>QRDG01002040.1:441353-959531 GCA_012064385.1 Puccinellia tenuiflora
CGGGAGAAACTGCATCAGGGCCTTTGCAGTGACGAGGGCGTCGTGACGAGCTTGCGCGTCCGCAGAGAGGAGCGTGGAGGACTTGCTTCTGGTGCCTTGCAGACCCTTGCCGGCACGGGCGCCGTCGGTCTTCTCCCTGGCAGAAGGGTCCTTGCCGACGTTGCCGCCGACGCTCTTCTCCCCTCCTGAGCGCGAGGGGTGAGGCCTGGGGGAGTTCCCTGGTGCAGCCGTGCCCTCGCCACTGTAGATGTTGCCGCCCGCTACATCCGGCATCACCTTCTCCGGAGGCGGAGGAGGAAGAGGAACGTTCTGGTTCATCGCAGCGGCACGGCGCTCGCCAGAAGCCTGAGTGCGCGTGGGGGAGACCGGCTTGGAGGCCGCAGCGTCGGACTTCTTCTTTGGCGGCATGGTTGGCGAAGATCTTGAGGTGGATCTCGGCGAAGATCGAAGTCGATGAAGACGAATCCAGCGCTTACGCCCCTACCTGGCGCGCCAGATGTCGTGTCTTGGATCACGGACACTGGGAGTAAAGGATACCCTCTTTTTAGGTTAGGTATGGGGCGCGAAGGAGGCTGGGAGATGCCAACTTCCGGGAGAGCTCGTCAAGATCTCCGATCCACGTACTAGCAAGCAACACAAAGACACAAGAGGTTAACCAGGTTCAGGCCGCCCGGAGGCTAAAAGCCCTACTCCTGCATGTCTGGATTGAGTGGATCATCATGGTGTGGTTTACAGAGGTGGTAGCGGGTGAGAACCCGGGAGGTGTTGGCTAGAGGTTGAAGACGAGCAGGTCCTTTCCCTGAGGAGATCACCACTCGACCAAGCTAATCCCGACTGGTACGCTACCTAGCCTAGCCTCCGACTTTCTGAAATTCCATCCCTTCCCTCCGGTGCCTTGATCCTACTTTTATAGGCTAAGGGGATCCCATATTGATATGTTTTAAAGAAAAAAATTCTGTACATCCAAAAGTTGAATACATGTATATTCGGTTTGAACGTACTTGTACTCCATCTTGAACGTATTTATATTTCGGCTGTCAACGTACTTTGTACGCCGTTTTTTGTGTGCTTGTACTCGGTGGGAGGTAACTTTTTTCATTTATATTTTCTAAAACCAAAGTTTAATAACGAAATATCTTGAGAACCGTCCGTTCAAATGGCAAACCGTTTTCACTTTTCAACTCCTCGCGTCAAGATTTTTAAAACTAGATCCCATATTGATATGTTTTGACAAACTTTTTTTCTGTACTTCCAAAAGTTGAATACATGTATATCCGGTTTCAACATACTTGTACTCCAGTTTCGACATACTTATACTTCGGCTTTTAACGTACTTTGTATTCCATTTTCTGTGTACTTGTACTCCATCTATCTATTTATTGTGTACTCATTTTTCTGTGTACTCTGTACTCCTGTTCTATATATTCCGTACTTCATTGTCCTGTGTATTATGTACAAGTATTGGAAGGTACGAAAGTACAGGCATAGTAGTTTTGGAAGTACCAACAATTTTTTTTTTGAAACCTATCAACATGAGATCTAGTTTTAAAAATCTTGACACGAGGATCTAAAAATTAAAAACGGTTCGTAATTTAGACAAACGGTTCTCAAGATATTTCATTATGAAAAAACAAATCTCAAAGAAAAAGGAAAAAAATGGGCACCACTAGGGATCGTACGCCGATCTCTAGCTTCCCATCGGACTACTTCTGCACCACAGGATTACTTTAATCTGACTAGTAATTGTGCACGTGCAATGCACGTGTTGTTCTTATACCACAAAAAGAAGATTTTTTTTATAGTATATATACCGCCAACATTTACTACCATCAAATATGTTTAAGTTATAGAAATTTCTATTTTGACGAAATATCAGTAAACAATATTCGGTATTAGTAAAAAATATGGACATTAGGCAAAATTTCTATTTTGGACATTCGGTATTAGTACAAAATATGTTTGCACAAAACAATATATTATACAAAATAAACTATTTTCTCATTGATTTAAACCTTGTAATAATATAATGTTGAAGAATACGACCATCAATTAAAGTATCATGTTTGGAAACTCTCACCTCTAGTCTCACTGATCTTGCCATGGTCCATTGATCACATTTTGTGATAAAAGCCGAGTAACAAAAACGTATGACTGGCAAAGTGACAACATGTCGTGAAGATAAACACAATAATTTTGTGTTTGATTGTGAACACCTTTATGAACATGAACATAAAGGATGGTAAACACCTTCTCCTGACATAGTCACACAAACAATACACTATCCACTGAAAATAAGCCGATCAAAAATTGTAAAGCATATGGTAACGAACTTTAATCTCACTATTAATAGTATTGCACGCCACCATAGCATATGTCGCCCTCATACTCCTGAAATTCTAATCGATATTGATGCAATAGTATTGATTGCCACCACAACATCCTCCAAGCCACCATCTGCGCTGTAGCCCGATAGCCAAGCTCGACGCGCAGCAGCAGCACACTGTAGCAAGGCGTCAGCACAACTCGTCAACCAACAGTGCTGGGTGCAATGGTGGGTGGTAGGCCAGTGAAACAGCGGAGATCGGCGGTCGGCAACTTAAGGGTAGCATGAAATATGTAATTATGTTAACTATGGTAAGTAAGTAAAGTTAAAGCGTAGATGAAGTAAAAAATATCATATCTAGGTCAATAGAACAATAGTAAATTTCCCTCCATGGTAAGATGTTTCAAATGATAAATGAATAGAAAAATGATTGAATACCTTTGTTTATTGACAACAATATGTGTGCATGTAGAAAAGCATGGTAGACTAACACTGCCAAAAACTCATGGACTGAAAGAGTAAAATCACGTCTATGGAGCATGAAACCTGCACCTGATATGATGAAGTGAAAACTGGAGATCAACAACTAACAATATGCGTACAGTTAGGGAAGTAAAAATGCACCTACTAATTACAGGAAATTGACCAAGGTAGGTCATGCTGCTGGGCCGGCACCCCACACTAATCATTAAAACCAAATCTTTTAGGGCTATTCCATCATTTACCAAATCGGCAGTACAAAAGGAACACTGAAGGTCGACCAAATGCTCAATATCTCAGAGAAACCTATCAAGCAATCAGTACTTTTCGAGAATCAACGATTCATACACAATCATGCAAATAGCTAAACATGCTGATTTAAGAAATAGTCTCGAAATAGGTTGTTGGGACGATAGATGCTGGGACGGAAGCAACACAAACACGTCCAAAAGAAAAAGAAAAGATAAAAGAAAGAAATGCCGACAACGGTCATTTTATACATAGACACATTATGATAACCCAGAAAAACATATATGATCTTCTCCGAAGTTAAATCTATATATACCTGTCTCGCAATAAAGTCAGTCCCATCTTGCAAAGCTGACCAAAGATGAAATTCTAACAATCCATATCCAAAGATGATTACAATGGAGGAGCGCTGCTCTGTATAAGCTATGACGACCATGATTGTGGTGGCACGAAGACTCCAATCGGAAATACCTGTAGGAAAAACAACTTCCTTCCCAATAATTATTATTGATGATGAACCAATTAAGAGACCCAAATATTGATTACGATGTCCGGGAAAAGTTTGTCGTACTAAAGTATACCTCTGCCCTGAAAATATCAAGAAATCTCAGTCAAAGGTAGTTACAACAGATGTAACCAGATAGCATGCCACACATAATTATTGCTTCGAAGGTTAAGTATAGGAATGGATTTGTTTACACGAAAAAATTGATAATTACTTGATGGCACAAAATTTGCTGTCCCCGAGAGATCTCAAAAGATTACAGATGAACTTGAAGCATATTTGTTGATCAAGGAGAAGATTACATTTTCATATAACAATTATGCATTTTAATAGTTGAAGTAGCATTTTTAATTTGTTACGGTGTTAGAGATGAAAAAGTGGGATTGGAGATGCATCACCACAACAATCCCTCTCTCTTTAAATCACGTATTATTCTCAAACTCACTTCCTACAAAAGAGATCATTTACGGACCAAAATATCTGTAATGATGCCACAACAAAGTAAGTTGAATGTAAACTAATTTCAAGAAATGTCTAGGAAAAACACACAATGGATCAACAAATTATCAAGAGCTTCAAAACTTCAGTAGGTGGTGAATCACCCATTACAGATAACAAGGGCGTTGACTGTATGGAGTAACAAAGAAGGGCCTTCACTATATGAATATCGGACCATTCCAATGAATAATTCCTCAAAATTCTTGCAGGTTATACCGTGATAATTTACCGTGTGAAGTAGGTAGGCAAAGAATCAAGGAATTGACCTTTAATGAGCAACCATACCGTCGTGCATTCTAAGCCTTGGGGACAGGCGGGTGCAGGGTAGGCGACCTGTACTGGCGTCGTGCAGGGCCAGTGCGTCGGCGGCCTGTCAGGTACGGGCAGGGCGACGAACGGACCTGGCGTAGCGCCGGATTGCGGACGCGGCCGACTGGCAGGGCGCGCCGTGCGTCTAGGGCGACGGGCGTGCGGGCGGGACGCAGCGGATTGCGGCCGCGGCGGCGTATTGACAGGGCGCAGGGGGCGCGGCGGCAGTTGGCGGGGATGGAGAGCGCGGCGGCGGTTGCCGAGATATAGTCTGGCCGGGCGGCGTTGTTACAGAGTAGGCCAGTAGGGCGACAATTAGGGCGTTGATTATAGTAGGGAAATAGAGAAGAGGCAGACCACGGAACGGACCGTGTTTTAGCGCTGATGTGAATCGTTAGATACGTTGGTTTGACGTTCAGGATGATTTGGATCAACCCCTCTCGCATCTTTTATATTAGTGTTGATGCGTGCAATCGGCCAGGCAAAAGCGCTCCAAAATTTTGCATGCAGCGGTTGTACCGATGAAAGTTTATTTCCTAATAACTTCCCTTGATTCACGCCAGAACTAATTGCTAGCGCCATGCAATTTGCTTTCATATGAAGAAAGTTTGTTTCCAACTGTAATCCACTAATTTCGTTGCAATCAATTTTGCTTCATACTTCCTTTTTTAAGAATATAACTACTCCCTTGATTCACGCCAGAACTAATTGCTAGCGCCATGCAATTTGCTTTCATGTGAAGAAAGTTTGTTTCCAACTGTAATCCACTAATTTCGTTGCAATCTAATTTTGCTTCATACTTCCTTTTTTAAGAATAGTTTGCTTTTCTGAGACAATTAAGATAGCTTCTCAGAAATCAAGAGAGTTTTTGTCAAGTACATTTCGTTTCCAAAACAAAAAAAAAAATGTGCTTGAAAGGAAACATTGTCCACTACTTTCGTTGCAACCTAATTTTGCTTCATACCTTTTTGTTAAGAATAGTTTGCTTCTTTGAGACAATTAAAATTGCTTCTCATAAATCAAGAGAGTTTTATATGTGCTTCTAAGGACCAAAGATTTGCTTCCGCATAACGTTCTATTGGTTCCAGTGAGTCAAAGATTTTAGATTTGCTTCTATCAACGCTGATTTAAAAACATACTAATTGATTTTGCATCCAGTAAATATACATTTTGCTTCCATGGATCAACGAGATTGCTTCCAAGTTAACTGGAGATTGTTTCGATCAAGTATTTTTTTTCCAACACAGAAGAAATGTGCTTCGATGAACCAAATAAATGTTTTGAGGTAAGAATACATTGGTCTCAATGACAAAAAAATAAGTTTCTATCAACAATGCTTCCAAAAGAGAATATAATTTGCTTCCAAATAAATAGAATTTGCTCCCAATGGTATCACAAATTGCTTCCATAAACAACAAAAATTGGTATTTGCAGGTGTTAGGTTATGTGGCATTTGGGCAATATACAGTGTGTTCCACCGTTATGACCATGATGTAAACGTGCCACACGTGAAGGACATCATCACGAAGGTGATCGTCAATGAGGCTATGGGGTGATATTGTTGCTAGAGAGGTTGGTCCAAGACAGCACGGGGACGTCCCCCGGTCGACGTGCCACAGCGACATGTGCCTTGCTGCGTGCAGCGGGCCTGTTCATCGACTCACAAAGCCTCGTTGGCGATGGTGCTTTCTCGGATCTTGCAATGGTGGAGGCTCGACGTCTTTTCCGGCGTTCGCCTTGGCGGCGCTAGAGTTGGGCGGCGGCCGCTCGCTACGGTGGTTGCAGGAAACTCTAGGGATCGTTTTGTATTTTTCAATCTTTTATGTTTTTATCTGCAAATTCAGGATAATCATTTTATCCCGGTTTGTTTTTTAGTTTTCATATGTATTGCTTATTGTAACTTGATTTTTAATTATTAAAATATATGGTTTCTCTCAAAAAAAAGAAGAGGCGCCACTGATACAAGAAACATGAGGTCCCGCCGCGGCAGCAACATCATCGGACGCAGACAGCGCCATGCCAGCCATGGATGGTGGGATCGACAACATGGAAGCCAATACACCCAACGTCCATGACCGAGTCTGTCTGTGATACAATAGAAATATATATATGTGAGAAACATAGGATCATGGTAGGCATTGCATGACCCAAGACCTATGTACAATATAATCATTTGCGAGAAGGAACAATCGATGTCCAAGGAATATACTATATGAAGCACTATAATTCTTGCTTGTGGGAAGCATAATCTGTGTCGTAGGAAACATGTAATAAGAAAGGAGAAAGCATGTTTCACACCATGCTTCCATATAACAAAAAGAAATATTGAATCTGTATTAGTGTTGCTTCCAGTTTATAAAATTTTGTTCAGTGCAGGTGCAGGCGCAGCCATGGGGACACTACAACGAGCAGATTGAGCAGGGCAGGGAGTCAGTTCAAGGATACGGGGTGGCGACGAGAAGCTGGGTCAGTTGCAATAACCTACTCCCAATTTGCATAGTCCTTCAAGGAAGCAACACGATGCTTCGGGGCGGAGTGCAAGAACACGATGTTTGACTCGGCTATGCCGCCGCATCTATAGACCGCTGGTCACCGGTCGACGGCGACTCTCCACGGTGAAGCGGCATGCTGCCTTTAGGGAATCTCCACTCGTCCCCCCAGCGCCCAGGATCCGAAGGTGGCGGCCGGGTGTGAAGAGGCGTAGAGACGCGATGGGGAGAGCAGATGTGGCAAGACTTGTGGAGGAGCAAATCAAGGGGATTTTTGCGATGGAATATGGGATAAGCTGGGCAGAAATTATGGGGTGGAGTTAAATAACGTTCATCATTGATGGACCTGTTTTGTTTTGTTGAGAAACACGCATCCGGCCATGTGATTGAATACTAATCGGATGGTATCAGATTGGTCCGACGTTTTGCTCTGGATCGGACCTCGATCTATAGTACATCTCTCAACCCTTCCGTATCCTCCTTTCTCTCTTAACATGTGTCATTTTTCTGATGCTAGCAATTTGCCCTTCACAAAGGGAAACTTTTTTTAGTGGTACCCGCCACGGATGCTAATAACATGCAAGGAACCTTTTTATATTTGTAACGAAGAGAATAAAGTTATACCAGAGCCACGGATGCTAAGGAAAATAACATGCGAGCAACCAATCAGGCCCGAAAACTTGGAGCTCGCTATACTCTGGCCCCCTCCGCGTCCGCATGCGGCCCGCTGTGATCTTACGACACGGCCCAAATCAATAAAGAGGGAAGCAGACCTACTCGGCCGCCGCCTCCCGCACCACAAGCTTCGCCCTCGTCTTCTAAGGGCATCTCCGAGGGTTCTGTCCAAACCTCCCCCGTTTGTCCTCACGACACCCAATCTAGAAAACCCTAGTTCGCAAGATGAAGGCGGCAGCCATTTTCTCGATGAACGGACGTCAAATCATGACAAGTTATCTTGAGCACACGGAATCCCAAAGGGAATTCGAAGATGTCAAGTGGCCGCCGCCATTGGGTATCATCCTCTACAGAGGTACGATGAAGTTACACGCTCTATTTTTCTAGTCAGGACTTAGTTTTGCAATTTACTCTAGGAATTTATACTAGATTTATGTTCCATTTCACGGTCGAAACATTCAATCCCTGGAGAAATTGATATTTGGTTTCTCTAATCTGTGTTTTGTTCTGTGTGCAAATGGTGCACCTTCGATCCTGTATCATCTAATTATTTTGTTTTCCATGCTTGCAATTACTGTTGGATTTGATCTGACTAGTCTTTCTTCCGTATTAAGATCTTATGGACTCCAGATGGAGTTCGGATAGGCTGTTGCCCTGGATGCCTGGCTATGTTGTTTTCAAAGTATACTCGTTTTATCTCAATGAGTACTTCTACCGTAATACTCCTGCAAATTTCAACGTGCAAGCTGCAGCCTCTAGTGTAAGTTCCCTCCTTTCTTAACCTAGCTTCGATTGATTGTTATGCTCATTAACTTATTTACACCGTCGCAACATTATGTTTTCAAGTGTCTGAAGATGGAGACCAAGTTGAGTAGCGCAGGAGTTTTGACTGCTGACGTTGATGCACTGAGCAGCAGGATCAAGCAGCAAGCACATTATATGATCAAAATAGATATTGAATCTCCTGTTGCCACTGCAGCCTTTATGGTACATGTCTGCTTCATACAAATTAGATCAAAATGTGTCTTTTCCTACATAATTTCTAGTTTTTATGCTAGATTGTTATTAATATATTTGCACCATTTTGATCTATTGTTTCAAGTGTATCGCTGAAGAAGCTGAGTTGATGTCTGAGTTATTGGCATGCAAAACAAAGAACAGTGTGGAGAACGATCTGTTTATTACTGAAGTTCTGGATGGCGACTCCTTTAACTTTAGTAATATGGTCCGACAGAGAGCGTTTGATATTCTGACTACCTACAGAGGGCCTTGTTCTGACTCTGTTGCTGCTTCCTTGTTGGTATGTTCATGCCTGTTACAACAAAAGTTGGTTTACAAGTTTGTAGTGTTAATGCTTTAATGCCCAAAAGCTTATTGTCACTGATTTTAAATGATGTTTGAAGGGCATGAAAAAGGAGGCCAGTCTTGTGCGTGAGTTGCTGAAGCTGAATGAGAATCACATAGACCGCTTTGCCAGGCTTCACATTTGTGAATATATGCGGGAGGTTTTACTGAAATTTCTTATCGACATTAATGATTGCAAGTTTCCTGAGTATGATCTTAAATTCTGAATAATAATAGTTGTTTGTTTTTATTATTGCATTTACATTGTGTGGTCTGAAGTTGAAATTTATTTTGTTCTGTCAACAACAGATTGCTGTATGGTACTGCTACTGCTACTGCTACTGCCATAACATGGTATGATCTCTATAATAAACATGTTATTGTTTTCTTGTTGCTAGTTAATTCAGAATGATGGAGCGACCTTTACATTAAGTAAACCTGAGCCTCTCCCCATCTCCTCACCAGCTGTCCCACTCCATCCATTCATCCTCGTCAGTTTTGACCCCCACAACATCCAATCTAGAAAATCATATATCAACACGATAAAGGGGCATCTGCACTAATATGATTGAGTTATTGCGCAGGGAAAAACCCATGCATGCTAAGGACTGCCATCAAGATATGGTGATTTATCTTGAGAGCATGAAAACGAGTATAGAAAATGAAGATGTTAAGAATGTGCCGCCATTGGATATCATCCTATACAGAGGTATGAGGAATTTGCACGATCTTTTCGTGTTAGGACTGATGTTTGCAATCTACTCTAGGAATTTTCTAATTGATTTATGGTGCATTTCATGGTTGAAACATTCAACCCGTCCAAAAGTTGATTTCTGTATTTTCTCTAGTTTATGCACCCTTTGCTTCCTTGCGTTGTTCACTGTGCCGATGGTGCATTTCCCTCTGATCCCATCTCATAGCATTATTTTCTTCTCTATGCTTACTATTACAATTTGGTATGATCTGACTATTGTTTCTTCCGTATTAAGATCTTATGGAAACCACATGGAGTTGGGACAGGCTGTTGCCCTGGACTTTTGGTTATGTTCCTTTCGATTTCTATTTGGTTTATCTCAATGAGTACTTCTACCGTAATACTCCTGCAATTTTCAACATGCAAGCTGCAGCCTCTAGTGTAAGTTCCCTCCTGTCTTTACCTAGCCTTGATTGATTGTTATGCTCATTAAATTCTTTACACTGTTGCAAAATTATGTTTTCAAGTGTCTCGAGATGGAGAAAAAGCTGAGTTGCGCAGGAGTTTTGACTTCTGACGTTGATGCACTGAGCAACAGGATCAAGCAGCAAGCATGTTGTATGATCAAATTAGATATTGAATCTCTTGTTGCTGCTGCAGGCTTTATGGTACTTGTCTGCTTCATACAAATTAGATCAAAATGTGGCATTTCCTACATGATTTCTAGTTTTTATGCTTGATTGTTATTAATATATTTGCACCATTTTGTTCGATTGTTTCAAGTGTATTGCAGAAGAAGCTGAGTTGATGTCTGAGTTATTGGCATGCAAAACAAAGAACAGTGTGGAGAACGATGTGTTTATTACTGAGGTTCTTGATGACGACTCCTTTAACTTTAGCAATATGGTCCGAAAGACCGCATGTGATATTCTGACTACCTACAAAGGGCCTTGTTCTGACTCTGTTGCTGCTTCCTTGTTGGTATGTTCATTCCTGTTACAATAAAAGTTGGTCTACCAAATTTCTAGCTTTAATGCTTTAATGCCTAAAAGCTTATTGTCACTGATTTAAAATGATGTTTGAAGGGCATGCAAAAGGAGGCCAATCTTGTACGTCAGTTGCTGAAGCTGGATCAGAAGAGCTCGTACCGCTCTGCGAAGCTTAAGATTTGTAAATCTCAACGGCAGTTATTACTGCAATTCCTTACCGACATCCATGATTCCAAGTTTCCAGAGTATGATCTGAAAATAACTATTATTTTGTTTTCTTTTTGCATTTATGTCTTTGATCTGGAATTAAATTCTATTTTGTGTTGTCAACAGATTCATGACATATGTGTTAGGTATGGAAAGTGGTAAAGTAGATGAGATGCTGTGTCCCTCTAGTGCTCTGAATGATGGCGAATCTGGCCAGGAGAACAAGATCTGTGGTACACCTTGAGTGAAGAATGCTTTGGCACCTATATTAGTATATCATATGTGTTACTCCTGCTTAAGTCCTGACAAAAAGCCTCATGTGTTGGTTCAGGCAGTTAATCAGTTCTTAGCATATTCTAGTACACTTATGTTTCCTTGCCCTTTGGCTAGTGGTGAGCTGTATCACATTTACTAGCTTTTATTCACCGAGGTTGAACTCATTTGTATTCTGTTAATTCAAGGACTAAAATCCCATTCTAAACCTTGGACTTATAGTGGTTAAGCTAAATTGAACCCTAAACTAAACCCCTGCCACCTATGGCTAAGGCCTATGCCAATGCATCATTTCTTAGTATTTTATCATAAGCATAATAAAACCTTAATAGACAGTTAGTTGAATGCATTGTTTCTTATGGGTTGTAACTAAATTTAATGAGTTGGGATCATGTATACATGTGATTTATCTAGCAACTTTTTTTTGCCCTGGCCACGTGGAACACTGGAACAGTTGTATGTTTGCTAACCTACAACCTCTCTCTTTTTACCATTATGCCATGACAACAAAATATGCCTAACTATAGACTGGGCTACCGTGGATTGCTTTCCACTCCAACTCACAGCGTCACCATTCACCAAAAACACATATCCTGTTTGAGACTTAGAATCGTCTAGATCTATATCAAAACTTGCATCCATGTAACCCTTTACGCCAAGTTCTTTCTTCACATCTCCATACCCAGCATCACGCCAAGTTCTTTCTTCACATCCCCAGACCCCAGCGTCACGCCAAGTTCTTTCTTCACATCCCCAGGCCCCAGCGTCACATCTCACTGCACCCCACGCCCTCTCGTGCCCGCATCAAACCAGCACTTCGATGTTTACCTTCAGACTCTACACAGAATTGACACCTACAAAAACTTTTTTATTTTATGAACCCAACGCTTCATGACTTTTCATTCAAGAGAAATTGGAGTTGGAAACTCGACGAAAGCAAGTACGGAGTAGACGGTATAACAGTTAGGACGGGAGGCTTCTTGAAGCTTGAATGTCAAATACAAATTTTAAAGCATAAGAAGGATTGAAGATGCCATGGCTTTGCGGCAGTGATCATGGTTACGAGTACAAGCAATCATCCAATGCAATCGGCGTTGTTCCACCGTCGTTAAGTAATCACATACAACTTGCATGAAGCCATGACTTCCCTGAACAGGAAGGCATAACCGTGATTCTGTTGCCAAGGAACTTGAATCTCATTCTAGAAATTTAATTAAGCTGGTACAGGCATAATGATGTTCAGATGTTTCAGATCCCGTTACATGCAGGGAAGGCAAGCAGTTTACCAATTTCACAGCTAAAAATATTGTCAGAGGTTAACAGTTTACAGGTGCTGAACACCATATGACACCATTACTAAACTACAAAATTACGGAGGATTACCTCATGTGCAACGAGCTGGGTAGAAGAGATGAAGGCGCAATGCCCTCCAGGTTTTTTTAACCACCATAACAGGAGCAACCAATGAATTGTCTTCACGGGAAGATTCCGGTGTGATTTTGCCCTGAACAGTTCTCCAAATCACAATTCCTTCTTTTTTCCTCTAATCATTCCCACCCCCAAACATGTGTTACAGTGCTGTTTAGGCACAAATGTTTCCATCGATCTGGTACTCTGGTTGAATCTGTTGACATGGCTACACTGGCTCGACCGGAAATTCCGCAAACAAATACAGTCCTCAGCTCTTCTCTGCTTGATGTATCCTCAGCTTTTTGGAAGGCGGTGACATGAAAAGCTTTCCAACAGATGTAACGGGATCATCCTCCTGAAATTATAGAAACCAACTGTGAGGTCACGATTCAGAAGAAACAAGAAATGATTCAACAAATGAACACTACCTCGTCGAGGAAGCTAAGCTGAGCCTCCACTTGTGAATCTCCATCAATTCTTTCATCCTGAGCAAGTAACGCCGAAAGAGTCAGCCTCCATCCAGGCAAGGCTTCACCACCGTCAGGGGAGGTCCAAGGGCAGAACGTCCGGTGCTGCTCGATAGGATCGAACTCATTCATTTTGTCATACAGGCCTTCTTTTCCTGTTATGAAAGATGAGATCAGTGAATAAGAAATGTTATGTGTAATTGTGTGTGCAGTCTTCAAGCAAGATCCTATCAATAAACTAGCAATAAATAACTAATTTCACCTCCACTAGAGGAGCCAGAAACTAAGCATTGCTGTCATAGATCAGTGTGTTAACTGTTCTGTTAAGCAGTGCGGAAGGAATCAATATGCTAATTGTCGTTCGAAGTTCCCAACTCTTACAACAAGTTACACCTACTTAGTATTTCCCCTGGTTTTCTTTCCCTTCAACTTTCTGATTAAGTACCTTTTTGTCACGGCCCGGCCCAGGCCTGGCGATAAGCAGAAGAAGAAAGGGCTGAGGAGGAAGTTGGACCAGCCCAACTTGACCGCGACGGCCGTGTCTTGCGCAAGGGACTGAAGGCGACGACATAAGCAGAGGAGGGGAGAGAAGAACAGGGGAAGAACAGAGAGAGAACAGAGAGAGAACACACTCGAATTACTTGTACTTCCAAATCCAATGTACTCCAACTCTTGTGATCTGTAATAGGAAACAAGCGTGGACGTAACAATTGGTATCCAGAGCCCATTTTTTTTCGATCCTGGTAGTGCTTGATCTGTAAATCCGTTTGTGGTTGGTAGCGATCTCGATTGCCACCGTAATTCCTATCTCTCGGTTCGATCGTGCTACCGGGTATCAGATCTGGCGCCGAGGAAGAAAGCCACCGCGGTGGAGACTCAAATCGCTTCCGCCATGACCACCGTGGAAGAGCAGAACACCACCACCAACGCCAAGCTCGACGACATCGGTGCGAAGATGGCAGCGCTCTCGGAGTGGATGCGCTCCATCGACGAGACCACCTCCGGGCTCGCGAAGAGTACGGCGCTCCTACAGCTGCACGCCGAGGACACGGCGTCGAGGCTGGGTCTCCTCGAGGACGGCACGTCGGGACCTCGCGCAGGCGGAGGCGCACCGATCACGCCTCCTACCACCGTCGTGCGGGTCGACGCCGACAAACAGCCCCAAGGGCGCCGCGACGTTCCTCAGGCTAGGGGGCAGGACTCAGGGCTCAATCGACCCCCTGATCCTCCTCCCGCTGCTGGTATGTCCCGTTACCCACATCACCTGTTCGACCGAGAGCCTGACCCAGACGAGGGGCGTTTTCACCATTCCCACCATGGCCCTCCTCGCACGTCTTTCTCGAGTACGCCTAAGATGGATTTTCCCAAATTTGACGGGGAAGATCATCAGATATGGCTTGACAATTGTGAGCTCTATTTTGAAATCTATGGAGTGTCACCGCACATGAAAGTGAAATTTGCTGCCCTCAACATGATAGGAAACGCCGCCTTATGGTTGAAAACGATGCAAAAGAGGCACAAATTTGTTCACTGGGAGGAACTGTGCACGGCAGTCTCCCAACGATGGGGCAAAAGCAAACATACTTTTTACATGCGACAGATGCTGGTGCTCAGCCAAGTAGGCACGGTTGAGGATTACACTGCTAAATTTGACACTCTTAGACACCAAATTCTGCTTGAAGATCCTTTCACTAGTGAGGTTTTGTTTGTCGAGCGCTACCTAGCTGGCCTTCGTCCTGAAATTCGCACTGCTGTTGTTTTACATTGCCCTGTCGACACAGAATCTGCTAGTCTTTTGGCTCGTCTGCAGGAAACGGAGCTGGAAACTGAAAAGCTGGGTGCTCAGCACAAGTATGGACACAAGGACAAGTTCAGGGGAGACAAGTTCAAGGTGCAGCTCCGCACTGACGACCTGAAGAAACCAGAAGGGCCTAAATGGGATGAGAAGCTGGAAGCATTGCGCACATATCGCAAGTCCAAGGGCCTTTGTTTCACATGTGGTGATAAGTGGAGCCGTGGCCACAAATGTCCAGCTCAGGTACCTTTGCATGTCATGGAAGAACTCCTGGAGGTGTTACAAGGGGACAGTGCGTCGCAGGAATCAACTGACAGTGAGACGGAGGAGGATCTCATGTTACTGGCTCCTTTGTCTGCAAGGCCGCCCAATCGTCAGCGCCGAACTATGCGTCTCCATGGCATGGTGGACAAACAACACGTTCTGATTTTGGTCGATTCGGGAGCAAACTCGTCTTTCATAGATGCAGAACTGGCCCGGAAATTGGGTCGCCCATCTGAAGAAACAACACCTGCTCAGTTTGTCGCTGCAAATGGGGGCTCTCTCATCAGTTCCAGTAAATTGTCCAACCTGACGTGGCTCTGTCAGGGGCATACTTTCCAGCAAGACTTTCAGGTGCTGCCGCTGCCGTGCTATGACATGATTCTCGGTGCTGATTGGCTGGAATGTCACAGTCCTATGTGGGTTCATTGGAAGAAAAGGTGGATGAAGTTTACGCATCAGAACCATCGCATTCGTTTGACCGGTGTGATTGACCAGCCCACAGCATGTCAACCAGTGTCGGCAGCTAAACTTCACGGGCTGCTCAAGCGTGGTGCGATCACGGACTGCATTCAAGTCCAGCCAGTCCATCAGGAGCAGGAGCTGAACATCATAACTGACCATGCCTCCGTAACGACAACACCAGTGGAAGTGCAGGCAATCTTACAGGAATTTGACGACCTGTTTGGGGAACCGCAACATCTGCCGCCCTCCCGCGAGTGCGATCATCGGGTGCCACTTGTTCCAGGAGCGCAGCCGGTCAATGTGCGCCCGTATCGCTACTCTCCTCATCAGAAGACCGAGATCGAGCGTCAGGTTAAACAGATGTTGAAACATGGGACGATTCGCAACAGTACCAGTCCATTCGCGTCACCAGTTCTCTTAGTTCGCAAGAAGGACGGCTCCTGGCGTTTCTGCGTTGACTATCGCCAACTGAATGCATTGACTGTCAAAAACAAACATCCAATGCCAGTGGTGGATGAACTGCTCGATGAACTGGGGGGTGCGAAGTGGTTCAGTAAACTCGACCTCAGTTCGGGATATCATCAGATTCGCATGGCCGCGGGGGAGGAGCACAAGACTGCATTCCGCACGCATCAAGGCCTCTACGAATTCATGGTAATGCCGTTCGGATTGACGGGCGCACCGGCGACATTCCAAGGGGTAATGAACACCATATTTGAGAAATTGCTGCGCCATGGGGTCCTGGTGTTCATGGACGACATTCTGATCTATACACCGACGCTGGACGAGCATCTCCGTTTGCTTCGAGAAGTGTTGAGCATCTTGCGGGACAATCAGTTGTACATCAAGCGCTCCAAATGTCTGTTTGCTCAGTCTCGCCTGGAGTATTTGGGACACGTGATCAGCGGGGATGGGGTCGCCACAGACCCGGAAAAGATTGCAGCAGTGCGCACCTGGCCAATTCCAACAAATTTGAAAGAGCTCCGTGGGTTGCTTGGATTTACAGGCTACTATCGCAAATACATCGCGAACTATGGCATCATTAGCCGACCGCTTACAGAATTGCTGAAAAAAGGAGTGCAATTTCAGTGGACACCCACTACTGAGACGGCTTTCCGCACCTTGCAGGACGCGTTGATGCAGGCGCCAGTTTTAGCAATTCCAGATTTTGCTCAACAGTTTGTGATCGAAACCGACGCTTGCCAGACAGGTGTGGGTGCGGTGTTGATGCAGAACAACCACCCTGTCGCGTACTTAAGCAAAGCCCTTTGTCCCAAGAACCAAGCCTTATCGACCTACGAAAAGGAGTGCATGGCCATCCTGTTAGCCGTCGATAAATGGCGGTCGTACTTGCAGCACCAGGAATTTGTGATTCGCACCGACCAAAAGAGTTTGCTGCATTTGAGTGAGCAACGCCTGACGACAAGCATGCAACACAAGGCGTTCGTCAAGTTGATGGGGCTCCGGTACAGAATTCAGTACAAAAAAGGCATCACTAACATGGCGGCTGATGCTCTGTCCCGTCGCCAGCACACGAATGAGTTGATGGTCATTTCCTCGGCGGAACCAACATGGCTGCAGGTGCTGACAGACGGCTACGACGACGACCCTGCAACAAAGAAACTGTGGGAGGAGCTGAGCCTATCACCATCCAACGATAAAGGGTTCTCACTGGAGCAAGGTGTGATTCGCTTCAAGGGGAGAATTTGGGTGGGACGCAATCAGCTAGCGCAACAGCATATTATGCAGGCTCTGCATGCCAGCGGCATCGGAGGACACTCAGGGACGCTGGCTACTTATCAGAGGATCAAACGTATGTTTGCGTGGCCCGGAATGAAGCAAGATGTGGCAACATATGTAAGCACCTGTTCAGTATGCCAACAGGCCAAAAGTGAACACACCAAGCTGCCAGGTTTGCTTCAACCCCTGCCAATCCCACCTTTTCCATGGCACACAATTTGTCTGGATTTCGTGGAAGGCCTGCCGAAGTCACAGGGATTTGATGTCATCTTGGTGGTAGTGGACAAGTTGACGAAATACGGCCATTTTCTTCCGCTGAAGCATCCGTTTACAGCCGCGCAGGTGGCACAAGTGTTCCTGGACAACATTTACAAACTGCACGGGCTTCCTCAGTGCATCATCTCGGACAGGGACAAAGTGTTTACTAGTGCACTGTGGCAAGAGCTTTTTAAGCTGACCGACACCCAATTGATGATGAGCTCTGCATATCACCCGCAGACTGACGGACAAACGGAACGTCTGAATCAGTGTTTGGAAGCTTTTCTGCGCTGTTCGTCCCACGCAACACCAACAAAGTGGTCCAAATGGTTGCCATTAGCAGAGTATTGGTATAACACATCTTTCCACTCGGCTCTTCAGCGTTCTCCGTTTGAAACCTTATATGGGCACGTGCCTCGACACTTTGGAGTGCCTGACGCGGCACAGACTTCAACCCTGGAGCTTGATCAGTTGTTGCGGGAACGGGAGGCAACAATGGCTCTGCTGCAGCAACAACTCCTGCGTGCCCAGGATCGCATGCGTCGCCAAGCTGACAAGCACCGCATGGAGCGCTCCTTTGAGGTAGGGGACTGGGTGTATCTACGGCTGCAGCCATATGTACAGACCTCCGTCGCCCGTCGCAGCACCCAGAAATTGGCGTTCAAGTTCTTCGGGCCATATCAGGTCACTCGCCGGGTGGGCGAGGTGGCTTACAAACTGGCGCTGCCGACCGGGAGTCGCATTCACGACGTGGTGCACGTCTCTCAACTGAAGCGTCACCTGCCACCTCAAGCTCAGGTCAGTGATGCTGAGACCTTGTTGTCCATTGATTTGGGTAACCTACTTCGACCACAGGAGTTCTTGGGGGTCCGCTGTATCCAGAGAGGTGGGGTGGCGGTGCAGCAGTTGTTGGTGGCCTGGGATGCAGGTTCTCCGCCGGCCACGACATGGGAAGATGCGCACGCCTTGCAGGGGGAATTTCCAGATGCACTGGCTTGGGGTCAAGCCAGTTCTCAAGGGGTGGGGCATGTCACGGCCCGGCCCAGGCCTGGCGATAAGCAGAAGAAGAAAGGGCTGAGGAGGAAGTTGGACCAGCCCAACTTGACCGCGACGGCCGTGTCTTGCGCAAGGGACTGAAGGCGACGACATAAGCAGAGGAGGGGAGAGAAGAACAGGGGAAGAACAGAGAGAGAACAGAGAGAGAACACACTCGAATTACTTGTACTTCCAAATCCAATGTACTCCAACTCTTGTGATCTGTAATAGGAAACAAGCGTGGACGTAACACTTTTTATTCCTTAAACTGTACCAGCAGCGCAGAATACTTAGCAATCAGACTACAGTTAATTATGTACAGTTAAAGCAAAAGAAACATTGATGAATTCCTTACCTGATGGTTGTACACATTTTTGTGATTGCGCCAACTTCAACTGCCTCAGAACTGTTTGCGTGAAGCTGTACCGAGTTCTGGTCATTAGCAAGTTCTTCTCTTGTATGCTGAACATGTGAAAATTTAGGATCTGATCCGTGTTGATCAAGTTTCAAGTTTGTGCTTCTGGCGACACCTGATTCTGGTTCTTCATTCAAAACTTCTTCCGGGTTAATACCCCTACTTGTATCTGAATGTGAAGACCGATTGAGCTCAGTGCTTACTTCTATGTTTGCAATGTCCTTTTCAGGATTATCACCGTCATTGTCATGATTTGCCCCTTTGGAGATTTTATTAATGCCTTCCAACATGTGAAGATCATCCATGCTTCTTTTGCGTTTCGTGGGCCCTGAAGAATGCAAAGCAACAGGAACCATGTGGCTGTCATTTCCAGAAGAAAATGATTTTCCACGGGAGTTCAAGTCAGCTTTCAAGTGTCGACTGACAACAGGAAATGAAACTCTTGGTCGAAAACTCTGTCTAGTCGGCAGAGGACTGATAGGATCAATCTATCCTCTGCTACTGGAAATTGGGGATCACAAGAACAGATCACTCAACTAGTACCGAATTTGGAGGTTTATATTGCGAATTGTCACAGGATTACAGTAGGTGGTTGCCGTCCTCGAACAGAGGCGGTGCACAAGGGGATGAAACCCTAGAAACAAAAGCTAGTCTCACGATCCCGATTGAGTTACATATATAGGAGGTTCACGACAAACAAGTGAGCAGGTAGGATTAGCTGAGCTGTAAAGCTATTGCCGGAACACTCTATTGCCGGACGCGCCCGGAGCCCTTGGATTGAGGATCGACGGTCCAGGTTGAACGACGGTGGCGCGAAGAGGTAAGTTGAAGAAGAACAGGGGGTCTTGATCCTGACAACTCCCCTCCGCCGAGACCAGACTTGCCCTCAAGGCTGGAAGTCTGGGAAGATCTTCTGGATGAAGGAAGCATCTTCCCACGTGGCTTGTTCTGCAGGCATATTAATCCACTTTATCAACCATTGAACTACAGGAATTTCAATGTTACCTTGTGTCCTTGGTATTAGTTTGCGTTGTAGAATCTTCTCAGGAGCAATCAGTATGGTGCCATCAGAGTTGATCAGGGGCAAGTGAGGGGTTGGAATTGCTTGAGGCCCCAGGTGCTTTTTTAATTGGCTGACATGAAAGGAAGGATGGAGCTGACAGCCCTCAGGTAGCAGCAGCTTATAAGCAACTGGGCCAATTCTGTCAATTATCCTGAAAGGTCCATAGTACTTGGAGTGGAGCTTCAGACACTTGTGGATGCTAAGTGAGGTGTGCCTGTAAGGTTGAAGTTTGAGGTAGACCATGTCACCTATTTGAAATTCCCTCTCTCTTCTGTTCTTATCAGCTTGTACCTTCATCCTGTTTTGGGCTTTTAGCAGGTTTTGCTTGATCTGGGCTGAGATTTCTTCCTTAGTTATGTTGTCCAAATCCAACTCTTGTGGTAAGAGTGCTTCTGCCAGCTGAGGAGGATCTGTGCCATAAAGTGCCTTGAAAGGAGACATTTGAAGGGCAGTGTGAAAGCAAGTGTTATACCACCATTCAGCAAGGGCCAGCCATTTATGCCATTTTCCTGGGTTTTGAAAAGCCATACATCTCAAATACTGCTCCAAACACTGGTTGACCCTCTCAGTTTGGCCATCTGTTTGAGGGTGGTAAGAAGTGCTGAAGTGGAGTTTAACACCCAAGGATTTGAATAATTGTTGCCATAGGTTACTAGTAAACACCCTGTCTCCGTCAGTGACCATGACTGAAGGGAGGCCATGCAGTTTAAACACATTTTCTTGAAAGGATTTTGCTACTGAGTGCACTGAAATGGGATGTTTCATAGCAATGAAGTGGGCATATTTGGTGAATCTATCCACCACAACTAATATCAGGTCCTTGTTGCCAGAGAGGGGTAGACCTTCTATAAAATCCATACTGATGTGACACCAGGCCATGTCAGGGACAGGTAGTGGTTGGAGGAGTCCTGGGTACTTGCAATGTTCAGGTTTGTTCAGCTGGCAGATAGGGCATTTCTTCACAAATGCAATTACATCTTGCTTCATGCCAGGCCAGTGAAATAGCAGTTTCATTCTGTGAAATGTAGCCCTTTCCCCAGAATGGCCCCCCAGTTCTGAATTATGCAGGGCAGTTAGGAGTTTCTCTCGTAGCTGAGTGTTGTTCCCAATTACCAACTTATTTTTGAATCTCAGGAGGCCATGCTTGAAGGTGTAATTGGGGAGTGTATTGGGAGAAATTGACAATTGGGTAATCAATTCTTTGCACTTGCTGTCCTGTTTATAACTATCCACCACCTCAGTTACCCAGGCTGGTTTGACAGTAGAGGAAAGAAGGGAATGCAAGTTGTACTTGATTCTGGAGAGAGCATCAGCAGCCTTGTTTTCTTTGCCCTTCTTGTATTCAACCACATAGTTGTACCCCAGTAACTTGACCAGTAGTTTGTGCTGAATGCCCTCAGTAAGCTTTTGTTCATGGATATACTTCAAGCTCTGCTGGTCAGTCCTAATTATCAAGGAAGAGGCAGCAAAGTAGTGTTTCCATTTCTTTAGCGCCTCCAGTATGGCCAATGCTTCCTTGTCATATGTGGACATGGCTGCAGCTTTTGGGCCTAGGGCTTTACTCATGAATGCTATAGGCTTTCCATTTTGCATTAACACAGCTCCCACTCCATATCCACAAGCATCAGCTTCCAGGACAAAAGGCTGACTGAAATTGGGTAGTGCCAGCACAGGGGCTGTAGTCATCTTTTGCTTTAATGTTTCAAAGGCATTTTGCTGTTCCTCTTGCCAAACAAATCCATCCTTCTTGAGTGCTTGAAATAATGGTTTGCAAATGATCCCATAGTTTGCAATATATCTCCTGTAGTAGCCAAAGAGGCCCAAGACACTTCTCAATTCAGATACATTTGTTGGAGTAGGCCATTTGAGCATTGCTTCCACTTTAACTGGATCAGTAGCTACTCCTTCCCCTTTAATTATATGTCCCAGATAGTCCACTTGAGTTTGGCCAAAGGAACACTTTGATTTTTTTGCGAATAGTTTGTTAATTCTCAAGGCCTGGAATATTTGCCTGAGATGTTCCTTGTGTTCCTTCATGGAAGAGCTATATACCAGGATGTCATCAAAGAATACCAAGGCAAACTTTCTGAGAAATGGAGCCAGAACTGTATTCATCAGTAGCTGGAATGTTGCTGGTGCATTAGTTAGGCCAAAAGGCATAACTAAATATTCATAATGACCTTTGTGGGTTGAGAATGCTGTCTTAGGGATGTCCTTCTCCTCCATTCTTATCTGGTGGTAGCCACTTCTTAAATCTATTTTGGAAAAGATTTTGGCGCCATGTAACTCATCCAGGAGGTCCTCTATCACAGGAATAGGGTACTTATTCTTAACTGTTTGTGCATTTAGCTTGCGAAAATCATTCACCAATCGCCAAGTAGTGTCCTTTTTCTTCACCAGGAGAGCTGGAGAGGCATATGGGCTACTACTATCTTGGATCACATTCTTCTCCAGCATTTCTTTTATAATAAGTTCCATTGCATTTTTCTGGTGGTGGGGAAGCCTGTAAGATCTCTGATTCACTATTTTTGCTTCAGGAATAAGGGGAATTGTGTGGTCACAGTTTCTTCTTGGTGGCAGTTCAGAAGGTTCAGTAAAAAGGTCCTTGAATTCTTCCAGTAGTGATTCCAATTCAGGGGGTGTTGTCTGAGAAGTATCAGAGGGTGGAACACTCTGTTGGACTAGCAGGACAGCTCCACAGATAGCTTGCTGCAGCAGTTTAGTAATATCTGTGCTTTCTGGAATTGGGTGCTCTTTTGGGAGGCTTTCATCTGAGAATGTATGGCAAGTGCCATCTAAGAGTGTTACTTGCATTTGCATTTTCTTGTAGTCCAATTGAACTGGGCTGTGTGTGTAGATCCAGTCAGCACCCAGTATTAAATCATAGCCCTTGAGTTGCAATAGACGAAAATCAGATATGAAAGGCACTCCTTGGATGGAGTAAGAGCAGTTGTTGCAAGAGAATTCAGTATAGAGGGTTTCACCATTGGCAACTTTGACCCTCAATTTCTTTGTAGGAGCAAAATGGCATTTTGCTTTTTCTGCAAATTGAGGAGTCATGAAGGTAGTTGTACTGCCAGTGTCCACTAATGCAGTAGCATACTGTTCCCCAATTAACACGTTTACTGTGAAGGTATATTTGTTATCTGAAATTCCCAATATAGCATGCATGGAAATTGCTAACTCTTGGTCTGCTGGAGGTTCAGTGGTTTCAACAATATCTCCCTCGTCTGTTTCAATAATATACACTGTGTTGTTATTTGCAGTACTTTCAGCTTGTAGTGCATGGACTTGGGCTTTCTGATTCATTTTGCACAGTGGTTTGTGGCCAGGGAACCAGGGCTCCTTACATTTGTAACAGACCCCTTGTATTTTAGCTTGCTGAATTACAGTAGCCAGAGGTGTTTGTTGCTTGGGGTTATCTGTTGGGACTTGACGTTTGACAAAATTCTGATAAGTTGGAGGTGCACTTCTTCGGGTGGTATTGGCTTGTTCAATTCTTCTTGCCATCCACATAGCTTCAGACATATCTCTGGGTTTGTGGCATTGCAAATGGTGCTGGATATAGTCAGTTAAGCCAGAGATAAAGCTGTTCATATAGTAATCATCAGGTAAGGCTGGGTTGTCCCTTCTCATCAAATTAAGCAGTTGTTCAAATTGGAGGATATAAAGTGACACTGTAGATGTTTGAGTTAAAGCATGGAAGGACCTCACATTGTCACAAACTGAGGATTCAGCAAATCTGTCACTAATGAGCCTGCAAAACCTATGCCAGGGTAGATTACCAGCTTGTATGCCTGTTCCCCTCCACCATTGAATTGCTGGGCCTTTCAGGTAGGTAGTAGCAATTTCAGTTCTCTGTTCCAGTGGTGTTCTTGCTGCATCAAAGTATTGTTCAATGACTTGTATCCAGGAATCTGCATCCATTCCATCAAACTCAGGAATATTCATCTTTGCCGGTTTCACAGCAGGGGAGTTCCTCCTTTTATCATTGTGCTGGAAGAGACCTCTATTACGCTGGTGTGCTGCAAGCCTGTCACCATCTTCATTGTGACTATTGTCTCCAATTGCCATGTTTTGTATTTCCTTGTTAACCATGTGTAATGATAAGGTATCCCTATTCTCCACCATCTATGGTCCTTGCCCAAAATTTGGGTGCCTGTAAGTTGTCTTTGGAGTACCATCCAGATTCAATTCTTTACCTTGGCCATCATGGAGTGTTGCATTCCCCACAATTTTCTGTTGCTGTTGCACTGAAGGAGCAGACATGTGTAGTGGGTTGGGAGGTGTATGAGGGATTGTACCAGATTGACCAACCTGAGAGTCCTCACTGTATTCTGCCTGTCTATCAGCAAACAGGCGCTCAAAATTTGACTGAATGTTGATGAAATTCTTTTGGATACTGGCAAAATTCTTTTTCACAGTGTCGCTGAGGGCCAAAAACTCTACCCTATCCTCTTCGCGATGTTTTTGTAACGTCTGAACATCTAGTTGCAACGATTGTAACTCCAGCATGCCCGTATCGATGGAGTCACCCTTGGTGCCCATGTTGTCACAAGGAAAACACTGCAGATCGAATTACCCGAGGTGAAGAGCTGCTACCTAGTCCAGAGTCGACTCTGCCGCCGCCGCACCGCCGCCTTCGCCGCCGCGCCTCCAACTGATGCACGGATCTGGGTTGGGTGGTGGGATTTTACAACCAGAGGATCGCCCTCCAGCAACCGCCCCCTTCGCCGGATCTGCACCCGAGCTATGCCGCCGCCGCCAAGCCGCCGCCGTACGCTCCGATGTGCCGGAGTCTCAACACCGCCGCCGGGATCCCGAGTTTGGAAGAGGGATTTTACGAGAGAACCCAACCTCACCGCGCTCCGAGATCCAATCACCTCCGAGGAATCAGATGGCTCTTGATACCACTTGATAGGATCAATCTATCCTCTGCTACTGGAAATTGGGGATCACAAGAACAGATCACTCAACTAGTACCAAATTTGGAGGTTTATATTGCGAATTGTCACAGGATTACATAAGATGGATGCCGGCCTCGAACAGAGGCGGCGCACAAGGGAATGAAACCCTAGAAAACAAAAGCAAGTCTTACGATCCCGATCGGGTTACATATATAGGAGGTTCACGACAAACAAGTGAGCAGGTAGAACTATCTGAGCTGTAAAGCTATTGCCGGAACACTCTATTGCCGGACGCGCCAGGAGCCCTTGGATTGATGATCGACGGTCCAGGTTGAACGACGCTGGCGCGAAGAGGTAGTTGAAGAAGAACAGGGGATCAAGATCCTGACAAGGACCACCAGCAATTGTGAAATTAAAACCAACATTTGCAGACTTTGAAGGTCCTGCTCCACTGGCATGCCCATTATTTTGCTCATCTTGTATATTCGCATCTGACACAAGCTTAAAGAGTTGAAGAGGTCGTTCTACAAGTGAAAAACGCCACAAGGCAACACAGGCTCCACAAAATTGACAATCTAAAACAACAGATGATGGATCATAATGTTGGTCTCCCTGATAAGCAGCTGCAGTTGCTGAAGAACCATCAACTTCCTTGCGTGAGTAAATTACAACCCGATCTTCCAGTGTGTTGTTTACTTGTCCTGGTTGGGCAAATATAGAGGTAGAATTTGCATCCGAGCGAGATTCGGTTGCACAATCAACAGCATAGTGAAGTAGGCGTGGTTCCCATCCACATAAACTTATTATCTTCAGTGCCTGCTAGTCAGAGCATTATAATGCAAAAGAATATGTGAAACTGTAAACTGAACTACACAATACGTAACAGCAACCCAACTGTCCAAGATATCTAATCAAAACAATTTGATACACCTAGCTAAGTATAAGGATATATTGCCAAGTGCCAACAGAGACCAGGCAAATCAGACTGTAACAAAAAGAAAATTTCAGTTACTTAAACATGTATGTAGTCAGGACCTGAACATTGTTGTAGTTCATTTTATCAAGACTACAAAGGGTTTTCAATATTACATGACAACACTTCTATGACTTGCTAATAGCAATATGACAGGATCAAGGGAAAAAAAGGAGGGACACGGATTTTTTTTTTCCTTTTCCTTTTTGAGTAAATTCTATTTTTGACCCTCTAGTTTGCCAATTGTGAAAAACATTACCCCATTTAACAGAAATTCTTCTCAGTTACCACATTTAGAGAAACTTGTGCTAAATTCTACCCCTTTTAAGATTTGAGAGCATTCTGTTGGGTGCGGCCTGGTCGTCAGGGGTATGTGGGGCGCCACATTTGGGTGGGTTGCATTGAGTAAACAATGGGGATGGTAGGGACAAGCAACGGCGCCGTTGATGCAAAACACGATGGAACTTATGAGGTGTAGGGCGTAGGTAACAGCCCAGCCTACCACTGTCCGCGCTTCGACACAAGAACACCCGATCGCACTAGGCCGAGGCCTGCAGTTGAAGAGCCTAGCTAGTACTTCCTCCGATCCGATTTAAGTGTCATAGACACATACCTACGTACGTACTCCCTCCGTTCCATTTTAGATGACTTTCTAATAGATGTATCTAGATTCATTTTATGTCTAGATACATCTATTTCAAAATCATCTAATATGGAACGGAGGGAGTACGTTTCAAAGCTAAGCCATCGACAGTTTTTTAGGATCGGAGGGAGTAGATAGTATGACCATCTACATCGAACGTTGCACCAACCAGGCAACCAAGCAATAAATGGGGAATAATGGAGCAATGCCATGCCCTCATGGCTAGCTAGCTGCTGAGTGCGTAAGTAGTGTGTTCACTCGGCTGGTGTCGATCTCCTTGAAGCTACATAACTGTGCTTCTTAGCTGGTGATCGGCCTGGTGTCTATTGCAGCTGCCATGACTTTTCCTTCGTCCTGGGATATAAATATCCAGCTGCCAGCCTTCTTCTGTACACGGTCTTGCCGACAGGCGGTGGAAAGGTGGTAAATTAGATTTGTATCTGGTTCGCCAAAAAATGTCCAACTGCCGAAGTTTTATGTTCCATTGGTTCCTTCTACCTTGCCTGTTTTGTTATTTGCGCATGTGTCGCCTTCAGTCACGACTAACTAATGTCCATAGATAGGTTTCATTTAGAGGTGCAGGGAGCAAGTGCTGAACTCTATGACAAAATGTGTCTCTCCATGTGGCAAGCCACATAGTCCTGACGATCAGGTCTCACTTGACAGTGTTAAAATAGGTCTAGTACGTATTCTGTCGTGTATTTGTATACTCATGTACGTATGTAACATAAGCTGATCAATATAAATAGAAGAGGCGTGGAGAGGCTTTGCCCCACGAAAACCCTAAACAAAAACTTGGTATCAGAGCCGTGAGTCCACCGCCGCCGCAAACCCCAGGGTGTGCAGCCGCATCTCTCCACTGCCGCCGCCGCGTTTCTACCGCCGCCGCTGCGATGACCACCGAATCAAGCCTCTCGCTCACCACCGTCTTAGGCCCCATCATCTCGCCGCCATCAGCCACGGCGGCCGCTCCCATCGTCCCCACCATCACGGTCCGTCTGGATCGGACGAACTTCATGCTGTGGAGGGCGTTGTGTCTTCCCAATTTCTCTGGCGCACGTCTCCACGGGTTCCTCGACGGCACGGCAAAGGCGCCGGCCAAGACCGTGACGGAAGGGACTGGCACCGATGTCAAGACCATGACCAATCCCGACTATGAGCAGTGGTGGACTCTCGATCAGAAGGTTCTCGGTCTCCTCCTTGGGTCGATGACCGAGGAAATCGCAGCTCAGCTGATTGGATGCACTTCGGCTGCTGCAGCTTGGGCAGCCGTCCACGCGATGTTTGGCGTAGAAACTCGCGCTAATGTTCGACACCTACGACGCCAAATTCAGGCGTTGAGAAAAGGAGACAGGCCCGCCGGTGAGTACATGCAGAAGGTTAAGGCGCTTGCTGACGCCATGGCCGCCGCCGGTTCTCCTCTTAGCGATGACGAGATCATCGATTTCATGTTGACCGGGCTCGGCTCGGCGTTCAATCCGATCGCTGCTTCGATGAACTTTGCGGGGGTTTCTGTAACTCTCGCCACCTTCTACTCCCATGTCATCAACTTTGAGGTCCTTCAGAAGCAGCAAGCGGAGTCTGAGGAGTGGTCATCCTAGGCCAACATCGCGTCGCGGCCGGTCTACAACGCCAATCCCGGTCGCGCGTACGACTCTGGTCGCCCTAGTGGCGGACGTCCCACGGGCGGCAGCATCCCGCAGGGGCAGGGCGGCCAAGGTCAAGACCGACGCCGTAATGACGGCAACAGCGGCAATGGCCGCAATGGAGGACGAAACGGAGGCGGCTACGGCCGCAACCGGCGCTATCGTCCCCAGTGTCAAATCTGCAAGAACTGGGGGCATGAGGCGTTGGACTGCCGCAAACGCTACGACTACGACAACCGCGCCGGCAACTCCGCGTCTACTTCCTCACACGAGCCCCCACTGGCTGATGGATACCGGTGCTACGGATCACCTGACGAGTGATCTTGAGCGTCTTCATGTTCACGAGCGCTATGGCGGGAAGGATCAAGTGCAAGTGGCCAACGGTGCAGGTTTGTCTATTTCGCATATTGGTCACTCTAATTTAGCCGGTTCATCTCTTCACTTGAAAAATATTCTTCATGTTCCGCATATCAGTCAACATCTTCTATCTGTTTATCGTCTTGTCTCCGATAATGATGTCTTTGTCGAATTTCATCGTCTCTTTTTCCTTGTTAAGGACAAGGCCACGAAGAAAATTCTTCTTCACGGTAGAAGTCATGGCGGACTTTATCCCATCCCGTTTAGTCGAGCTTCGTCCTCGTCACCTCGTCAGGCGTCCTCCACAGTCAAGACCACCTCGTCCCAGTGGCATCAGCGTCTCGGTCACCCCACAAATAATGTCGTTCAAACTATTGTTCGAAAAAATGATTTAGTGTGTTCTTTCAATAATCAGACTTTGGTTTGTGATGCTTGTCAGCGTGCTAAGAGTCGACAATTGCCTTATAATTCATCTCATCGTGTTTCTACTATGCCTCTTGAGTTAATTCATTCTGATGTTTGGGGTCCTGCCATTGCATCCTCGGGAGGGTATAAGTATTATGTTAGCTTTGTCGATGATTACTCGCGTTTTTGTTGGATATATCTCCTCAAGCACAAGTCTGACGTTGAGCAGGTCTTTTATGCCTTTCAGGCTCATGTTGAGTGTCTCCTTAACACTAAAATCAAAGCCGTTCAGTCGGATTGGGGTGGTGAGTACCACAGGTTGCATCGCTATTTTCAGCGCACCGGCATCTCTCACCGCGTCTCGTGCCCCCATACCTCACAACAAAATGGGGTCGCCGAACGCAAGCACCGTCACTTGGTAGAAACAGGGCTTGCACTGTTGGCCCACTCGTCTCTCCCATTGCGTTTTTGGGATGAAGCCTTTCTTACAGCATGCTATCTTATCAATCGCATGCCAATGCCGGTCCTTCAAAAGGACACGCCGATCCACCGCCTTTTCAAAGTCCAACCCAATTACTCCTTTCTTCGCACTTTTGGGTGCGCCTGCTGGCCCAGCTTACGCAAATATAATACACATAAGTTGGCTTTCCGTTCTACTATGTGTGTCTTCTTAGGGTATAGCCCGATGCATAAGGGGTACAAGTGTTTGGACCGTTCCACGGGACGTATCTATATTTCTCGTGATGTTATCTTCGATGAGTCTGTGTTTCCCTATTCCACGCCGGGAGTTACGGTCGATGTGTCTACTCTCGCATCTGCGATTTCTTTTCCATCCAATGAACCGGCTACAAGTGACACTATGCGCAAATACGACCTGTCCTATTTGACTACTGATGTGCCTGTTCCAGGTAGCACTTCTCCTTTGCAGGGAGTTTCCGCCGAGATCAACGTGCATGCAGTCCCGGCGATCGACGTGCATGGTTCCCGGCATGCTACTGGGCTGCCTGATGCTCCGGCACCAGAGGCGTCTGGTCAACCTGCTGAGGCCTCCTCGCCTGGCCCATCTACGGCCGGCTCTTTGTCGCCCGCCACGGCCCATCTGCCGGGATCGAGTCAGTCGTCCCTTGCTGGCGACGCATCGTCGCCCACTGCTCAGCCTGCGTCGCCTCCTGTCGAGGGCACCTCTGCCTCTCTGACCGCGACGCCCTTGGCTGAGCCCGGCCATGCGATGGTCACACGTGCCCGCGATCACACGCGACGCGAGAAGCAGTATACCGATGGGACGGTGCGCTATGACCCCAGTCGGCGTGCATTCCTCGCGACGCCAGTTTCTCATCGGGAGGCTCTCCGCGACACTGCTTGGCATGCCGCGATGACAGATGAATTTGCTGCTCTCCAACACACCAAGACCTGGGTTTTGGTTCCTCGTCCTCCCTGTGTTACATAGTTGGGAGTAAGTGGATTTTCAAGACCAAGCACCGCCCGGATGGTTCTGTTGATAAATATAAGGCATGCCTTGTCACCCGTGGTTTCACTCAGCAGCATGGCATCGATTATGGTGATACTTTCAGCCCGGTTGTTAAGCCAGCTACAGTCCGACTGGTTCTCTCCCTTGCAGTGTCACAAGGATGGAGCCTCCGACAGATCGATGTCAGTAATGCGTTTCTCCATGGTTTCCTATCTGAGGATGTTTATATGCAGCAGCCACCTGGTTTTGAGGATGCACAGTACCCCTCTCATGTGTGCAAGTTACAGCGAGCACTCTATGGTCTTAAGCAGTCCCCTCGAGCGTGGTATGCTCGGTTGAGTGCTCTTCTCACTGAGCTTGGCTTTGTCTCCTCCAAAGCCGACACATCCTTGTTTACCTTCTCCCAGAAAGGTGTTCAGATATATATATATATGCTAGTATATGTCAATGATATAGTGATTGCTGGGTCTACTCCAGGAGCAGTTGATAGTCTTGTTCGCTCTCTTTCTGCCAGTTTTCCTATCAAGGATCTTGGCGTACTGGAGTACTTTCTGGGATTAGAAGCGTCCTACAATCCAGGGGGCATGACATTGACTCAACGGAAGTATTGAAAGTGCATGGTTGCTCCCATGCATGGTTTTGGTAATTAATGACAATCTCTACGGACTAATGTTTATATTGAGCTACTTGTAGATGTGTCCATTTGCTTTGCTTAATCTCCATTTGTTGGATACAAGGCTAAGGGAAGAAGAGTTCGTGTTGATCAAGGCTAAGTGCGTGTTGGTCAATACTCTAGTCCATGTGAAGATATGCCGAAGAGGTGCCTCTCCCATCTTGGTGTATGGGGGAGCAACATGTGAATCTTCATCGAAGCGCAATCGAGGAAGGTGGTTCGTCTTGAGGGGATGAAGATCGTCTTCATCGACCTCAAGTGGATTAATGCGCAAGGCAAAGGTATGATCTTGATAGGGTTTCTATTTTACCGGTCTCATGTTGTTTAGTGAGAGACCGGATTATAGGATAGATAACCGTACTATCAAGAGGGCTCTCGACCGAATATCGTGATCGTATCGTCATAGAGAGCACAAACCTTTGCATCCATGCTATCATCTTTATTGGTTCTTATTTGTCTCTTATCGTGGTGTGGTCTTGGTGCTTGTCGTGCTTGTCATGACAAAGCTAAGTTCACCGAAAACGATTTTCATATGCGTCTTCTATTGCGTTTTCGGTATTGGAGATTTTGCCGGTTCATCCGTGCGGAAGGTTTTTTTCTCTTCCAATTATTTGCAAAATATCCTTTACTTGTTTTCCATTTTCAAAGGTAGCATTTGTCGTCCTCTTTCCAACAAAATTGGTTTTATTTCATTCGGACTTTATTTGCGAAAGATTCGGCTTTTTCGGTTTGCGAAAAGGAGCTTTTACCTTTCCCCATTTGCTTTTATAATATCATGATGGACAATGATGTTTCTCTGCATAATCTTGTAGAGCTTTTCGTTGCGAGTCCAACGAGACCAAGATCATAGAAAACGGAGTCTTGATGAAAAACTTGTTGGTTTTTGGTTTTGGAGGTTTATCGGTTCGTCTTTTATAGAGAGGTTTTACCTTTCTCCATTTGGTTTTATCCTCCCTTGTTGGACTATGATGTTTCTCTGTATATTCTTGTAGAGCTCGTTGCTACAATTCCAACTGAGCCCAAGATCATCGAAAACGGAGTCCGGATGTAAAATATATGCCCGTTTTCGTTTTGCTCTTTGTGCAGTTTTTCACTGGGCCGGAAGTTCCGGTCCTTAGGCCGGAATTTCCGGCCCCCCGGAAATATCCGGCCCAAATATCCGGCCCAATATCCGACCATGTCCAGAGAGTTCTCAGGGCGTCCGGGTCGCTCGGGGGGTCCGGAAATTCCGGGGTAAGTGCCGGAAATTCCGGTCCGCGCAGGAAAAACTGCCCCCAACGGTTGGATTTGGTGGGGACCTATTTAAGGGGTCTTCTTCCCCAATGGTTCCTAAGTTTTGGAGCTTCTCTCACTCCTCCATTGTTGACCTTCAAACCTTTGATTCCTCTCAATCCCTCCAATGATTCTTGCCCAAATTTAGGGATTCAAGGGAGGAGATCTAGATCTACAACTCCACCAATCAAAATCTCCTCTAAGTGAGGGGAACTAGTGGATCTAGATTTTGGGGTTGCTTTGTGTTCATCCCCTTTGTTCTTCCTCTCTTTTCCCCCCAAAGCATTTGTTGCTTGGTTGGAATTTGGGAGTGAAGGACTTGACCACTTTGTGTGTTCTTGCCTCGTGCATTTGTTGCATCGGGTTGCTCTCCGCGGTGATACGTGAGGTTGAAGGTTGAAAAGATTGTTACTCTTGGGTGCATTGTGTTCCCAAGATCTTTGTGGCTCTTGGGTGCATTGTGTACCCTAGACGGTTGGAGGTGCCGCGAAGTCTTCGAGTTGTGAAGCTTCGGCACGAATTTGGGAGCCCCCAATTGAGTTGTGGGTGTGTGCCCCAAGAAGAGTTGTAAAGGGCTCCGGAATCCGTCCTCGAAGGATTCCGATAGTGGAAGGTGAACCAAACCTTTGGGTGCGGTTCATAGGAGAATAGGGTGAGGCCTTTATGGCATCTTGAGTAGGCCTTTTGTGGCGAGCTCACACCCCTCCAACGAGACGTACTCTCTTAACGAGGAGGAACTCGGGAATAAATCCTCGTCTCCGCGTGCCTCGGTTATTTCTATACCCGAACTTTTACTTATGCAATTTACCATGTGATAGCCTTCGTGCTTGAAGTTATATATCTTGCTATCCTCGTGTTGTTAATTTGCTTAGCATAAGTTGTTGGTGCACATAGGTGAGCCTAGTAATTAGGTTGTTGGCTTGTTAATTTAAACACGTAGTTTTATTCCGCAATTATCAAGCCCCTAAATAGAAAAAGTTTTAATCACCTATTCACCCCCCCCCTCTAGGCGACATCCGGGACATTGTTTGTTCTTTCAATTGGTATCAGAGCCTCGTCTCTCTTGTTTGGCTTCACCGCCTAGAGAGTAAAGATGTCGTCTAGGGATTTAGTGCACAATTCCTTGTTTAGATTTAATGGCACAAATTTTAATGTTTGGAAAACTCATATGCTTAGTCACTTACGGGTCTTGGACCCCAATATTGAGCGTATATTAGATATAGGTTTTTCTCCTCCAAAGGACTACGAAAGTATGACTTTAGAGGATGAGAAAAACTTATATCTAGATGCTCTAGCTTCTAATGAGTTTTGCAAATTTGTGAGTGTTGTAGTGTTTGAGTCAATCTTGCCTCTACGGGATGCTCACGAGCTTTGGACCAAGCTTCAAGAAAAATATGGAGTGTCCAACTCTATTGAGGATGATTCTTGTGTTGCAATGCCTCTACGGGATGCTCTCTATCTTGCCTCTACGGGATGCTCTCTATCTTGTTGCAATGCCTCATCTTTGGACCAAAACACACATAGCACTATAAATGTCATACATGCTAGTGTTGATAGTCCTTGCATATCATCCAAAAATTGCTTAGATAAATCTAATGATGATATGCTTGCTCTATCTTGTTCCAATGATAAAAATTCTTGTGTTCCCTCTAACTCTTGCATGAATATTAATGTAGAGGAAACTCAATTAATTGTGGAACAAGATTTGAACTTGAGTAGTTCAAAAACTAATTATTCTTCTTCATCCATCACTCATTGCCTTATGGCTAAGTCTTCTAGCAATGATAATAATAATGATGATAATAATGATGAAGAAGATGATATGGAAAAGGTTAATGCTTTGCTTCAAAATAAAGGTCTAATGATTCTCAAAGCCCTTCCTAGCAATAAAAGTGCCCAAGCTAACCTCTTTGAAATTATGAGCACCCTAATTGAGCGTGGGGAAACTATTGAGGCTTTGGAAGCAAGCCTTGAAGAAAAGGGTAAGATTGAAAGAGATGATGCTATGGAGAAAGCATCGTTAGAAGATTCTCTTGAGTAAGAGCAAGAGACTCGTGCTTCTCTAGAGGAGAAACTAGAATCTACCGAGGAGTCTCATAATGAATTAATTGCTAAAATCATTAAAGAATGTGATCATGCTCATGCAAAATATAAAGTGTTTAAAATGGAAAATGCTAGATTAAATAATGAGCTTGATAAGATTTCTTCTTCTATTCCTAAAGTTAATGATTCTTGTGCTACTAACTCTATTTATTGTGAAGCATCTACTTTGAAGGAGAATGTTGAGCTAAGCGCTCAACTTGAGTTGCTAACTAGCAAGTATAGGGAGTTGGAAGAAAGTCATAAAAAGCTATCTAGCTCTAATGATGATCTTCTAGCATCCTATGCTAGTCTAAAGTTAGCTCATGAGGCTATCACTACAAAGGTAATATCTTGTGAGCCTTATGTAGATAATAGCACAACCATAACTAAAAATGCTATATTGCCATGTGCTAGTACTAGTAATTCATCCACTAAAAATATTGGTACATCATGTGATGAATTACTTGTTTTGCCTTGTTTCTCTAACAATGAAGCGTCTACTTCTCTTAGTGTTTTTGTTGCCACTAACCATGTAGAGGAAATAAAAGACCTCAAGGTGAAAGTGCATGGTTGATCCCATGCATGGTTTTGTTAATTAATGACAATCTCTATGGACTAATATTTGTGTTGAGCTCTATGTGTAGGTTTCCTTTAGCTTGTCAAGATCATTTGTTGATCAAGGCCAAGCTTGCTTGTCTCCATTGGTTGGAGTCAAGGTCAAGGTAGAAGATCATTTGTTGATCAGGCCAAGCTTGTCTCCATGTGTTGGACTCAAGGTGCGTTGCTTGATCTCCATTTGTTGGAGTCAAGCTCAAGGGAAAAGAAGAAGATTTGGTTGATCAAGGCTTTGTGCGGGTTGATCAACTCTCAAGTTCAAGTGAAGTTATGCGAAGAGTGCTCTCCCCATCTGGTGTATGGGGGAGCGTCATGAGAAGCTTCAACCAAGCAAGGCGCAATCAAGAAGATGGTTCGTCTTGAGGAAATGAAGATCGTCTCCATCGACCTCAAGTGGATTAATGCGCAAGGCAAAGGTATGTTCTTGATAGGGTTTCTATTTTACCGTCTCATGATGTTTAGTGAGAGACCGGGTTATAGGATAGATAGCCGTACTATCAAGAGGGGCTCTCGACCGGATATCGGGATCGGATCGTCGTAGAGAGCACAAACCTTTGCATCCATGCAATCATCTCTATTGGTTCTTATGCCTCTTATCGTGGTGTGATCTTGGTGCTTGCCATGCTCATCATGACAAGGCTAAGTTCACCAAAACGATTTTCGTATGCGTCTTGTATTGCGTTTTTCGGTATTGGAGATTTTGCCGGTTTTATCTGCGGAAGATTTATCTCTTCATTTCTTTGCAAAATCTCCATTGCTTGTTTGCCATTTACAAAGGTTGGCATTGTCGTCCTCTTTCCAACAAATTGGTTTCATGTCATTTGTACTTCATTTGCAAAAGATACGGCATTTCCGATTTTCAATAAGGAGGTTTTCCCGGCGTGTCCTTTTTAGAGAGGTCAAACTCTCTCTCCTTGTGACCTCCTCCTCACATGATGGACAATGATGTTTCTCTGCATGATCTTGTAGGGCTTTTCGTTGCGAGTCCAACGAGCCCAAGATCATCGAAAACGGAGTCCGGATGCAAAGATATGCCCGTTTTCATATTGCTCATTCTGCAGTTTTTCTAAGGGGCGGAAATTCCGGCCGGGGTCCGGAAATTCCGGCCCGGGGCGGNCTCCATTGCTTGTTTGCCATTTACAAAGGTTGCATTTGTCGTCCTCTTTCCAACAAAATTGGTTTCATGTCCATTTGGACTTCATTTGCAAAAGATACGGCATTTCCGATTTTCAATAAGGAGGTTTCCCGGCGTGTCCTTTTTAGAGAGGTCAAACTCTCTCCCTTGTGACCTCCTCCTCACATGATGTACAATGATGTTTCTCTGCATGATCTTGTAGGGCTTTTCGTTGCGAGTCCAACGAGCCCAAGATCATCGAAAACGGAGTCCGGATGCAAAAGAATATGCCCGTTTTCATTTTGCTCATTCTGCAGTTTTTCTAAGGGGCCGGAAATTCCGGCCCGGGGTCCGGAAATTCCGGCCCGGGGCGGAAATTCCGGCCCGGGGTCCGGAAATTCCGGCCCCCGGAAGTTCCGGCCGTTACACCGGAATATCCGGCCCACATTTTCATCTGAGCTTTTGGCTAAGTCTTTTGGCTTTTCTCTCTGGAGGGGGTCCGGAATTTTGCCTCGGAAGTTTCCTCGGAAATTTCCGGGGGTCCGGAATTTCCGGTCTTTGGTCCGGAATATCCGGCCCAAGGAAAATTTGGCTAAGTCTTTTTTCGCGTTTTCTCTCGGGTGGGGGTCCGGAACTTTACACCGGAGGTTTGCTCCGGAAATTTCCGGGGCACCGGAAATTCCGGTGTAAGCCCCGGAATATCCGGCCTCCGGCCGGAAGTTCCGGCCCTTTAACCCGGAATTTCCGGCCCTGCGGTTTTCCAACGGCTAGTTTTTTGGGGAGGCTATAAATAGCCCCCTTCTTCCCCCAAGGGCTGGCTGCTTGTCTTGCTCACTTGTTTTCCTCTCTGCTCCATTGTTGCTAACCTTGTGAGCTTGATTCCTCTCCATCCCTCCAATGATTCTTGCCCAAACTTAGGGATTCAAGAGAGGAGATCTAGATCTATCATTCCACCAATCAAAATCCCCTCTAAGTGAGGGAAACTTATGGATCTAGATTTTGGGGTTGCTTTGTGTTCATCCCCTTGTTCTTCCTCTCTTATTCCCTCCATAGCATTAGTTGCTTTGGTTGGAATTTGGGAGTGAAGGATTTGAGCATTTTGTGTGCTCTTGCCTTTTGCATTTGTTGCATCGGGTTGCTCCCTCCACGGTGATACGTGAAGATCGACGTTGAAGAGCTTGTTGCCTCTTGGGTGCATTGTGTACCCTAGACGGTTGGAGGTGCCGCGAAGACTTCGAGTTGTGAAGCTTCGGCACGAGTTTGGGAGCCCCCAATTGAGTTGTGGGTGTGTGCCCCAAGAGAAGTTGTAAGGGCTCCGGAATCCGCCCTGAAGGATTCCGATAGTGGAAGGTGAACCAAACCTTTGGGTGCGGTTCATCGGAGAATAGGGTGAGGCCTTTGTGGCATCTTGAGTAGGCCTCTTGTGGCGAGCTCACACCCCTCCAACGAGACGTACTCCCTTAACAAGGAGGAACTCGGGAATACATCCTCGTCTCCGCGTGCCTCGGTTATTTCTATATCCGAGCTTTACTTATGCAATTTACATTGTGATAGCCTTCGTGCTTGAAGTTCATATCTTGCTATCTTCTTGTTGCTTGAATTGCTTAGCATAAGTTGTTGGTGCACATAGGTGAACCTAGAATATTAGGTTGTTGGCTTGTTAATTTAAACACATAGTTTTATTCCGCAATTATCAAGCCCCTAATTAGAAAAAGTTTTAATCGCCTATTCACCCCCCCTCTAGGCGACATCCGGGCATTGTTTGTTCTTTCAGACGGCCACCCGCGAGCGGCGATTCGGTGCGGCGAGCCGGCGGAGGCGCTCCTACGCGGGGGGCGAGGTCGGACGTGGCCGGGATCCGCGGAAGGGGCGACTGAACGTTCCTTCGCGCGAGATTTTTCCCTTCGCACCGACGCCTCGCACGCGATGCAGACCGGCCTGCATAGGGCACCAAAATCTGCTTTTGTGCGGTTTTCAGAGCCGCGGTTGCCGACGCCTGCAAAATAATTTGCGGTTTTGGCGGCTATGCGGGATCTACCCTGGTCCATTTTTTCGCCAAATACCGCATACAGGCGATGCAGGCCGCGTTTGCGGGATCTGCTAGAGATGCTCTAAGTCGGAAGAGGTAAAATAGAGCTTGTCGTAGGATTTTGTTGCGGCAGTGGATGGTTGTGATCGGCTGGAGGACGATTAAGTTGCATTTGATGCACGCAATCACTTTGATGGCTGTCCGGTTGGGCTCTATGACACAACGCGGCCACCCTCATGTAAGCTGGCACGACACAACTCGTGGGAGTTGGCGGTGATCACATAGCAGCGTCGAGGAGACTCATCCAGCACAAGTTCCCAGGGTTGTGGAGGACGTCAAAGCCATACCTCTTCCTCGTCTTCACCGTGATGGTAGGGTTCGTCGTGGTGGCATTGCACTTCATCGCTTGCATGCGTTGCAAGCCCTCCAACTTAGCGTGGCAGGGAAGTGCCACGTAGGAGGCGTCGGTAGAGAGCATGGCTTCGTTCAATAGGGACATCGTCATCATCACACCCTATGATGACATGACGTCATTATTGGCCAATGCCAAGTCGTTATGTTTTGCTGGTGAGCCAAGGAAGGAGGATGTGGCCTAGGCGTGTCGTTGTGCACACCCGTGTCCGTAGTACAAGTAAGAGGGGGAGTATATTAGTTTAAGAAGGAAGTATTATCTAGGAAACTCGCGAGAGTTTCGAAAAAATGCTACGTGACAAATGGACAAAATACCAGGTAGTCCACGTGAAAGCACATGAAGCCCAGAAAGTCCACGACCAGCACAGAGAGGCCGACTAGACCGACTAGGTATGTGGACCGGCTAGGAGTGTCGAATCCACAAAGAGTCGGAGTCAGGCAGGCAACTCAATAGACATAGAAGACCGAAGGCCAAGCGTTTGGGCGAACGTTCAAGACTGGTGTTAGATGTCATCAAGTGTAGCATTACTAGTCAGCGCCACTAAAAAATTAACTCTCATCATGTACATAATAGTGGGTGGTAATTACTCTTTATTTATGTAAACCGACTGTGCCACTAGACATGGCCTAGAATTTATCAAGGACATGTGTGTTGTCACTGTCTCTCTTCCTTGTCCTCCTTACCTTCAGCACCTGTCCCTGACCTTCCCACGACATAGAGACACTCTCGACACAATACTCCCGATAGGTGCTTATTTCTTTAGGGAGAATCTCGACGAAAAGTTGTTTTGGAGCTCGTCCTCAAGTAGTCCTTTTTTTGAATTTTCTAAAATTGAAATTTTAATGTTTCACAAAATTCTAGAGAAAATCTTAAATGTTTGCAATGACGTATTCTACAGTACTGCAAAATTTCAACCAAAATTAATTTATATTCTAGCCTACACGGAAATGACAAATCCTAACAAAACTGAATTTTTTTCGATTTGGGCACTGTTCACCAACTCATATTCAGAAGTTTATCATTTTTACACACGTCAAAATACAGACTATTTCAAATTGGTCTTTTTACACACTGATAGAAATAATCATTGTCTACATCCATGATATTCTTTCAGAATTTTGAAACTTTAAAATATAATTTTTTTTTTCAAAAAAGGGCTTTATAGAGCCCGTACTCCAAAAAGCTGCACCGCAGGCTCAGTCTTTACTTGGGTCTCCACTCCTCTCCGTTCTGATTCGTGGCAGTACCTAAAAAATAAAGGGAGTGTCTAGTTCTCAGTCGATTTGGATTTAGTTAAATCTTAGTTACTTGCACACATTTGGAAATCATGTGCAATTTTCAGACTCATCCAGCACAAGTTCCCAGGGTTGTGGAGGACGTCAAAGCCATACCTCTTCCTCGTCTTCACCGTGATGGTAGGGTTCGTCGTGGTGGCATTGCACTTCATCGCTTGCATGCGTTGCAAGCCCTCCAACTTAGCGTGGCAGGGAAGTGCCACATAGGAGGCGTCGGTAGAGAGCATGGCTTCGTTCAATAGGGACATCGTCATCATCACACCCTATGATGACATGACGTCATTATTGGCCAATGCCAAGTCGTTATGTTTTGCTGGTGAGCCAAGGAAGGAGGATGTGGCCTAGGCGTGTCGTTGTGCACACCCGTGTCCGTAGTACAAGTAAGAGGGGGAGTATATTAGTTTAAGAAGGAAGTATTATCTAGGAAACTCGCGAGAATTTCGAAAAAAATGCTACGTGACAAATGGACAAATACCAGGTAGTCCACGTGAAAGCACATGAAGCCCAGAAAGTCCACGACCAGCACAGAGAGGCCGACTAGACGGACTAGGTATGTGGACCGGCTAGGAGTGTCGAATCCACAAGGAGTCGGAGTCAGGCAGGCAACTCAATAGGCATAGAAGACCGAAGGCCAAGCGTTCGGGCGAACGTTCAAGACTGGCGTTAGATGTCATCAAGTGTAGCATTACTAGTCGGCGCCACTAAAAAATTAACTCTCATCATGTACATAATAGTGGGTGGTAATTACTCTTTATTTATGTAAACCGACTGTGCCACTAGACATGGCCTAGAATTTATCATGGACATGTGTGTTGTCACTGTCTCTCTTCCTTGTCCTCCTTACCTTCAGCACCTGTCCCTGACCTTCCCACGACATAGAGACACTCTCGACACAATACTCCCGATAGGTGCTTATTTCTTTAGGGAGAATCTCGACGAAAAGTTGTTTTGGAGCTCGTCCTCAAGTAGTCCTTTTTTTGAATTTTCTAAAATTGAAATTTTAATGTTTCACAAAATTCTAGAGAAAATCTTAAATGTTTGCAATGACGTATTCTACAGTACTGCAAAATTTCAACCAAAATTAATTTATATTCTAGCCTACACGGAAATGACAAATCCTAACAAAACTGAATTTTTTTCGATTTGGGCACTGTTCACCAACTCATATTCAGAAGTTTATCATTTTTACACACGTCAAAATACAGACTATTTCAAATTGGTCTTTTTACACACTGATAGAAATAATCATTGTCTACATCCATGATATTCTTTCAGAATTTTGAAACTTTAAAATATAATTTTTTTTTCAAAAAAGGGCTTTATAGAGCCCGTACTCCAAAAAGCTGCACCGCAGGCTCAGTCTTTACTTGGGTCTCCACTCCTCTCCGTTCTGATTCGTGGCAGTACCTAAAAAAATAAAAGGAGTGTCTAGTTCTCAGTCGATTTAGATTTAGGTAAATCTTAGTTACTTGCACATATTTGGAAATCATGTGCAATTTTCAGACTAGTAGGAATACGACAAAAAATCTAAGGCTATGGGGGGAGTCTCAGTCACTTGCACACATTTGCATACCATGTGCAATTTTCAGACTAGCGGGAATCACGACATAAAATCCAACGGCTATGGAGGCAACTGAGAATTAACTAAATCTCTATCAGTTGCACACAGTTGCAAAATATACAACTCTGAAACTAGCACGAATCACGACATAAAATCCAACGGGTAATAAGGTGACTGAGATTTTGTTAATTCTCATACAACTTAGAATTAGCAAAACCGAAAAATAAAATACAACTGCTCACATCGTGTGCGGAGCAAAGCAGCCCACCCCCACACGACCACAGAAACGTAGGCGAGCAAATAAGATGGGATTGGCCCAGGAACGGAAGTGGGTACGCGGGAACTGGTAATGCCCGCGTTGAGCGGAAAATAGGAATTGCCGCCTTTCGCTGGGTACCGCTTGTTTAGCAAACAGAGATGATTCCTCGTGGACTTACGAGTAGACAACACAACGGTGGATTGAAACCCAGCCCAACAAGAAGGAGCGTGGCCAATTCCTGAGAATATAAATTTCACTGCCTGCGTGGCCAACAGTCGATTTTTTGTTTCTCTGCTAGGCTGCTCGCCGGTCGCATCACGGCGGTCGGTGTCGGCGCGCTGCCGCCGGGAGCCCCGACCCAACACGGCGGCAGCCGCAGCTAGCGCAGCGGATCCAGCCGACACCGCGCAGTCCACTTCTGATGGTTTCACGGCGGCGGATGCGACGCAGGGCATCCTTCTGTTTTTTTTTACTGTCCAAACTTGGGACTGCGTGGCTCTGCGGCTCCAGCTCGGAAGTGACGTGATAGGAATCCGAGTAGTAGATAGAAACGTCGCTGCGGCGCGCTTTCTTCTCCATCTGAACACGCCTCCTCGAGCGAGCGCTCAGAGGGCTATATCGGTTGCGGGTCAACTCCTCCAAAGATGGGCCGGCCGTTTTTACGGTCGACACTTCACTGGGTTCTGGGTTCTGGCATCTATACGTTTCTATGCAAAAAGTACGTATCGATAGCTAGCCCTGTAGAGTAGACGGACGTTGAGCTGCACGGGCACCGTCCCACTGCCGACACTTCTTTAGCACCTCAGGCTCAAAGATCATCCACAATTCCGATCATCAACAATATTTTGTCTACCATGCATGTGCTCCATTTAGCTAAAGTTGGGACGTTTCATGTAATGTTGGTTATTAACATGGCTGCCTATTGGATTCAGCTATGGACACTTTTACTCCGCGGGATCCTATGGTTACTGAGTGTGCATGACTTTTAATGGTCGCTCAGGATATATCTTCAGTCGAGATTCATGGCAGCATACTAATCGCATTACGAATGTCTAATGCTTTATGTTGCTTCCATTTGGATGCTTGATTCATGTTTCACTGTTATGTGATCTCGTCCCCATTCCCCCAAAAAAAACTATGAATCTCCATTGTGGAGTATACGGGTCGTCGATATGCCAGCACGTGGGTACGTTGAGCTGCACGGGCACCGTCCCCGCTGCGAGTTATTAGCACAAAACTACCTGTTTTGCAGCAAAATTTACGAAATGATACAACTTCTGGTTTCAATAGCATTTTCATACAACATTTGGAACGAGTTTTCTCAGAAAACCCAAAACTCTCTTTAACGCGATTTTGACAGCGAACCTGACATGACGGGCCCACATGTCAGGTGACGTGGCAACTTAACCACCGGACGGAGAAGACGGCCGTTAACGGCGGAGTTATTAGCACAAAACTACCTGTTTTGCAGCAAAATTTACGAAATGATACAACTTCTGGTTTCAATAGCATTTTCATACAACATTTGGAACGAGTTTTCTCAAAAAACCCAAAACTCTCTTTAACGCGATTTTGACAGCGAATCTGACATGACGGGCCCACATGTCAGGTGACGTGGCAACTTAACCACCGGACGGAGAAGACGGCCGTTAACGGCGCGTCTGGGCCCACCTTTCTGGGACCCACCTGTCAGGACCGTGTCTTAACGGGAGATTGGCATACCGGGAGAGGGTCGCCCTCGCTGGAAGAGCCGTCGTGCCAGCGGGGCATGATGGAGGCGGCGGCGGTGACCACGCTTCCGCCGGTGAGTGGTGCGTCGCGCAGCTCCGTCAATGGCAGCGGCGGGAGATCTCCGGCGGCGGGAAGAGACGAGTGAGAAGAGTGGAACTGAGAGAACGGCCTTGTCCACCCCCGTTTCCATGTGGGGGTTGGGTTGCATGACTGGACCAGCTGAGAAAAAGATATACTCCTACTACTACATGTACTGCTGCACTTGTAGATCTCGCGAGAAATTTCTTGGGAGGGAGATCGATCGCCTAACCGAGCTTATTAGCTAGGTACAGCGCCAATGCTAATTCGGGGCAAGCACTGCCCGTGGCGGCCCCTGCGTACGAACGAGTGGATTGCCCGTAGTTTCGTCCTTGCGGGCCGGGACGTTATTGGTGCGTGGTCCTCCGCTAGCCCGCCGATCGATCGAAGTGCGCATCTTCACTGTTCGTGCGTCGGTCTGATCAATGCATGGAAACGATGAAGTGGGTTAATTAACAGGTAAAATTTGCAGTCCAGCAGCTTGGGGACCTGCGTATGGATGCATGTACTTGCGAGTAGATGGTGTCTATGGCTATGCCATGCCTACGGAGTCGACCGACGGTAGTTACAGCTTGGGGCCCTGCGTATACAATGCGCGCGCGCAGGCCGTTTCGGCGAGGAAGTTACAGAAAAAACACACACACACCACAACTAAGGCTTGTGTGACAAAATACCACCACAATTGTGTTTTGTAAAAAACAAATCACTTGCACAGCGTAATATATTTTTCAAACAATTTGGACCGCCACTTCGCCCACGCTAATGACTATTATGACATGTGGGTCTGTTATCAGGTCTACGTGGCAAGCGGGGACGGTTCCGAGACGTCCGCTAAAGGCGCACGTTTGCCCTAACGTAGCCCGTCAACCCCCAATCTCTCCCTCTCTCTCTCTCTCCTCTCTCTCTCTCTCTCTCTCTCTCTCTCTCTCTCTCTCTCTCTCCCTCTCTCTCCGTTGTCTCTCACAAATCGCAATGGCGGTGGCAGCGCGACCGGAGGTGGTAACTGAAGCAAGGATAGATCACGTGCAGATGTCATGATCCCAGTATTTCTCGCGGATGAGGGCGACTGTTGGGGCAGCTCCAACCCGTTCGTCGCGATTTGTTCGCCAGAAGGTGGCCGCAAAGCTGGTGAGGAGCCACGGCTGTACAACTGGATTTGGTCGTGCTGTAGAGTAAGCACACCCAATTCTATTTTGATTTTTTCTTCGATTTGGGGTCTTGGGTTAGTCCATTATTAGGATTGCAAAAAAAAAATTCTTAAATTGTGTAGCTTATATGACGGTGTATGACATGTCAGATTCAATTTAGAAGGCCGTCACAATTTAGAATAAAATATCTGCAAATCAGACATCACTTTTCTGTATATGTTAGAGAAGAGGGTGCAAATCTGCACTGATCGAGCCAAAAGGCTATGGAGTTTCAAAACATGCACTATGTTATAGAAGAGGGTGCATGACCTCGAATGGAAATAATTGATGCAATGTCCAAGGTGAAAAAAATGGTGGCACATATGAGGAGAAGAAGTTTTGAAATTGATTGTAGTGAGAGGGAAAGACAAGCCTTTTACACGCATTAACACTCCGGCAGTGGATGATGAGGGTGTCTTGTTGCCTAGCAAGAAATGTCCAACAGAGGAAATGAAAAGTCAGATATGTTGTAACTGTTTACCTAGCAGAGCGACACTAAGCAGATAATTCCAGTTGAAAATGGGATATTACTTTATGACCCAAGAAAGCAATAAAAAGAAGAAGGAGAAATACAAGTAGTTGCTTCTGTCATGTTTCATACACTAGCCAACTATCCCAAAAGTCCAAACTGATGGAAAGTCTAATACAATTCACATATACTCTGTAACACCCCCTGTCACGTGTGACTCGGGGAGGGAGAGCCCAACACGTGCAACCGGAAGAGAGCAACGGCGCGCAAGTCTCAGTGGCATGGCTTAAGAGGCCTATACTTGGACACAAAGGGGGCATTACGAGCAAATTTTTAATAAATTGCGAAATTCAGGACTCGAACTCGAGACCTTCGGCTCTGATACCATGTCATGTTTCATACACTAGCCAACTATCCCAAAAGTCCGAACTGATGGAAAGGGGTAGGGAATCCACATATATTATAACACCCCCTCTCACGTGTGACACGGAAAGTCAACACGTGCAACCGGAGAAGAGCGACGGCGCACGAGTCTCAAAGGTATATGCCTCAACTAGTACGTGGACTCAGAGGTATGACTCAAGAGGTCTATACGTGGACTCAGAGGTATGGGTCCAAAGGTCTATATACGTGGACACAAGGGGGGGGGGCTACGAGCATTTTTTTAAATAAATTGCGAAAACCAGGACTCGAACTCGAGACCTCTAGCTTTGATACCATGTCATATTTCATACACTAGCCAACTATCCCAAGAGTCCGAACTGATGTAAAGGCTAATACAATTCACATATACTGTAACAACTTCAAGAAAATTCTTCAGAATTAGATTTTTACTATGATGAAGGGGAGTTCAGAGCGGAAGAGAATGCATAGGCTAGGAGGAAGGAAGGATCGGAGCTTAGCTAGAGGATAATATATATGAGGAGCAAGAGGGCAGATCCAGCGGTGCAATGTAAAGGTGACACAGAAGCATTAGACATGATTTATAAATCTGATGGATCAAAGAATGACAGTGACTGCAATTTTGTTGCTCAACCTAAACCTAAATCTGAACATGTCCGGACAAAGCTGAATCCGAAGAGGAAAGGACCAACAGATAGATCACGTTGTAGTCAAGTGAGCCCAACACCAACATACTTTGTTCCATGTTTCGATAATGGAACGAATGGGGATTTGGGTGTGATACGTCTCAAACGTATCTATAATTTTTGAGTGATCCATGCTAGTTTTGTGATATTGTCACATGTTTTTACTGTCATTTATATCATTTTTATGCATTTTGTCGGACTAACCTATTGACAAGATGCCCAGTGCCAGTTCCCTGTTTTTGCTGTTTTTGTATTTCAGAAAATTTACTTCTGGAAATATTCTCGGAATTGGACGAAAATTTACGGAGAATTTTTACTCGACGAAAGACACCAGAAGACCAAAGGGGAGCCTGAGGGGCCACCCATAGGGCGCAGGCGGCCTCCTGCCGCGGCCCCCCTAGGACCCGCGGGTGGGGCCCGCCCCTGCTCCTGGGGCACCCCCTCGGCCCCCTCCGATGCCTATAAAATTCCTAAAAACCTAAAAACGTCGAGGCGGCCATTATTTTCCAGAAACTCGACCCCGACGCACTCTGCCGGAGGGGAGATCGATCCCGGAGGGATCTTCATCGTCATGCCTTTCTCCGGGATGATTTGTGAGTAGTCTCACCATGGACTACGGATCCATGGCAGTAGCTAGTTGGTAGTCTCTCTCTCTTGTGCTTCATGTGTTATGATCTTGTGAGCTGCCTAACATGATCAAGATCGATTATTGTAATGCTATGTGATGTGTTTGCTGGGATCCGATGGATTATGAAGTTATGTTCAGATTGTGCATGATTTTTATATGAGTAATTTATGTTCTTGCATGCTCTCCGATGTGCGTAGTTACTTTGGCCAAGTGATTGTGTGTATCTCCAAGAGAGGGTATTTATGCTAGATAGTGGTTTCATGCCCCCTTTTGTTCCTGGGCACGAGTGACAGAAACGTCTAAGGGCGAGGGTGTGTTGTTGCTACTAAGGGTAAAACAACGGTGTTAATGTCTCTTTTGATATTAGTATTGCTTACTTCATGCACTTTACTTAATGCAATTATCTGTTGCTTGCAACTTAATACCGTTGGGTGACAGGCTGGATAGCGATCCCACGGTGGACTTTTTAGACAAAAACGCAGTTGGACTCAACGGTCTTTGTTCCTTGTCGTGATGCCTCCATAAATATTATCATGTCCTTTTTGTCATAGCTAAATTGGGTTTGTGTCATGATCTTGTCAATTGCCTAGCTGTAATTCGTTCACCCATCACATGCATATTTTATTTACTTGAGAGACTCCACTAGTGAACCCATGGCCCCCGGTCCATCTTTTTACATACCGTCTTTTAATTATCATTATTCCTCTGGTCACTATTCATATTTTATCTATTTCATCATACAATTAACCGCTTTGTTTTCTGCGAGACCGGAAAGATTGACAACCTTTCCGCCGTTGGGGGCAAAGTATTTTGGTTGAGTGTGTGCAGGTCCGCGTCTGTTGAAGGTCAAGCGCCAGACATCTTCAACATTCACCTCGTTGTTGATTTCAAAGCAGTCCTACTAGTTCGATAAACCTCGGTTCGTTAAACGAGGGAAAACTGCTACTAGCTGCAATTCCGCCTTCGCTTGGGGCACCACCCAACTTATTTTAATACATCAGCAGGGTGTAGTAGTAGAAAATGGGGCAATAGTACCGGTTCTAGAGGCCCTCTAGTCACGGTTTGACTACCGGTACAGGCAAATCGGGAGTAAAGCCCCCCCATTTGTACCGGTTTGTTACAAACCGGCACTACAGGCCCTCCCACGTGGCCGCGGGGAGCCTGCGAAGCTGGAGATATTTAGTACCGGTTCGTAACACGAACCGGTACTAAAGGAAAGTGCTTTTTTTTTCTTTTCTATTAATTTTCAGGGTTTAGGGGTTAGGAGGGGTGTAGGGTTTCGGATGTCAGTCGAAAGCCGTTGCAGCGCACGGGGATCACGTCGATGCGTCAAAAAATGCGTTTTGATATATATGAAGTACTACACATGAAGATCACGTTGATGCATATAACAAACAATCATATAACAAACAATCATACAAGTAAGCAAAATTATATAACAAACAATCATACACGTAAGCATAGACCGGACGAGGGCCTCATGGCACTATTATATAACAAACAATCATACAAGTAAGCAAAATTATACAAGTAACTATGTAAAAAAATTAATAAGAACAAGAGGCTCACCAAGGTGGTGTCGGTGACGGGGCGGCGCGGGCGATCGACGGCGGTGAGGAAGGGGACAGGACGGCTCTAAAACCCACAAATCACAATTTAATTTGAGCTCAAATTGCATATAAAAAAATGAACTCCCTCATGTAGGCATTTCATCAAACACGTATCGAGCACTAAAAAAATGATGTGAGCTAAACTAGCAACGAAATGAGCTAAACAGGCAATGCCGGATGAAGGATGAAGTTGCTAACCCTTGAATAGATAGGTGCCACCAATCATAACAAATGGTGGGAAAAAAAGGAGATGAACTCGAGCTCGGGAGAGCAAAAATGGAGTTTGCTCTCGAGCAGGAAAAATGGAAGATGGCAGCTCGGTAGGAGATGATATAGGAAAACTTTTAGTACCGGTTCGTATCACGAACCGGTACAAAAAGTCGATCTTTAGAACCGGTTCGTGATACGAACCGGTACTAAAGGTTCTATTGATGGGACCCTCCTCTGCCGCAGCCTGCCACTCACCTCTAGTCCCGGTTCCTGTAACAAACCGGTACTAAAGCGTCCGAACGAACCGGGACTAGCTCTGGCTGGTGGCCTGTCTGTTCGAACCGGTACTAAACCCTAACCTTGTCCCGGTTTGTTACGTGGCCGGTACGATAGGAAGGTATGGAAGGGTCTTTTTCTACTAGTGGTAGATGATGATGACACTGAGTATATGCACTGGGTACTGCCATCAGGAAGAAAGAGCACAACAACAAAGAGACTATGAAGCCTAGGCAGTGATATGATGAAAGCAAGCTTCAGCCAGAACAAACATTATGTCTGAAGATGTGCTTTGTAGATGTGTATCAGTTCAAAAGAGCTTTGCAGACATTGCACAACACAGGAACTTCATGTATTACACAGGAATTGCAAGGACACAATCATAGCCAAGCGCTCAAAAGAAGGATGTCCTTTTTATATGACAGGTTCTCAAATCAAACGAAAACCATTCTGCCTTAGGAAATGAAGTATGGAGCATACTTGTGCCATATCAGATGAAATTTGCAAGATTACTAGTAAGTGGGTTCAAAGGTTTGTGAGAAGAATTTGATAATTGACCCTGGAACTGAAGTTGAGACTATGATGGAGACAACCAAGGAAAAGTTTGGAGTAGATGTGCCAAAGATGATGGCATACATAGCTAAGAGAATAACTTTACAAGTTGTTTTGGGTGATCATACGAATTAGTACAAACGGATCAGACGTTGCCTGCAAATAATGCTTGACACAAACCCTCACGGTAGATGCACTGTCACCACGAAGCAGAGCATCCTTCCCCCAACCCAGGATTTCACGGGATCTTTTCTTGCCTAAGAGCATCAATATAAGGATTTCTAAAAGGGTGTAGAACTTTTTTTGGCAGTGAGTACACAGGTGCATTGCATATATTATACATGGTATAAATTATTGTGTGACTTAGACATTGAATTTTTCAGGTTTGGATAGATGTTTCATCAAACTCAGTACTGGACAACGGATTCTTGCTGCCACTGGAAGGGATGGGAACAAATATATATACCCAATTGCATTTGGAACAAAGAGATAGCTAGCTGGAGTTGGTTTTTGACACAACTCGGTGGAGAGTCTTTACAGTTTGGGAATACCATCATTTCAGAATGGTAGAAGGAAAATATTCTAAGTTTTTTAATGATTTATTCTAGCTTACTAAAATGTGTATATATATTGTTTGTACATTTCAATGATTTTTCTAGCTTACTAAAATATGTATGGTTATTCTAAGTTTTTTTTATGAATTTTCTTAGCTTATTAAAATGTGTATGAATATTCTAAGTTTCTTATATGTTTTTTCCTAGCTTATTAAAATGCGCATGCAGATTCTAAAGATTGTTTATAATTTTTCCTAGCTTATTAAAATGTGTTGAATACTATAACCATTTTCTATGATTTGCACCGCCTAATAAAATCTGTATTAATATTGCACTTTTAATATGATTTTTTTGAGCTTAATAAAATGTGTATGAGTATTGCAAGTTTTTTCTATTGTTTTCCTAGGTTACAAAATGTGTAGGAATATTCTAAATATTTTACTATGATTTTCCCAAGCTAATTAAATTGTGTATTATTATTCTAAGTTTTTCTATGACATTCCTTGCTTAATAAAATGTGTATGAATGTTGCAAGTATTTTTCTACAATTTTCCTAGCTTCGTAAAATGTGTATGTATATTGCAAGTAATTTTTCTATGATTTTTCCTAGATTAATAAAGTGTGTATGACATTACAAGTATTTTTATATGATTTTTCCTAGCTTAATAAAATATGCATGAATATTTCTATTTTTTCTATGATTTTTCCTAGCGTAATAAATTACAACGATTCTTACATGGATTGCTAAATGCAATAAATCAAGTTTTTCCCAACATCCCTTTAAGGTACTGCCTTAAGCGTATCTATGCAAATTTTTAAACAACTGGTTTCATAGGGAAGAGGTAGAAATTCATGGCTTCTGCTAGCTATTCTTACGCAAAACTATGAAAATGAATCTATTGATTTGGTAGAATGATAGCTAAATTGGGAAAGTTTTTGTTCTCTTAGGTTATATCTATTGTTGAGACCTATCGAAATGCTCTTGAATGCGATTGAAATTAGATAAATTATCACACATAGCTAATGCGCCGTTGGGCGAGAAGCAGTCGTCCCCAGAAGTGTTTCAATATCAGCAAGCACATTCTAACTATCTTGCAATGGCATTTCGAGGTGATAGAGAGTTCCTGTGCAGCATATTACACAAAAGAGTGGGTTGACCCATTTGTTGAGGCATTCCCTACAATAGGTGGATAAAGCCGTTTCTAGGCCTATAGGCTGCGGCTAATGTTGCAAAAATAAGAGCTTGAATACCGCTTGTAAATGATCCAAGAAAGATGGCAGGTATAGGGACTACTAAGGGGACTAAAGAAACAAGAACAACAACGACTAATTCATCCGCCAATATATCCGCGAAAAGGAGTTGCTTAGCAAGATTCAAAAGTTGAATGTTGGAATAGATGTGCTATGGATTACAGCTGTAAAATATATTTAGTTGTTAACAATGTCAGTGGGGTTTTCAATAGCATGCTCTGTAATGTTAGAGCCAGACCTATCAAAACTATGATGGATGGCATGGTCCATAAACGACCCCCCTAACCTCCCGACGTGTTCCATTGAAGGTACTATACATAGAGAAGACATACTCATTGAGTCATCCATCGATAAGTGGTAATGCGCCATGACATTGATGTTTATTATGTAGCGGCTACGCCAGATGGATCTTCTCAACATGTGTGGCCGGCGTGACCTCGTAGGGCGGTAGAGCCTTTGGTCTAGCTTGGAAGGTTGTGATCATGTTGTAATTCTATTATTTTTTGCATAGTTTTCCTTGAATTAACTAGACAACACTTTTCATTTTCACTAAGAAAAATTATGCAAACTTTGCTACATCGGTTTAGGAAAAGTAAGAGTATCTCCATCGGGGGTCCTAAAGTTGCCCCTAAAGCCCCTTTAGGGCCCCAGACACAAAAAAAGCCACACCAGGAGCCTCTAAAGGTCCCGTCCGGTCCAAATTATGTCCGACACTGCCAAGAGAGCGTCTAAACTTGGGGGTGGCTTGGCGGTGCCGGACAAGCAAGTCGCACACATATCTCACCACAACCCCACATGTAAGCCTCTAATACAAATAAAATGTCCGGCTTGTTTGGGGGGTGCCGGTGTGGGAATTTGGCCGGACAGCCGTCCGGTCACCCCCCAAATCCGCCCGATTTAGGCGGCGCAGAACATAATTTAGTCACTCCCGGTGGAGATGCTCTAAGAACCGAGGCCGATGTACCGTTGTTCCTCAGTTTTGGAAATAAACGTTACTATAAATAGAAGGAAGAAATAGAGTAGGTACTACCTCCGTTCCAATTAATAAGGCCTATATTATTTTTGAAAAGTCAAACTATGTGGAGTTTGACCAAGTTTTTTGAATAAATTATGAATTTTTACTATACAAAATAAACATCGTTAGAAACATCATGAGATATATTTTCACATGATATCCCCACAACATTATAGATGTTGACGGTTTACTTTGCTTGACTTTTTCAAAAAAATTAGTCAAAGTTTACTTTGCTTGACTTTTTCAAAAAAAATATAAGCCTTGTTTATTGGAACGGAGGGAGTAAAATTTAGTGCAGCGAGGGGCGATGGACAATGTGGCCTGAACCAGTCAGAATAATATGAAGCCTTTGGCTGACATACCATGCTGGCGAGGGGCGAGCGAGCTTATCATAACACTGGTCCTCATTTAGTCCTTACGCTACTTTTGAACAGTTCATTTCATAGGAAAACCTTTTATCAGGACCAGTACTTAAAAGTACGTAAAAGCAATTATTACAGGAATAAAATTGCTACTTGTTAGGCTTCACACGATACAATGAGTTTGCAATGATCTTAATGTGACCATGTAGTAGACCTAATGCTACTTGTGTACAATCAAGATTCTTTTTTCATTTTTACATACATTTATAAAACTTAATTTTGAACAAAGCAGAAGTTGATTTATGATCCATAATTTCAAAGCCATAATTGTTATAGAGATTTATCAGAATATAACAAATACAAATATTTTCTTCAACTACCACGTATGGAGACAAAATATACATTTTTTTTGAGGAAAAAAGGTAGAGGATCCTGTACAGTTTTTTTTTTTTATAGATTAACTGTTTCCTTATGGCAGTTTGTTACAAGTAGAGCCGTTACAGAAGAAAAACAAAAATGTACATAGTTTAGACTTATATAAGGAGGAGCCTCTCTGCAGCTCTTGCAAATCATGGGACCGAGGCACCGATCGAGCATCTCATCCCGGTCCATTCAGGTGGTTCCGCTCCCACTGGCTATTTTGTTTTGTGCAAGTGCTCCCTTTCTGCACTGCAACTTCATTATCTGGCACAAACACTTTCAAATCTAATAAATAAGAGAAGGACATCTCCAACTCAGCAGGCTTGTCGCAAGGACCATATGAAACTTTCGCCCAACATGTGTCCTGCATATGAAGCTTTTCCGTGTGTCCACATCTTCTTTGGGATCTTTATCTTGCTAAGTACGATAAACTTGTGGATGCCGTCGGCAGCGTGCTGAGTTAGCTTCTTCATTTATCCCTTTCAGTTTTCATTATGGTCAGATGCATATCTTTCTAATTACAAATATTCGAGTTGGTAGTCGTCCGTTCACTCATCTTTTAGTCTTTTTCATCTCAATAGAACCATCTCCTCATTCTTTTTTTTTTGCGAGGGAAAGTTGCAGTTACATCCAGCTAAGATTCTTACAGAAAAGCCTAGAAAACAAAGAAATTACAAAGAAGTCCTTCCTGAGCCCCAGCATCGTCTTCGTCGCGCACGACGTTACGCCGGCGAAACCTGCCGCACCACCTCCGATAGCTTGGACTGGGAGGCCCCCCATCGCGGACAGGGAGTCGACGCCCCTCGGTGCCGGAACACCTCCACCCTGCACAACGAACGGCGACACCAGCTTGGCCTTCACGAACCGCACCTTCCATGTCGTCAATCGCCAGATCCACCTTCTCACGGACTCCGGCGAAGGGGGAGCCCTCTCGAGCACTCCGTACAGCCGCGACCGAGGGCAGGACGGCAGATCCGCGGCGGAGCTCCCACGGAGCCGCACCAACGGAGGGGAAGACCACCGCCACCAAAATGCGCCGACGCCACCGCTTCCACCCCAGCGTCGCCGGCAACACACCCCACGCACACCTAGACTATATACACACCGGGATCCGTGGATTCCCCGTCCTCCCGCCGCCGAAGCGGCCGCCGGAGGGCGAGGAATCCGGCGAATCCCCGGCGGCGAGCTGATGCGCACGGGTTCGCCCAAACAAACGCCTTTTCACTGTAGAAGGGGAAAAGGGAAGAGGTCCAACTCTCTTCAGCTCGCTTGCAAAACCATCTCCTCATTCTACCCAGTAAATGAGAACATCAAAGTAAATTAATTTGATATATAACATGCGTAAACTAAGTTTTACATCATTTACTTGGTTCCGTAGTGCATCACGGGCGTCTTACTATTATATGTATATTTTGATCTTCATTACCTCATGGGAATTTAGTTGCTTTTCATGATAAAACTATGAAAATATTTTATTTTAAACCTACCAAAATATGGTTGGTCCGGCCAGACACGTAAACTAGTAAACAATCTACATGAAGTTTTGATATTTCCAAAATGGCTTAAAATTTACGCTTGTCCGATCTTGACAATTGATTTTATAATTAGACCTTTCAAAAAAATGTGAAAATGAAATGAAAAGTAACTAAGAACATATGAAAATGTGACTATTTGTTCCACATGCAAAAATGACAAGAGAATTTCCTTAATCATTATGATTCTCCACATCCATGAATTGTTTCAAGTAATGAATGATAATAATAAACCCCACCGTCCAAACCTTAAACTAATTAATTAGGGTGGTTTCCTTATGACTTGTTGCTGTTAAATTCCTACCATTAATTCCCTAGGGGCATCATGTATCAATTTGTACACATTATTTGTTTAGATAACTCGAAATTCTAAACATACCTCCCAAAATTGTACTAGGGTTCAGTTTTAGAAAGTTTACCGCGCTTAATTTAAACGGTTTCGTAGTTCAAGGCCTCAGGTGGGATCAATCACTACAGTTCACTCAGTGTTTAATTAAACTGATGACATATTGATTTTTTTTCCAGACTTGGTGGATCCAAATAATAAAATGTCAGCGCGTAGTCAATAATTTGTGCCATATTTTGCCTCTTAAACTGCAGAATTTGGGCAGGGGTTCTCCCGCTCCAAGCAGCATTTGTACTCTTGTGGGTGGACATGCACGCGGCCGGGAAAAACTAGTTAGCATGCATATATACTTTCTGTTTAGACAGAGAACATATGCGTACGTACACGTCCAAACGCTCATTAGTTGTTCAGTTCAGGGACGATTCAGAATTGAGCTAGCTGAGATCGATGGACGGATCTAGCTACATGTGATGTGACTACGATCGACAACAACGAGATGGGATTGATGTGATGTGATGGATTGAACATTTTCTGTACGTACGCGAGTGGGCGCAGGGTCCAGGCGCGCGCGGCATGCTGCAGGTGATCAGCGGCCGGCGGTGCAGGTTGGCGCATGGCAGGACGTGTCGGGAAAGGCCGGCGGGTCAGGCTCAGGCGCTCTGCTCGTCTGGCTTCCGGCCGCGCGCACTTAGAAAAGGTGGGCCGCCGCGCGCGGCCGGGCCGGCGGCAGCTAGCGGCGCCGCGCTGCCCATGTCGCGCCATCGACACAACCTAGTCACACGTATATGTATATATGTTGCGCGTGCCCACCGATCAATTACCCAGAGACTTGGCAGGTAGGGAGATCGCCATATTGACCACACGTACGTGTTGCACGACGCACCCACTCATTGATTTTGCCACCTTTGTTACACATTCCCCCAAGACCCAGCACACTCTAATCTAAAGATAAAGACCTTTCAAAAATTACCGCAAACAAAAGATATTTCAAAATTATCCAACATATTGTGTCCCTTTATTCTTTTAGTTCGTCCAACGAGCCCCTGCCACCCGAAAATATGTAATTTTATGTGTACATGTAATCAATATAAAAAGTCATGAAATAGAGCAAAATTCAACAACTTTTCATAACAATTTATAATCTTCTGAGTACATGTCACTAATACATAATTTTTAAATATTGCTATGGTGATATTTTTAGCATCCTTTAAAGTGCTTCAAAGTAAAGAATTGAAATACTAAAAAATATTAATTACATGGTACATTTTTACTTAACTCGTAGAATGAATTGTGCCACCACAAACTTTTATTCATGATAATGTATAATTTTATTTACATATAAAAATTAAAAATCCGTGAAATACTATGATCAATATATAAGTAGTACCTCTTAGATTATTTAAAATATTAAAACACCTGAAAGGTATTAAACACACTAAAAAATATGTTATCCAAAGTACTAAACGCTCAAGATATTGTTGGGTCGTACGTCTATATCATATCTGTACCTATATTATTTAGTGTTTTCTATATTCATGATCTAAAAAAATCGCCAAGGAGAAAACATAAATTGAGATTGACTACCAACAGAAAATACCATACACATCCAAACAACAGATTTGGAATTGAAGACCAATTCATTTCCATCATTTGGTATTCCCACTCCAATTCAATTCCAGTGTTGAATACCAACATCCAAACACAGCCTTAGGCTTCAAAAAATATCCATGTACATATAAAAATAAAAATTTGTAAAAGACTATGATCGATATAAGTAGTATCTCTTAGATTATTTAAAATATTAAAACACTACAAAATATTTTACCCAAAGTACTAAACACTCAACATATTATTGGGTCGTACGTCTATATCATATTTGTATTTATATTATTTAGTGTTTTCTATATTCATGATCTAAAAAAACGCCAAGGTGAACACATAAATTAAGTAGACTTCAAACAAATATTCATATAAGTTGTCTTTAGGAACATACTATTTTTTTGGGGTTATCTTCTCTTGAGCTTGACGTCAACAATATCTGACAACAAAGACAATGTTGACATATGTTCGTTAAGCCGAGGAATAATACGTCACAACCTTTTGTGGTTGTCCACCAAAATCAGATTTATTGCATGTACAATTATGAATAGGAAAGTCCACTCCACCCTCCGGCCCCATACCGCACCCACCATTGGGGATATAATTTTGGTAGCTAATCTCCAGACTACCACAAAGTTGGCCTCAAATTTCAAAACTAGATAGGCCTGGCGCCTTACTAACTCAAAGTGTTTGAACATAATTTATTGGGGAACTTCACAGGATAAAGATAAAAATCTAAAAAGGTGTTTGTGGATTCAGGAAGAAACGTGAAATTTGGAAAATTCGAGGAAATGCTTATGAATTGTTGTGCCATTATGTAGTTCCTATTATCATTAATCCATGACACGGACACACTGTCTGAATTCACCATCTCTAGCTAGTCATAGATTTCGTGTATGTGTAGCAATGAGACCCCGCTACACTTGAAGTCAAGCGACCACGTACACTACACAACACAGCTTACCGCATGATGCATCTCTTCTGGTTTCAACTATATATGAGTCCCCGGCGCGCATGTGAAATTTCAGCGGTGGTAGGAGCGCACACGTACATGCGTGCATCTCCGGGCAGTTCTTCTTTGTTCGCACGTACTACTACTTGACAGAACCCAAAGCTAGCCACAGTACGGTTCTTATCACACACGGCTGTCCCCGTTCGGTTCCCATCCGATATGGACGCGAGCAACGCGGTGAATAGTACGATATCGATACGCCGAAGATGAGTAACAAGTTAAGTTCACAGATCGATTGACCAACCCATTCATTCATCGACCGGTGTTGGATCTACCATTCACTCATCTATATATGTGGCTAGCCAGTAGCCAGATCGATCGGTCTCGTCACCCTCGACCGGACGGCGTCTAGCTGCTGGTACAACCACTCGATCCGTTGTACTCTACTACGGAGTAGATCCGGCGAACGGTGCTGGCAGGATGGGCGGGGCGGGGCGGCGGTCAAACCTGCAGCTAGCCGTCGGCTCGAGTCCCCACGCACGGCGCCGTGTCCGGCCGGCAGCGCATGCCGTGTGCGCGAGCGGTGAGCGCATGCATGGCACGGCACGGCTGCTCGGGATCCGCGAAAGGCGACGACCGTACGCGCGCGCGACTGGGTACGAGCTACGCAAGGCATCATCGACGGCGCCGATCCATGGCCGGCCAGAAGCTAGCTGGCTAGAATGACTGACGACTGCGGCAGCCCGGCGCGGACTTGGACGAGGGGGGGAGGAAGGGAAATTGCTCAGCCTTTTCCCCAGAATAGCACGGAGTGAGTGCTGCCTCGTTTCTAATGATTGTGCCAAATCCGTTAAAGCCCACCTGCGCGCCTACGCCCTCTACGCATAGCATACGCCTTTCCATGTCTACCTCTATACCTACAAGTAACCCTGCCCACTGCGTCCTTCCTTTGCTTTTTTCAGCACACGGCCTATGCATGCCTACCACGTACGTACGTGCACGGCACCGATATGATGCATTGGTATAGCTAGATAGGCGAGCATCTAGCCCTTGCTAAATGAAGCGGGCAGTGTAATAATAACTTCCGCCAGTCCATCCATCTTCGTTGCCTGCCTGTGCAAGTGTGTGTACCTCCGTCCCCGGCCGTGTGTGCATATGGGCATGCATCTACGCATCGACCGATCGACGGTAGGGATACACGTACTGCTGAGACATGCAGGCTACCTTACTATTTGCTCGAGTAAATTGCAGGTAACACACCAATGTTTGGTGTCAAAATTGTACAAAACACAAAAACCAAATATGATTTGCAGCAAACCCAAACTTTTGGGTAATATGGTGCACCTAGGCCAAATAGATTATTTAGAGGCTTTACAGCTTCTCTGACATGTGGATCTATATTTTTATACGTACGACCGTTTAAAAAATAGCGGCAGAAAGGAAGAAAAGATACAGATTATGCAAATACGTACAAAACATTTTGTATGTGCATGATCTCTATTTTTATATGAACATTTTGTACATGCATAATATTTATGTTTTCTACTACTGTGTGTTTTTTTGAATGGAAATTGATTGAGGAACGGTAGGAGAAGAGACTTAGCCACTGGAAAGAAAAATTACTTTCAGTTGGTGGTCATTTAGGTCTTATCAACTCAGTTCTCAATTATATGGTTCTATTATGTTGTCTTTCCAAATATCGAAAGGAGTACTCAAACATTCCACCGATCAAGATTTTTTTGGCAAGGGGATAATAAAAAAAAAATCTAGACAGGCTAAATAGGATGCACTATGTCGCCCAAAACACTTGGGGGAGGGGGGGGGGGGGGGGGGGGGGGGGCTTGGTGTTTTTTCAAGCTTTTAACTGAGGATGGGGTGTGGCAGCAACACATGAGAAGAAAATATATAGGTTCAAGTGCCGTATCCAAACTGTATTGCAAGCCAGGGGTTCTCACTTTTGTTCAGGCACTAGTAGAAAAAGGACCTTTGGTCCAGTGCCCCGTTTAGCTCTAGTCCCGGATTTGTTTCGGACCGGGACTAAAGGGTTGCGGCAGGCCGCAGCTGAGGTGGGGGCCAGCTCCTATGCTCTAGAGCTCCTATGCTCTATATCATCTTCTTCCTGCCCGAGTTCAAAGCTCATATCACCATTTTTCTCCTCTCTATCTCCTCTCTAGGTCAAATTCTTATTTGTATGATTACATAGTTAGTTGTATAGTTTTTTTTTACTTCTATGTCTGTTTGTTTTGATATCCGTCGGCCCTGGTCCGATCTATGATTCAGATGTGGTATATTATCTTTTATAACTATTTGTTTAATTTCATGTTTATAACAATTATGCCAAACAACACTTGACACATATATATATATATATATATATATATATATATATATATATATATATATATATATATATATATATATATATATTCTTATCTAGGAGGTAGTTGAACCGGAAATTCCAACCAACTCTCTTGTCGAGATGCTAAATTTATTTGAAAAAGAAAACAATAATTTGAATTTTTTTTTGAAAAGAAGTGAAGAAGAGAAGATGGAATTGGAGTTTTATTTTGCCGATGTCGTCCATGATCACAAGATCAAGATGGATGCAATGCGCTTGAAGATTAGAAACATTAGAAACTATGCCATTAATAAAGAGGCTTGGTACCATTATACCGTTGGATCAATGGTTACCTTAGTTGCGATTTTGATCGCATTTGTTGTTGCATTTAAATGCATTAGATAGTTTAATTGTATGTTAATTTCAATGTATGTTTTAATTATGAGAACTATGTATTACATTTGGTCACTACTCTACTTTGGTTTTAATGTGATGAACTTGTATTGATTAATTTGGTCACTTCTCTATTCATGATGTTGTGTGTAATGATGTTTTCCCTTCTTATGCACAAAAGGTGCTCGATGAACCGGCAATGGATGTTCTTTTCTCAATGTGGCTGAGGCAAACACGCGGAATGGTTTTATGTGTTGTCCATGCCGTGTCTGTCGGAATGAGAAGGATTACTCTTCCTCAAAAACCCTTCACATCCACCTGATTCAGTCTGGTTTCATGTCTGGCTATAATTGTTGGACCAAGCACGGAGAAAGAGGGGTAATGATGGAAGACAATGAAGAAGAAGAGAACGATAACAACTATTCTATGTTCCCTGAATACGGTGGTAATGCAAGGGGGGAAGCTGAAGATGAAGAGACACCAGATGAGCCCATGGTAGATGATGATCTTCGTTGGGCCATCGTTGATGCACAGAGAGAAGCAGAAAGTGCAAATGAGAAGTTGAAGTTGGAGCGCATGTTAGAGGATCACAAAAAAAAGTTGTACCCAACTTGCGAAGATGGCAACACAAAGCTCGGTACCACACTGGAATTGCTGCAATGGAAGGCAGAGACTGGTTTATCTGACAAGGGATTTGAGAAGTTACTGAAAATAATGAAGAAGAAGCTTCCAAAGGATAACGAATTGCCTGACAGTACGTATGAAGCAAAGAAGGTTCTCTGCCCTCTAGGATTAGATGTGCAGAAGATACATGCATGCATTAATGACTGCATCCTTGATGGCCTTGAACTTAGCTTAGGTTGAGACTCCAAGCGCAGAGTGTGTAGTATAGGAAAGACGGTTTCCCCACGAGGGGTAACTCGAGGGTTTAATATCGAACTCTCGGGAAATCAGTAGTGAAAGATTTATCTTCTTATCCTTCTCTTGAAAACCTGCAAAACAAAGTAAATTGTTTTGTGCCCTCAACCTCACCAAGTGGTTGTCAAGCACAAGGTGTGAGAATAATATGAAAATATAACAAATGCAAAACAAGAAATAAATATGCAATGATGATAATTAAATATGCAAGGATGGTGGAAACAATGATGGATGATATTTTTGGGTTTTGTATTGTGAATGCAAGATATAAAAGTATTTTTGTATTTTCGGATTTTTAAATGGCAGAAAATGGAAAATGCTTATAAGTTGTTGGAAAGGTGTTTCTTATGATTAAAAATGGACCGGGGTTCATGGTTTCACAAATGCACTCTCTCTTTAATAAAGTGGTAGATAATGGAACACTAGAATTGACATATGAGATTGCAACAAAAAGGTTTCATGACAAGTTACTAATTATATGGGCATCACGTCCTAACATAGAGATCTTTTGTTTATTAATCTCTCTTATACTCCACCAAGATGTGAACTAAATCTTAGCACCTCGGTAATTAAGATAAATTAGAGTATAGCTTTAAGTCTTATGACATGAAGTTAAAATAAGAACATGCTAGATCTAGACATGGAGAAGTGGCAATGGTCACACCCACACCTCCGGTAGCATGGTATTTTTCTTTATCCCTAGTGAGGCAACAAAGTAAGGTAAAAATACCCAAGTGGATCGCGGAACTTCTCTCACTTTCACCGCACTAGCCACCCCCTCATTACTCCAACTAATGCACACGTTCCCCCACACACGCTCTCATACACATGCTTGATCAAAACAAGTAGAAAAGAACAGGGTACATAATATGCATCTACTTTCATAACTGAAACAAAACAATTGCAATCTCAAACATATATTAACTCATAAAGAGATCCACCACAAAGGAATTACATAGATGACCATAATCATGTTTGGCAGCTCATACGGTGCTAATTAGTGAAGCTCAAGAGAGAGGAGAGATACATAAGCTACTTCCACAAACCCATAGTCCAGGGGTGGACTACTCCCTCTTCATCATGGAGACAGTGGAGATGTCGTTGGGGGAGATGGAGACCACGCCGGCAGCGCTCTGCCGGAGTTTTCCCCCTCCAATCTGCAGCTCCAGATCTCTGTTTCGGTGTTTCTATGTTTTCGGCGGCCTCCTCTCCGAAGGGCATTGGGGACTATTTTTATAGTCGGTTTAGGTCAAGACGAAGGTTCTGGAGAAAAGATCGACGGCAACGGAGCCTCGAGGCCCCAGATGGTGGGTCCCACGCGACCAAGGAATCTGGCCGCGTGGGCCACCCTCTTCTGGCCCTCGGGCCTCCGTTTGTTCGCTTCCTTCGCTCCTACGCTTTGTTCCTTTCAAAAACTGATGCTCGTAAATTTTCAGGTCATTTGGACGTCGTTTGGGTTCCTGAAACATCAAAATATAGAAAATAGGGTTTTCTGCCAGTGCAGGGTTTATTCCAAAAAATAGGAAAACTGTGAAATCTTCCCATAATCATTATAAAACAATGATATAACCCTTATATGATGCAAATATGATTGAAATATGAGTATTATAATGCAAAGTTCATGTATGCATTTTACATGCATCAACATCCCCAAGCTTAACCTATACTCGTCCTCGAGTATAAAGGTGATAAAACCAACATGGACTTTGCATTTTAAGACTACCAATGGATATCAAAGATGATTACTATTGCTACATAAAGTCAATTGATTCATTCTTCAAAGGAGTAGCAATATGCAAGATAGATTATGAAGTGATATCAAATATTCAATGTAAGGATGTTCAATGATAATTCACAAAGTGCAACATAGAAGAAAGTACTATGGACCAAATGTATGCATAATGAAAAGTAAAAACATCCTATGATGGTCATAGAGTACTGATGACCCACAAGTATAGGGGATCTATCGTAGTCCTTTCGATAAGTAAGAGTGTCGAACCCAACGAGGAGCAGAAGGTGTTGACAAGTAGTTCTCAGCAAGGTTTCACTGCAAGCACTAAAAGATAAATGTTTTTGGATTTTTAATTTAAAGAACGAATGAAGGACAAGTAAATAAAAGAGTGCTACAATAATTGCAGCAAATAGACCAATCCTTTTAAGCTCAAAGGACAGGCCGGTTGTGTTACTTATGAAGATTAAAACGTTCTCGAGGACACATGGGAGTTTCTGCCTAGCCAGTTTCATTGCACGCCGGTGATTAACCTTCAATGTTTTGATAAAGTACTGTGTGGGTGGACCTATGCTAATGCACTGCCCTTACTTGGACAAATACATACTTGTGATTAAACTCCTTGCAAGCATCCGCAACTAAAAGAATGTAATTAAGATAAAAACCTAACCACGGCCTTAAACTCCGAGACCCTACGCTCCCTAGTGCACTAGTTCACAAATTGTGGTTTAGGTTTCTGTCACTCCTGCAACCCTACCTTAAGCAAACTAAATACACTATGCATTCCCCTAGGCCCTTTGAAAGTTGAAGTATCATGTAGTCGACGTTCACACGATACCACTAGAGGAATAACACCACAACATAAATCAAACCATTAAATATTACTCAACATTATGCAATTACTAGCAATTAGGCTTTCCCCATGTCCTCAAGAACCAAACGAACTACTCACAAGACATCATATAGATCATGATAAGAGGTGATATGAATAAGGGTAACAATCTGATCGTAAAGATAATTCACCGATAAAACTCTCAAGCATCAACTACAAGTGGTAATCAATACCCGGGATACGATTCCAATGAACTAATAACAAAACAATGACGATTGCTACAGCGGGATGAGATGGGACGTTGACGGTGATGATGGTGCTGATGATGGAGATGGTGTTGATGATGATCCCGATGATGCTTGGCGTGATGGCGATGACGATGGCAGCAATTCCCCCATCCGGGAGGGAAATTCCCCGGCAGATTTCTCCCTGCCGAAGCTCTTCTTCTCTTTGTCTGGTTTCCGCCTCGTGGAGGTGGCGGAAAAATTCCTCTTTGATGCCCCCGATGTTTTTAGGTCAAGGGTCAATAATACGTCGAAGTGGAGCCAGAGAGGGGCCACAGGGACCAGGGGCGGGCTCACCAATGGCCCTAGGTGGGCCCGCGGCAGGGGGTCGCCCCTGCCCCCTGTTGCTCGCCTCTTCGCCCCCTTCTGGCTCCGTGACTTATTTCCCGAAATATTACGCTCTGAATTTTCCTGGAATTTTTGGGGCTTCTGAAGTCAGGTGTCTTGACAGGTACTTTTCCAGCTGATTCCAGGCTCCGGCGGATGCATCTCCAATAATTGCCAAACATGCAAAATGGGATAAAATAACATAAGTATTGCATCATAATATGAAATATATCAATGAATAAAGATAAATTATGATGTAAAATAGTGATGCAAAATGGACGTATCAACTTCCCCAAGCTTAGACTCCGCTTGTCCCCAAGCGAAAACTGAACTCGGTAAACATGACCACAGGTTTATAGAGTGAAGTGTCGATAAATAAAGAATATGAACATGAAGCATCAGTATTTACTCATCAAACACAAGTATATCTTAAACAGCAACCTTTCTCTCATAAAGCTTCTCGAAGACCAGTAATGTAACTATAACATGTTAAGGTGAAAGAAGACAGAAACTTATTAAGCAAAGACAAAACGAGACTCCGCTTAAGAAACAATTATACTTATCAGCCCATATTTCAAGAAAGATTCATTTAAATGCTTCAACCATCCGGTCATCTTCCCACGAGTTGCAAATCGTCAAAGCTATATCCTTATAAAAGAGTTAGAACTGACATAAGAAAAATGAATAACTATCATGAGACATAAAAGACATAATGTAGATATCATGCTTGCTTAACATCAAAATTCAACACTGTGGGTTTGCTTGTAAAAGGTAGAGGAAGTGGGTGAACTGACTCAACAATAAGTAAAAGAGAGGCCCTTCACAGAGGGAAGCAGGGATTAGTCATGTGCTAGAGCTTTTTGGTTTTTAAAACAGAAGTAAAATGATTTTGAGGTATGCATGCTTTCGTCAACGACTTCACAACAGAGAAGCTATCTAGTCCCTCATGACAAGCAAGGTTTTTAGACTTGTGAGAGCAGCTGGTTCTTAGAAGAGCGATACACTCTTCTTTCTCCTTGGTTTCACCACTGTCCAATGTTTGGGCTGATTTCTCAGATTTGCATTGCGTGGAGGAGAATTGTGAGTTATATTTATATTTTTGCTTAAGCTTCTCTCGGGTTGATTCAAGTGAAGACGTAATCCATCGACACCGGGTGAAAGGGGGGAAATGACCTTGCTCGTCACAAGTTATATCTAGCTCTCTACTGCTCCCTCATGAGCTTAAAAACAGAGGCACAAAGAGAAGTATTTTGAATTTTTAAAGATAGCACATGACAAATTTACTTGGAATGGTAGGAAATACCATGCATAGGTAGATATGGTGGACTCAACTGGCAAGAAAGTTTGGCTTTGGGGATTGGATGCACGAGTGAACCATACACTCAGTAAAGGGCTTTAGGCTAGAAAGGCTTTAAAGCAAACAAACAGTGTTGAGAGATGTAAATCAAATATGCTATCAAAAACAATATGTCAAACATGCAACATAAAGCTTATCATCACTGTCAGAAATAAATCTAATACAAAGGTGTATGAGCTGGAAGGTTCACAAGCATGTAAGACATACAAGATAGTGTATTTGCAATTAAATTCTTCTTCTCTACTCAAGCACCAAAGCAATTATTGCAATTTAAACGAAGCCATGCTCATCAATACCGAATAAACTTCTACTCATGCACCCAATGTCAAATCATTACTTACCACAAGATCAGCAGATGAGAGAGATTGCCATAATAAAATATAAAGTGCAGAAGAATAAAAGATACTTCTCATTTAAATTCCATTATAGAAAACCACACACCAACGGAAACAAAGGACTCACAAGGAGTGACAAGACACAATGCAAAACCATACTACAAGATAACTTCTCTACTCATGATACGACTCACAAGACTGCGAAAAATAAAAGACATAAGATAAAGATACCGGGGCACTCCCCCAAGCTTGGAACAAGCCAAGGGAGTGCCGTTACCCATAGTGCTCGAATTTACGAGAAGGACTTCCTTCTCCATCACTTGTCGCCAAACTTCCACGGGAGGTGCTTCCCGTCAACGAAAGACGAACGAGTCTCTTCGGACCTGAAACTTGCAGCAGAGCTTATACGCTTAAATCTAAGTTCATACTCACACATCTGATTGTGAAGATCGTAGATCTGTGCTTGCAGATTAGCGGTCTCAGTCTCCAATAGAAAGATCTTCTCCATTAATTCATTGGTTTCTTGCTTGTGAAGAGTGATAAGTTCATCAACGATGCGGTGATTGACGCTCTCTCCACGCTCAATCATCTCCTTGCACTTGAAAACTTCCTGCTCAACCTGTTCCAACCTTGTCTTCATGTCTCCTTCCTTCTTGGGGCCTTCAAGATCTTGTTTATGAAGCACACCATCCTTGAGCTGGAGAACTTGAGGATGCATCTTGACCTCAGCTAGGTAGGGGTTTATGACGTTCTTGACGAAATCGTCGTTGGAAGAGCTTGGAGAAGTCATCTCGACTAGGGTTTGAGCTAAAGTAATCTGCCAGAAAAGACTCGAAACGAAAACACAACGAAAACACAGGATACGCTTCTCGAAAAATTCGGGGAAATATATAGCGAAAATTTCTGCAATAAAAGGAAGGCGACGGGACTAGGCGGAGTCGGAGGCGGTATCCAGGGGCCAGGGGCGGGTCCCCACCGCGGCCTGGGGTGGGGCCGCGGCAGAGGGCCACCTCTTCCCCCTGGAGTCCGTCTCGTACTCCGCCCAGTCTCCGAATTTTCCTAATTTTCGAGAAATAAATAATATGAATTTTCTGGAATTTTCCGAGGCACTTTCCTTACCGAAACAGTTACCTATTCGTTTGCTGATTCTGGAGTCTTCCGGTATTTGGTTTCGATCAGTTCTTCCGGAGAGACCACTTGAATAACATCAGCATCCTTTTCCAAGGGATTACCGGAGATGTAGTGCTTAAGTCGCTGACCATTCACCACTTGAGGTTTGTCTCCGTCAAGATTGTTAATCTTTATAGCTCCGGAGTGATAGACTTCCTCAATGATGAATGGTCCCTCCCATTTTGATAGCAATTTTCCTGCAAAAAATCTGAGACGAGACCTATACAAAAGCACTTTATCACCAACATTAAATTCTCTTTTCAAAATTCTCTTATCATGCCATCTCTTCACTTTTTCCTTAAACAAATGAGCACTCTCATAAGCCTCATTCCTCCACTCATCCAAAGAATTCAATTTAAGCAGCCTAGTTTTACCGGCAAGATTAGGATCAGAATTAAGTTGTCTAACAGCCCAAAAAGCTTTATGTTCTAATTCAAGAGGCAAATGACATGCCTTCCCATAAACCATTTTATAAGGAGACATACCCATAGGATTTTTATAAGCAGTTCTATAGGCCCATAAAGCATCATTAAGTTTTTTAGACCAATTCTTCCTAGACTTGTTAACGGTCTTTTGCAAGATCAGTTTAATTTCTCTATTAGTTAATTCAACTTGCCCACTAGTTTGAGGATGATACGGAGAGGAGACTCTGTGATTAACATCGTACTTAGCTAAAACCTTTCTAAAAGCTCCATGAATAAAATGAGATCCTCCATCAGTCATAAGATATCTAGGCACACCAAACCTAGGAAAAATAATTTCTTTAAGCATTTTTAGGGAGGTCTTATGATCAGCACTTTTAGTTGGTATAGCTTCCACTCACTTAGTAACATAATCTACAGCAACAAGAATATGAGTATTACCATGAGAAGTGGAAAAAGAACCCATAAAATCAAACCCCCAACAATCAAAAGGTTCAATAACAAGAGAATAATTCATAGGCATTTCATTACGTTTACTAATGTTACCGACCCTTTGACACTCATCACAAGATGAAAGAAACTTTTTAGCATCCTTATATAAAGTAGGCCAATAAAAACCTGATTGAAGAACATTATGTGCAGTCCTTTCACCTGCGTGATGTCATCCATAATCATTATTGTGGCACTTCCTCAATACCTCCTCCTGTTCATGCTCAGGAATACATCACCTCAAGATTCCATCAGCTCCCTCCTTGTATAAATGTGGGTCATCCCAAAAGTAATGCCTCAAGTCATAGAAGAATTTCTTTTTATGTTGATAAGTAAAACTTGGAGGCAAAAATTTCGAGACAATAAAATTAGCATAATCAGCATACCAAGGAGCATCATGAGAAGTTACCTTAACGACGGCAAGTTGTTCGTCAGGGAAACTTTTCTATCAACAATATGCAAATCAAACTCTTGCAGCAAAAGCACCCATCTACTCCCTTCGTTCTAAATTAGTTATCTTTCATTTGCCAAAAAGTGGATGTATCTATACTTGTAATATGTCTAGATACATCTACTTTTTGACAAATAGAAGACAACTAATTTGGAACGGAGGGAGTAATAAGTCTAGGCTTAGCATCTTTCTTCTCCATAAGGTACTTAATTGCAGCATGGTCAGTATGAATAGTTACTTTAGAGTCCACAATATATTGTCTAAATTTATCACAGGCAAAAACGACCACTAAAAATTCCTTTTCAGTGGTTGCATAATTTTTCTGTGCACTATCCAAAGTTTTACTAGCATAATGAATTACATTCAACTTCTTATCAATTCTTTGGCCAAGGACAGCCCCTACAGCATAATCACTAGCATCACACATAATTTCAAAGGGTAAATTCCAATCAGGCGGTTGAACTATAGGAGCGGTGATTAAAGCCCTTTTTAATACCTCGAAGGCTTCCTTACAATCTTCATCAAAAACATATGGAACATCTTTTTGAAGAAGATTAGTGAGAGGCCGCGACGTCTTAGAAAAATCTTTAATAAACCTCCTATAAAAACCAGCATGACCGAGGAAACTACAAATACCTTTGATGTCTCTTGGATAGGGAATCTTCTCAATTGCATGAAATGGCACTTCTCCCAATTGAGAACAAGATTGGTCTCCTCAAATCTCACATCCTTCATCTTTGGATTCAATCTTCGTTGATGATCAACAACGGGCTTCGCATCAGGCTCAAGATTAATTGTATGTTGACAAATAGATGGAGAAATCCCTTGAAGATCATCTAGAGTATATCCCAATGCAGCTCGGTGTTTCCTAAGGACCTCCAATAATCGCTCCTCCTCTTTCACTGAAAGGTTAGAATTGATAATAACAGGATATATTTTCTTCTCATCCAAATATGTATATTTGAGAGTATCTGGGAGAGATTTTAATTCAAAAATAGGATCTCCCTTTGTAGGTGTCTGAGTCCCCAGAGACTCGACAGGTAGATCATGCTTTAGAATAGCCGGCTGTCTAAAGAAGACTTCATCAATTTCCTCTCTTTCCTGCATAAACATATCATTCTCGTGCTCCTCCATATATTGTTGCAAAGGATCATTAGGAGGCACGGCAATAGAAGCAATTCTTTCAATAATAAGATCCTCATTAGGTAATTCCTTATCATAACGATGTCTAGCAAATTTGGAAAAATTAAACTCATACGGCTCTCCAGCGAATTGAACAGAGACCTTTTCTTTCTTAAAATCTATAACAACACTACAAGTATTTAAGAAAGGTCTACCAAATATAATAGGACAAAATTTATCTTTAACCGACCCCAAGACAAGGAAAGCAGTTGGATATTTTACCTTACCACATAAGACTTCAACGTCTCTGACAATTCCCACCGGGTGGATGACATCTCTATTAGCCAATTTAATCTCCAAATCAATATCTTCAAGCTCACATGGCGCAATTTCGCGCATTATTTATTGATAAAGTGTATAAGGAATAGCACTTGCACTTGCACCCATATCACATAATCCATAATAGCAATGATCACCTATCTTGACAGAGACAACAGGAGTACCAACAACTTTTGCACTTTTATCCTGTCTAACAATGTTAGTAGCAGCTTCACAAAAATAAATAGAACTTCCATCGATGTTCTCAGTTACAAGATCTTTAACCAAAGCTACCGGAGAGGCAATTTCAAGTTGTTCATCAGGTTCATAAGCTTTCCTTTCACTTTTATTAACCACACTAGCCACGATTGAGTGTTCTTTAATTTTTATAGGAAAGGGTGGTTTTTCAAAGTAAACAGCAGGTAAAACAGATTCAACTGTTTGTACAGGCACATCATCACTAGCAAGCACATCTGTTTTACAAACATCTTTAAATGGTTCATGATACTTATCCCACTTTTCTTTTGGAATATTAATATGGTCAGCAAAGGATTTACAAAGATCAACAACAATTTGAGAATCGAGCCCAAACTTAGTACTAAGCATATTAAAACATTCAGTTCCATGAAAGATTTAATGCAGTCATACTCATAATTTATACCTAATTCTTTACCTTTGTCGATCTCCCAATCTTCCGCATTGCGATAAATCCTTTCAATTAAATCCCATTTAGCATTAACTTCTTTGTTTGTAAAGGATCCAAGAGAAGAGGCATCAAGCATATCCTTATCATAGCGAGGCAGCCTCGCATAAAAATTGTTGACAATTATATCATTAGGAAGCTTATGATTGGGGCATTTAAGCATTAAAGATTTCAACCTCCCCCAAGCTTGAGCGATGCTTTCTCCTTCATGCGTCCAAAAGTTATAAATATAATTTCTATCTTGATGAATTTCATGAAGAGGATAAAATTTAGAATAAAAGAGAGGCATAAGCTCTTTCCAATCCATCAAGTGAGAATTATCCAGAAGCATATACCAATCCATAGCTTTATCCTTTAGTGATATTGAGAATAATTTCCTCACGATTACATCTTTTGACATACCTGCAAACTTAAATAGCTCACACAGATCTTTAATATAAAGCAAATGATAACCTGGATGGATGGTTCCATCCCCTGCATAACGGTTACTCATAACATGATCAATAATTCCCATGGGTATTTTAAATGGATCAACTTCAGAGAGCGAAGGACCCTTATCCACCACAGGTGTGGTGGCAGAGTCACTCCCAAACAGCATATTAAGTGAAGAGTGCTCCATAACGAAGCAAAGTAACAAGCAAAAATAAAAACAACACTTACAACAAAAGAGTTCCTTACCAGTTCCACTTACCAATAGCGCTACACTCCCCGGCAACGGCGCCAGAAAAGAGTCTTGATGACCCACAAGTATAGGGGATCTATCGTAGTCCTTTCGATAAGTAAGAGTGTCGAACCCAACGAGGAGCAGAAGGTGTTAACAAGTAGTTCTCAGCAAGGTTTCACTGCAAGCACTAAAAGAGAAATGTTTTTGGATTTTTAATTTAAAGAACGAATGAAGGACAAGTAAATAAAAGAGTGCTACAATAATTGCAGCAAATAGCCCAATCCTTTTAAGCTCAAAGGACAGGACGGTTGTGTTACTTATGAAGATTAAAACATTCTCGAGGACACATGGGAGTTTCTGCCTAGCCAGTTTCATTGCACGCCGGTGATTAACCTTCAATGTTCTGATAAAGTGCTGTGTGGGTGGACCTATGCTAATACACCGCCCTTACTTGGACAAATACATACTTGTGATTAAACCCCTTGCAAGCATCCGCAACTACAAGAAAGTAATTAAGATAAAAACCTAACCCTACCCTTAAACTCCGAGACCCTACGCTCCCTAGTGCACTAGTTCACAAATTGGGGTTTAGGTTTCTGTCAGTCCTGCAACCCTACCATAAGCAAACTAAATACACTATGAATTCCCCTAGGCCCTTTGAAAGGTGAAGTATCATGTAGTCGACGTTCACACGATACCACTAGAGGAATAACACCACAACATAAATCAAACCATTAAATATTACTCAACATTATGCAATTACTAGCAACTAGGCTTTCCCCATGTCCTCAAGAACCAAACGAACTACTCACAAGACATCATATAGATCATGATTAGAGGTGATATGAATAAGGGTAACAATCTGATCGTAAAGATAATTCATCGATAAAACTCTCAATACCCGGGATACGATTCCAATGAACTAATAACAAAACAATGACGATTGCTACAGCGGGATGAGATGGGACGGTGACGGTGATGATGGTGGTGATGATGGAGATGGTGTTGATGATGATCCCGATGATGCTTGGCGTGATGGCGATGACGATGGCGGCTGACGTGGGTATACCCTCCGGGCACCCCACCATTACCGTACCCGATGCGGCTCAGCTGAAGACATATTGGGAGGCCCACCTGACGGCCCAATGAAGCCCAAGAAGCCACAACTTGGAGGGCAAGGCAACTCATGTAAACCCTACCTGGCTGCATATATAAAGCCAGGTAGGGGCACCGTTTAGAGGACCCCCGGAACCCCCGGAACCCCCGGAACAGATGAGGAGACAGATAGACTAGCCACCCGCCAACGGCGGCAACATAGAGAGATCCAATCTCCACCACCATAGCCTTCGGGCAATCCTGTAATCGCCATCATCAATACAGATCAGACAAGCAGGATGTAGGTCTTTACCTCACAATGAGGGGCCGAACCTGGTTAAATCTTGCTTGTCAGCCGTCCGATACTACCAGCGCGCCAACTTCTCCCTCTATACGAAACCCTAGGTATCATACCGATGGGATTTGGCGTGGTAACCCCACGTCAATTGGCACCGTCTGTGGGAAGAACGCGTGCTGGATCGCGGTTTCGGCGGCTCCATCATCTTCATCGACAAATCTTCATAGACAAAAGCGACCAGATCGCATCTAGCGGCGGCGTTCCGTACATAGCAGATCCAATTTACATCACATCGCAGGCGACGCGACCAAATTCATCATCAACGAAACAGCCGACAACTTCGTCGGGTGACGGCGGCAGCCCAGGCATAGCCACACGCGATCCAACTTGCGTTCACGGCCGGCGATTCCATAAGCAGCGGCGGCAGCGTTCCGATCTAGTGCATCGATCGATCGTTGCATGCAGCACAGCTCTCAAAAGAGAAAGAAACCACCTGCGTGGAGTACGAATCGGATCGGTTCGGCGACAACTCGATGGCCTCCGACGAGTCGACGTGCATACAAGCTTCCATCAATCGAAGGAGAGTCGAGTCCTACTCGAAAAATTACCACAACAACAATCAGTTCATTGCGACCGGCTTCATCGACACCACGATCGTCTACAACTTCGCTCAGTTTAACTCGGACCGTGCTGTCTTTGACGAGCCGACGGTTCATAGATGTGCTTCACGTCATCAACAACGAGGCAATCAACAGGCCGGCCGGCGGGTCAGGAGGACTCGACATTCCCTCCTGCTACACAAACTCCGCTGTGGACATCAACAACACGCCGTTCCAGCTTAATCGCCAGACGACAGCCTACGGATCATCAACAGCTAAGTCGTTTTCATATTTAAATTTTTTAATCAATAAGGCTACTTAGCCATACATATATAATCTATTTTGGCCGCACCCCGACACCCGGAGGCTGTGCCATATATGTGGTACAAAGATTGTTTCCTTTCAGTTATTGCAGATGTACTACTCGCCGATTCGACAAAGTCGGACTCGGGGGCTGGACATTGTCGTCCCCGTATAGCTAAGCATCGACTCCTTCAACGTCACATCCACTCCGCAAAGAGCCTGCTCCCTAGAAGGGCACTACATACCCTCGGGGGCTGGCGTTTTGACATCAACAACAACAACAAACGACTCCGCCTCGCTGATTCGACAAGATAGACTCGGGGGCTGAACATTGCAGTCGCCCCTCGAGTCCCTCGCATCTACTCCGCCGCGTCGACTCCGGTCCGCCGCGTCGAGTCCCCCGCATATACTCCGCCGCGTCGAGTCCCTTAGCGGCACCTGATACTACATCAGGTCAGCGGCACCCGATACTCGCACTGCTAGGGAAAAGCCTAGCCGTGCCGCACTAGATTGGGCTACCCATGGCGCAGGCGCCTGCGCCATGAATTGCCACGCCACGGGTAAGCAATTAGCCGTGGCGCAGGGCCCTTTGTGCGCCACGAGTAGTTAGCCGTGGCGCAGGATACTATGTGCGCCATGGCTAAGGGGAAATACCCATGGCGCACTTGTGGACTGTGCGCCACGGCTGTGGTGCGCCACGGCTACCCTTTGACATGCTCCACGGCTATTATTTTCTGTATTTTTTTTATATACAGAAAATATAGTATTTATACAGATGTTAATATAGGTATTTATGTAGACATATATTCTATAATACACATTGCAGAACAATACACAAAATACATAGATCACATATGCATTATAACTGAAAATAGATCACGGATCATCATATACACATCGATCGGAATCGAGTAGCAAGTTCGAACATCACATTACAAACTAAAGGAAGTTTAATTACAACACGAATTTCATCGACTGTTTGAACATAAGCTACACAGGTAGATAATTAAGCTAGGCGTCGACGGTCTTCGGGGCCGGGAAGGGGCGGACGCCTTCTTTCGTCGTGAAGGGCCGGATGTCGCCTTGTGCCTTTATACGCCGTTCCACCTCCGCATTATCGAGTGGAGCGCCGTCGTAGTAGAACATGCCTCCAACGGCGCAGACATCGTGTAGTATGATCCGAGCGAACGTCTCCTGGATGCGATAGAATTCTTGTCGAAGATCACGATCCTGGATAGTTGCCAAGTTTTCGACCCAGCGTTCGAGTTGATTTGGCAACTTAAGTTTCTCTTCATCCCGTATGAAGGCACGGATCTGACGGATGGCGTAGTAGGCATCCCTCTCGCTGTTCTTTGGTTGCGTGACGCACGCGAAGTTGATAATGTGGTGGAATGATAGCACACCTCCTCTTCCAGGTCTCTTCCTTTTGAAGACGCCTCCCCTCATACTGAAGCGAACTAGAGCATTATCCAGAGCCTTCTTGAGGTTGGTGTAGTCTTTCGGTTTGTCCTCCCTACCCGAGTCCAAATATGTGACTACGGAATATGTCGGGCAAAGAACGAGCAGGACACAGTACTTGTCTCTGGGCAAAACAATTTAGACAGTGTTAGAAAAATAATGATAGAAATCTAATGAAGCATCTTCATTATGGCGTAGAGAATGACTACTTACTCGGGATAGTAAGGCAAGAGAATGTAATTCTTCCACTTATTCTCCACCATGATTTCTTCAAGGTGTATCGACATAAATTGCCAGCCTTCATGGCTTCTGAAGTTGGTCTCGATCATGTAGTAGGGGTCCGCTATCGCGACACCCCCGATCTTCTCATTTAGGACCTGGTGGGCCGTACTGAGATAGAATAAGCGGACTAAATGAGGATGGAGCCACTTCAAGTTAAACATCTTGAAGATGTCATCAAATCGCACGAACAGCAAATCCGCCGGCTCTTGTTTGCAAAAGCCATCAACTGCCTCTGGCACCTTGGTAGTGAAGAGCGGGTGTGGGTGTGTTGGATCTTTCATTTTAAGAAGATCCAGCTCTCGTGTCAGAACATGCTCATGCAGCCTCTGCATATCCCCACTCATGAGTTGGAGCACATCAGGTGGTACCATCGGTCGACCCGCAATATGCATTTCCCGCGCAACATCTTTGCTCGGTCCTGGTCCGTCCTTAAACCGGATCGGCCGCGGAGCCGCCGGCTGGCTGCTAGAGGCATTGGCACACTGCTGCGGCTTTGGAGGCAGCGATGGCTGGCTGGCGGATGCATAGTCGCTCTTCCTAGTTCTTTTCCGCCCCTTCTTAGGCTTCGGAGGGATGCCTACTCCGGCCGCTAGCGCTTCACGACAGGTCCCAAGTAGTGTATTGGGGCTCAGGATAGCTTGTGTTGCTTCTTTCTGCGTGAAGTCATCGGCTGGAGGCGTCTCTTGAGAATCGAACAGACGCTTCGTGCATGCGGCTTTATCTGTTTGACCAGCGGGCTCGTGCGTGTGCGGTGCAGTCGGCGGTTCATCAAGAGGATCCATTAATCCTCCATCATCGCAGCGGTCATCATCGATGTAGCAGTCATCGAAGATGTCGTCTTTCTGTGGCGCGGGCTCTTTAAGTTGTGCAGGTGCTGGTGCGATGGCCTTGACAGGGTTTTGCCACAACCCGACTTGCGGTGTTGCCTATGGAATGTTCGGGCTTAGACGGATCTGGGTTTTTGGCCATACCATGGCCCAGGGGATGCATTCACGGAGGAGAAGATGGTCCTCGGCTCCCACGGGTTGATAAGGAGGATCCACCTCATTGCAACCCGAGAACACCCTAATCAGTGAAACCTTAAAGCAGCCATCGGGTATCGGCGTGTTGTGGTGCATGCGATTTTTGGGCGCAATGATGGTAGCCCTAGCAACATCCTTCAACTCTCCATTCACATGGTGTAGGAGAGTGCATCTAGTGTCGCCCTGCAAAGAACATGCATGTAGGGCGTTAGAGATACAAGGCAAAGGCAAAATGGATGAAGTAATATGCGTTGAGCCTACGACGCTTAGATACCGTGTGGGCGTCGAGCTCGGCCATTGTCGATACACCGCCGACGTATTGCGACACGGAGTCGGAGTGGGCGCCGCTTGGGGGGTTGCCGGCCGGCGAATTCTCCGGAAGAGGCGACGGCGTGGTGTGGACCGGCAGATTATCCCGAACAGGTGGAGGTGACGGCGCGGTGTTGGCGGACGAAGCCGCCGACGCGGTGTTGGCCATGTTGCCTCCAAAGTTGGGCACTAGACACGGCCCTTGTCGACCTCCGTCGATCCAATCCGTTACCGAGGTCACGACGGAAGGAAGGAAACCGACGAGCGCCTTGGCCACTAGTTCATTGACTATATCCTCCTGCTTGCGCTTCTTCCTCTCCTTCCGCGTCTCCTTGTCCTCGGCATAATAGTCACACCATAGGACCTTGCCATGGCCGACAACACGGCCACCTGACGGTGGCTTGTCCAGATCCCGCCCCTTGACCTTGTTCAACGCCGCGTTGAATGGAGTGTCCCACACGGGCTTCGTCGATCCCTGGGAGGAGCTCTCATCCGCGGCTCTAGAACTTTCTACTTCCTCCAGAGCCTTTTGGAACTTCACGACTGCATGATCCGTCTTAAGTTCCTTGGTAACCGGGTCCTCTGTGAACCGAGCCCTGACAAAATTTCTAGTCTGCTTGTCTTTAAATTTATCGAAGGGGTTAGAGATGCCCTTAGCTGCCCACTCAACATCCTGCTTCTCCCATTTCGGCCCAGCCGCGAAGTAACCACCACTTCTGAGATGGTGGTGTCCTACATTCTTCGAGTTCATCCACCTCCCCCATTCACTCATTTTCTTGGATACAGGTAGTCCGAGCCTGCCCCGGAAAATCCTAAGGTCTTCTTCGTTGACCCGCTCCTTGTTCCAGATCTCCTCGGGACTTTTATCATCTTCGATCAATTTTTTGACCCTAGATCTCCGGCTGGACAAGGCCGTGCTCATCTTCGTGAGGGCAAAGTTGTTGACGGCATTGAGTTTTTTCAAATCATGATTACCGTCTTCATCGGCCCTGTAGGCCGGCGGGAACTCATACCGTTCATGCAGCCTCTTGATGAGGCGGAGGCGCAAACCCTCTTTATTAGCACCCCTTATGTTGTCCTCATAGACAGGGACGACCTCTCGAAGGATACATGCCACTTGGAGGCCATACCCTGCGGCGACCCCTGTAGGCTCTAGAGGCACCCCACCGTCGGATACTTGGGTGATCGCTTGCCTCAAGGCCCGGACCTTGTTCTTACTCCTCTCCTTCCTAGCCTTTTTGGCTTGGCTACCATCTGTGCGTTCTCCGCCATCAGTGGTCGCACCGCCATCCCCGGCGCCACTAGTAGTGGTATCGTTTCCATCCTCGGCGCCACTATTATTGGCGCCCTTGTCGCCATCCCCGGCGCCACTATTATTGGCGCCCCCGGCAACATCCCTGGTCGGCTCATCGTAGTAGCTCCAAAAGTCCGCATTCTTCTCTCTAGCTAGTTCTTCCACGCTTAACTGCCGAGAAGAAGCTCCGGCCTCATCGTTGTTAGCCATGTGTTCTGCGTGTGACAGCAAAATGGAACGTGTTAGTTAAAAGAAACAAAAAAAATACATATGCCGATGTTTTATCGAAATGTCGAATCATTTCTGTTCCGGCAAATTTCCGGTGTCGAGGGATCACCTCGGCAGTGCCCCTTTGTGAGGGACTTGGGTGTTTGTAGAACATCATAGCGTAGGGGACACCGGCGGCTAACAAAAAGAACAGAGTTTCACCGGAGTTAAAGGCTCCGGCGAGATGGGATCTGTATTCTCTTGCTAGATTTCAAGGGTTACAACGTGGAGGTGATGGCGATGTAATCTATCTCTCTCTCTTCCGCCCTACCCGGCGGCTCCTCCCAGCCTTTATAGCAGGCTGGGTCTCGGGTGTCCGTGACCGAGTAGGGTCCTGATTCAGGGAGTAACCCTAGACCTAGTGGGCTGAACAAGGAGCCCGTACATTGAGTTACATGGGCCTCAAGCCTTTCTGCCTAAATAAATCACCTAATAAAACAAGTATTCGACACTGGATGCCTTACAGGTAGGACCCGATACCCATATCCATGTCAGTAGCCCCCGAGTCTTCAGGTGATTCGTAGAATCGGGTGGAGACTCTAATTCGCGCACTTGATCGGCACCCTGCATTCTTATGACATAGAACTTGATTAAAAATCTTGTCTGAGTCCGGAAGTACATCGGAGCAGAACCTCACTTTTCTCCTTCTTATACTGACTAATAGGGATATTGCTATAGCACGCCTGGAACGCTCGACGGATCGGGTCCAGTTAACTGCACTCGGGCAAAACAGTGCTAAGCTACATCAGGTTCGAGTCCCCAGACTCGAACATGGATAGGCAAGCGTAATCGAACCCATGCCGCGGAGGCCTTACAGGACTCGATTCTTGCAAAGTGTTTGGTACCCAACACGTCCGTCGGGATTTTCTTCGCACCGTAGGCACGGATATTTCTGAGCACTCGCAGTCTGAGGCGAGTCCCAGGCCAACAGAGCGGATCTGTTTGGTCTGATCTTCACGTTGTGAATGTGGCATCCAGAGATCTGTTACCGCGGAGGCAATCTGGGAAACGCAGCTTGTCGAGTGCGTTCATCGACCCATAAGTGAGTGGAACCTGCCCAGGACATATTCGACTGGGGTCGGGCCATGCACAATCTTGAGTGCGGAGTGCAAAATAAGAGTTGGAGGTTTAGTGACGTCATGGATGACGCTACCTCTGGGCTTGCGATGGGATGTATCACTGACCTCAGTCATTAGAGTTTTGACCGAACGTTGCGGCAAGCCAGCTGAGAACCGAACGCACGTTGCACGAAAACCGGAGTGACCCCCTTGTTATTCATGTCGGCGGCGTAGTGGGAGTGACGGTCGATTTTCGGAGCGACACATGGTCGGCCTGATGCAGGGCCAATAAGGCAACCGAACGATCTACGGTTGTGATTTTTCTTCGTGGCATAGATAAAGAGAAAGAGGGCGGAGAGCTCCATTTCCCCCGTTTTCCTCTCCACTTCTTCCTCTTCGCCTTTCTTCCTGCGATTCTCCTCCTTCTCCTCGCCGGTCTTGTTCATCCTCAGTTCTTCACCATGGTGAGAGGGAAGAAGGGCTCCTCCGGCAGTGACGCGGGACCACCGAAGAGGATGAAGGGGGACTGGGAATCCTCCGGCATCTCCGAGCGACATCTCGCCGGATTTCAGGCCGACGGCCGCCTTCCGCCGGCGAATAGTGGGAGAGTCCGGTGCGCCGGAAATGAGGTAACCCCCAATCCCCGCGCCGGCGAGCGCGTGATGTTCTTGGATTTCTTGACGCGCGGGATGTCGTTTCCTCTTCACCCCTTTGTCCAAGGCCTGCTATGCGCGTACGGCATTCAACTGCATGATCTTCCCCCAAACAGCGTTCTTCACATCGCCTGCTTCATCACTCTTTGCGAGTGTTTCCTAGGCGTGCACCCGCACTGGGGGCTGTGGCGCCGCATATTCTTCGTGAAGAAGCACACTGTTAATCGCCAGAGTCTGGCGACTGGAGGGTTCGGTATCCAGACTCGCAACGATGTCATGTACTTCGACCTGAAGCTAAACGAATCTGTCCAAGGGTGGAGGAAGCGATGGTTCTATCTCACCGTGGACGCTGAATCGCGAGTGCCTGAATTCTCCCTGCAAGCTCGAGTGAAGCCCCGAAGGAGCTGGAAACACGAATTGTCCCCTTCGGAAGAAATTGAAGCTGATCAACTGCTGTCCCAAGTGGCCACTCTTCGTTGCGCACCTGACAGGGAGCTGACAGGGATTCAACTTATTTCGACTTTTCTGAAGCGGCGCATCCAACCCCTCCAGGCTAGGGCTCACGCCATGTGGATGTACTCCGGTCTCCAAGACCCCACGAGGACGTCACCCGAAGAACTCTCGAGTGACGATCTGGAGTCCCGAGTACGCCAGGTGACTAACCTTAAGAGGGACGATCCCTTCGTTGAACCAACTGCTGCAACTCCGTTCGGCGGTGGACACCTTCTTCCAGAGGTAACCCAATCTCCGAGTTTCATTATGTCCATCTAACGCTCCATCTTCATCTTACTCGATACTAAAGAAAGTTCCTTGCACTCAGGGGCATATCATTCTTCAGTCTTATCCACTAAGCCCTTCGGGTAGGACCTCAGCGGAGGTGGAGGAACCTGAGGTTGCTTCAGACACCGAAAATCCGACTGAAGATGCTTCCGAGGATGAGGAAGAGATCAGTTCTCCCCCTCACGTCCCTGAGGAAAATCGTCGGAAAAGGCGCCACGAGTCTGGTTGCGAAAGCGAGGGTGCGGGGAAGGAAACTTCTTCCAACGTACCCTTGGCTTCCGCCGCCACTTCGAGTTCAGTTCCTGCTTCCAGCTCAGCTGCTCTAGACGATGCAGAAGTGCTGAATGTGGTTCCTTTGGCGTACAAACCGCCTCCTCCCGTGTCCAAGAAACCTCGAGTGTCTACCCGTTGGAACGTCTTCAGGAGTCCTGTAATCAACCTCGACGATGACAAGTAAGAGAGAAATTTTCCTTTGAGTACCTTTGTTCCTGTCTCACTGAATTTGAGCCTTATTATATTCTTTGCTAGGGCTGACCCTTCTAGTGATCCTGCGGCGTGTGCTGCATCTCTTCGTCCAGAAAGAACAGATGACTGTGCGCCACGCAAGGAGACCGTTTTGAGTCCTCCTTCATCTTCTGCTACACCTCCAGGATCTCGACTTGCCGATAAGTCCTTGCACCTGCTCTCCGATCGTGAAGGGCACGTAAGTCCCTTTGATGGCTCTTTGTTCTGAAGATTCTGTAAATGCTGTCCTCAGTAGCCCCCGAGGCCGGGTGCAACTGTGTGCGGTTGGGCCCGGTCTTCTTGAGTACTACCGGACAACGACTAACGTCTTTCTTTTAGCCCTTTGTGCACAAGATGATCAGTATTGCGGAGGAGTACGTTCACTTGGAAACCAGCAAGCAGCTCACTCAAGAGAAGCTAGAGAGATCACAGGGTTAATTTGCCTTTCGCCTACTCCTCTTCCTTTACCCGACTGATGGGTGGACTTCCTTCTAACTGCGTGCGTCTCTGTAGAAAAACTCACTCTTGCTGCTGCTGAGAACCTGGACTTGCATAACCGCAATAAGGACTTGGAGTCTTGTGTAGATGCACTCGAAGAGGAGGTGGCCCTGCTAAGGGAACAACAAGAGAAAACAGCGTAGGAGAGCTCGAAACGAGATGAGGAGCTATCCGGCTGCGTTGGCGGCCTGGTGTCTTCCTTGTCCGGTAATGTTTCTGTTGCCACCCTCCATTGCAGCTTGTTTCAAACTCAATAGTCTTACATTATTCTGGTGCAGACGCACTTGGCGTACAGCTTGACACTGCTGGTCGCGAGCGTGTTGACTCCCTTGTGGACATCGTATCGCTGGCGAAAGATTATGGCATCTGCGCTTGCAGCCTCGTGGCGAAAGCTAAGAGTGCACTCTCTCTGATCCGAAAGAGTATGTATCCGGATGAAGAAAATGCACCCAAGACTTCTGGCCAGCTCGTGGAAGCATTCAGCACTGAAGATGATCCGCTTGGCGAGTTCAGTCGCGAGCAGACCCTATGCGGTGTGGAGACTGTTATTAGCTTGGCTATGGGGCACGGGGTGCAGGGTGACCTTAACAAGGTTACCTCTGAATTTCCGAAGGGGCCTGATGGTGTGGAGGTAGACCTTGCGCCCTTTCGTCTTCGTGCTCGGGCACTTGCGGAGCAGCTTGCAATGATGTTAGAGCAACATGCTTGTACCCTAGATGCTCCTGTAGCTCCTTCTTGATTTTCGTCGAGTAGATCTGTGGCTGGCGATCTTGTAATGCACTTGCAATGTTTGAACTGACCTGTAATATTGGTATCCCGAGTCTTGTTTGTGTGCTTGATTTGCTGCTTTGCCAATGTGTGCTCTGATTGTTTTAAGTTTAGTCCAATTTTTCCTCAGGCGAACACTGCACAAGGCGCAGCTTCCCTGCTGGACCCCGCGGGTCAATCACTTGGCCCTGCGAACCCGGCGTTTTTGGAGGATGAGTCCTTTCGGTTTAATCGCCTTCGCGTGCGAGCTGAAGAAGCTGAACGACAATTGCGAGTGGTGAAGGCAGATGCCGCTATGTTGAAGTCCAAACAGGCCGCGTTTGTTGATCGGGGGAACTTTCTGCTTTCTGAAATGCGGCTGCTAAGTGATCACCTTATTTGTAAGTCTGTCTTCCGCATATCTTCAGTGTGGGTGTGCCCCCTTTGCCGTAACGCTGCAACTTTTGCAGGTGCTCAGTTGGATTCTGCCGCGGAAACCAAGCGAGTCAAGTTGAAGCTGAACGCGATTGCAGATTTTTCCTCTCATGGGGCTCCCGGGTTCTGGACCGATCGGGATAGAGCGTATGTGCTTGTCACTTTACAAGATCGGGTTAGCCAAGTTGGGGCCTTTGTTGAGTCCTGTCGGTCTGCACTGGAACTGGTTTTTGCCACTCTGTTTCCCTTGAATCCGATACCTCAAGGCTTGACTTGTTTGATGGAGAAGTTTCGGCGAGGGGAGGCAATCAAGGGTTTTGTGCGGGAGCAGCTTGAAGCTGGTGCTCGTTTCACCCTTGCCCTTATTCGCATTCATTATCCCCATCTTGACTTAGAGAGCGTGTCTAGGGGTCCTCCTCCTGGTTTGGGGGAGATTTCGTTGGATCCGCATTATTTGGCTGTCCATGAACTTGCGAGAAGCTTAATTGTCCTCCTTGAACGCGAAACAGATGTAGTCCTTTCTCGGTAGTATGCTTGTCATGTAAATAAAGGGATTAGTTTCTTCTGTAAATGCCTTGCTTGATTTGTAATAATGTTATGGCCACTCGGGTCTCTTCTCTTGCTATTGTCTTCGAGTGTGCGTTGCGTCATTTGTAGCATTGGGTTAACCGGCTCTTTGTGGAGCAAGGTTACTTGGATGGAATGAAGTGCACTAGCTGGATCTTTGGGTGTGCCCGACGTTTTTCGAGTAAGGTGCGGGGCGCAGCCCCCGAGCGTCGGGTGCGGCCCAGGCTTAACCGGCTCTGAGTAGAGCAAGGTTGTTTTTCGAGTAAGGTGCGAGGCGCAGCCCCCGAGCGTCGAGTGCGGCCCAGACTTAACCGGCTCTGAGTAGAGCAAGGTTGTTTTTCGAGTAAGGTGCGGGGCGCAGCCCCCGAGCGTCGAGTGCGGCCCAGACTTAACCGGCTCTGAGTAGAGCAAGGTTTTTTCGAGTAAGGTGCAAGGCGCAGCCCCCGAGCGTCGAGTGCGGCCCAGACTTAACCGGCTCTGAGTAGAGCAAGGTTTTTTCGAGTAAGGTGCGAGGCGCAGCCCCCGAGCGTCGAGTGCGGCCCAGACTTAACCGGCTCTGAGTAGAGCAAGGTTTTTTTCGAGTAAGGTGCGAGGCGCAGCCCCCGAGCGTCAAGTGCGGCGCGAACTTAACAGGCTCTGAGTAGAGCAAGGCTGTTTTCGAGTAAGGTGCAAGGCGCAGCCCCCGAGCGTCGAGTGCGGCCCAGACTTAACCGGCTCTGAGTAGAGCGGGGTTTTTTCGAGTAAGGTGTGAGGCGCAGCCCCCTAGCGTCGAGTGCGGCCTGAACTTAACCGGCTCTGAGTAGAGCAAGGCTGTTTTCGAGTAAGGTGCGAGGCGCAGCCCCCGAGCGTCGAGTGCGGCCCAGACTTAACCGGCTCTGAGTAGAGCAAGGTGTTTTCGAGTAAGGTGCGAGGCGCAACCCCCGAGCGTCGAGTGCGGCCCAAACTTAACCGGCTCTGAGTAGAGCGAGGTGTTTTCGAGTAAGGTGCGAGGCGCAGCCCCCGAGCGTCGAGTGCGGCCCAAACTTAACCGGCTCTGAGTAGAGCGAGGTGTTTTCGAGTAAGGTACGAGGCGCAGCCCCCGAGCGTCGGGTGCGGCCCAAACTTAACCGGCTCTAAGTAGAGCAAGGTTGTTTTTCGAGTAAGGTGCGGGGCACAGCCCCCTTTTATTATTAATTTCCCACGATCACACAAGTCTGAAAATAATACTATGCGACTGATTAATGAGCTAAGTAGAAAAAACTTGCTTCTAGGGGTAGAAGCGACGCATGTGTGCTACGTTCCATGGGTTGGAGTAGACGATGCCTGTAGCCAAATCCTTGAGCCTGTAAGCTCTATTTCCGATGACTTCCGTGATGATATAGGGTCCTTCCCATGGGGGGGAGAGCTTGTGACCTTTCTTCTGCTTCAATCGTAGTACCAGGTCCCCCACCGCGAACGACCTGTCGCGAACTCTACGGCTGTGGTAGTTTCATAGGCTTTGTTGATAGACTGCCGATCTTGCGAGTGTAATATCTCGCGCCTCGTCCAGTGCATCGATGTCATCTTCCAAGGCTGTGTTGGACCCAGCTTCTGTGTACGCGGCGACTCGAGGTGAACCGTGGCGGACCTCAGTGGGTAAGACTGCTTCCGCTCTGTGTACGAGGAAGAAGGGGGTGAACCCTATTGAGCAATTTGGCGTTGTGCGGAGTCCCCACAGTACCGAAGGCAACTCCTCGGCCCAGGCGCCAGCGGCCCGCTCCAAAGGTGCAAGGAGTCGTTTTTTAAGTCCGCTGCTGACGAGTCCGTTTGCGCGCTCCACTTTCCCGTTGGTCTGTGTTTGCGCGATAGACGCATAGTTGAGTTTGATCCCCTGCTGCTCGCAGTATGTTTGGACCTCGTCGGCGATGAAGTTGGATCCGTTATCGGTGATGATGCTGTGAGGTACTCCAAAACGGAAAACGATGGACTTCACAAAATTTAAGGCTGCAGTGGCACCCGCGTTTGTGACTGGCTTGGCTTCAATCCACTTGGTGAATTTATCCACTGCTACCAGAAGGAAGGTGTGTCCCCCAGGAGAAGATTTTCTCAGTGGGCCCACCATGTCGAGTCCCCATTGTGCGAAAGGCCATGCGATGGGTATCATGTTTAGCTCCGTCGCGGGGGCGTGGGGCTTTGTTGCAAACCGCTGGCATCCCGCGCATCTTCGGACTATCTCTTTGGCGTCCTGCATGATGGATAGCCAATAGAACCCAGCTCTTCGTGTTTTGGCTTCGAGTGCCCGGCTACTCGCATGATGACCGCAGGTGCCTTCGTGGATGTCGAGTAGTATCTGCCTCCCTTCGCTTGGTTCAACGCACCTTAGTAGCATCCCTGATGCACTTCTTTTGTACAGCTCTCCCTTGACCACGGCAAAGCTTTTGCTGCGACGGGTAACTCGTCGTGCTTCTACTGGGTCCTCCGGCAACTCCTGGCGCAATAAGTATGCTATGTATAGTTGAGTCCAGGATGGCTCGATGAGGAAGACCTCACGTGATGTGGTTTCTGTCTCCTCATTATTAGCACTGGCTAGTTCTTCGGAGCCGGCGACCGGGGCTGCTGCTGCCGGTTCGTCGGGGTCCTTGTACTGTATTGATCGCTTGCTTATCTGTTCGAGGAAAACTCCGGGTGGTATGGGTGCGTGTGTGGAGCCGATGTTGGCCAGCACGTCGGCTTCTTCGTTGCTTCCTCTTGCGATGTGGCATAGCTTGCACCCATCGAAGCTGCCCTCGAGTGTTTTGTACAAGTCGCGGTAAGCTATCATGTTGTCAGACATGGCATCACATGCTTTCATTGTCTGCTGGACTACGAGGTTCGAGTCCCCGTAGATCATCAGTCTTGTTGCCCCACATGCTTTTGCCATTCACATGCCATGGATTAACCCCTCGTACTCTGCTTCATTGTTTGATGCTTTCTTGAAGATCATCTGCAGGACATACTTTAGCTTGTCACCTTTGGGGGATATCAGGATTACTCCTGCCCCGGCTCCCTCCTGCCTTTTTGATCCATCGAAGTACATGATCCAGGAGTCGGATAGGTCTGGAGGTGTTGGAGTTTGGACCTCTGTCCACTCGGCCACGAAATCTGCTAGGACCTGGGATTTAAGCGCATCCCTGGCTCGGTATGTGATGTCATAGGGTGACAGCTCGATTCCCCACTTTGCCACTCGGCCTGTTGCTTCTGGGTTGTTGAGTATATCTGACAGGGGAGCTCCAGTGATGACTGCAATGGGGTGCTCTGTGAAATAATGTTTGAGCTTGCACGCGGTCATGAATACTCCATATGCTAGCTTCTGATAGTGCGGATATCTTTGCTTGGAAATTGAGAGTACTTCACTGACGTAATAAACAGGGCGCTGGACACCATGAATCTTGCCTTCCTCCGCTCGCTCAACCACGAGTACCGTGCTGACGACCTGCCGAGTTGCGGCTAGGTAGAGGTACATGGTTTCCTTCTCCTGGGGTGCCACCAAGATTGGTTTTGTTGACAAAGTTTGCTTGAGCTCATCAAACGCTGTCTGTGCTTCTTTTGTCCACTCGAAATTGCTTGATTTTTTTAACAACTGATAAAATGGCAACGCTCTCTCTCCTAGTCAACTTATGAAGCTGCTGAGGGCTGCGACACGGCCGGCTAGTCGTTGGACTCCTTGGATGTTGGTGGGTCTCTCCATTGTTAAGATCGCTTGGATTTTCTCGGGATTTGCTTCTATGCCTCTGGCGGATACTAGATATCCGAGCAGTTGCCCAGCTGGTACCCCGAATACGCACTTCGTCGGGTTGAGCTTGATGTGGTACTTGTTGAGTGCTGCAAACGTCTCGGCTAGGTCGTCGATGAGTGTGGTGCTAGCCTTTGTTTTTACAACGATGTCGTCAACATATACTTGCACGTTTCTGCCAATTTGGTCCCTAAGACATGCTTGCATGCACCTTTGATATGTGGCACCTGCGTTCTTGAGACCAAAGGGCATGGTGGTGTAGCAGAAGACTCCATATGGTGTAATGAAGGCTGTCTTTTCTTCATCTTCTTTTTTCATGAGTATCTGATTATAGCCTGAGTATGCGTCAAGGAAGCACAGCCGCTCGCACCCTGCGGTCGAGTCGATGACTTGATCGATGCGCGGGAGAGGGAAATGGTCCTTTGGGCAATGCTTGTTGAGTGCGGTGAAATCTACGCACATACGCAGTACTTTCGAGTTCTTCTTTGGAACAAGGACGGGGTTTGCAACCCAGGTAGCTTGTTTGATTTCTCTAATGAACTTGGCGTCAAGGAGTCGATTAATTTCTTCACCGATGGCCTTTCGTTTTGGTTCAGCAAAACGCCGGAGGGACTGTTTTATTGGTCTAGCCTCAGGGCGTACTTCAAGTGCGTGCTTGGTGAATTCCCTGGGTATGCCTGGCATGTCAGCTGGACACCAGGCAAAGATTTCCCAGTGCTCACGGAGGAACTCGACGAGCGCGCCTTCCTATGCGGAGGGGAGGTTCGTAGAGACGATGACCGTTTTAGGGGGGTCCGTTGGGTGCACCTGGTGGGTTCTTGTGTCGCTGCTTTTGATGAATTCTCTGTCGGGTGCCGTTGACTGGGTTATGGGTGGGAGGCTGAAGTCTGTTGATGAGCTTAGCTGTGAGAGCTCCTCCTGCATCCCAAATGACTCAGCAATCTTGCTAAAGTCCCTGTCGCAGTTGTCCGACATCCGGTAATCCCCTCGGATGGTGATAGTACCGTTTGGACCCGGCATCTTGAGTTGGAGATATGCGTAATGTGGTACGGCCATGAATCGGGCGAATGCTGGCCGTCCCAATATAGCGTGGTATTGAGAGGGCCAATCGACCACCTCGAACTCTATCTTTTCTCGGCGAAAATTTGAAGGACCTCCGAAGATCACATCCAGGTGAATTTTTCCCAAGGGGTAGACAGGCTTCCCGGGTACTATTCCATGGAATGTGGTGTCAGAGGGTACTAGGCTTGCTTCTAGCGAGATTCTCATTCGGCGCAGAGTGTTAGCGTAAATGATACTGATGCCACTTCCTCCGTCCATAAAAACCTTGCTTATGACGAAACCACCAATTTGCGCTCCGAGTACCAGGGCAGCGTGCCCGGGTCGGGGTACTTGGGGTGGATGATCTTCTCTGGTGAACGTGATGGCCTGCTCGGACCAGTTAAGGTATTCTGGGATAGCCGGTGGTGATGTCACAGCTAAGTTCACCTGCCGCGTGATTAATTTTTGAGTTCTGTTCGAAGGACGCCCCTTCTGTATCATACCCACATGACCAATCGGGGCGGGGTAAGCCTCTGCCGCAGCCGGAGGTGGTGGTAGTATTTGGGGGAGTTGCGGGACACGCTGAATTACGGACGCGAGTTGGGGGGCGGGCGGCAACGCCTCGGGTGCGCTGTGTGCTCCTGCTCCTGGAACCGACGAATATCCTGAGTTCTTTGCTGCCTGCTGGATACACTTATATGCCTCCCAAAGTTTCTCGAACTTGCGGCAGTCCTTCAACTGGTGACCCGAGTTCAGGTTGCCATACTCGTCCTTGTACGGGTTGAAAGGGCAAGGACCCGTGAGCATCTGTTCTCCATCATGTTCGGGTTGCCTTTGTCTCCACTCTCGCCTACGGCGGTTTCCTTCTCTGTCGTTGTGGAACCCTGCTGCCACCATCTCAACCATCTCGTTCATGTCATAATTGGGGTATTTTCTTTTCCTTCTGTTATCAAAGCTTCGGTTACGCTCTGAGTGGTGCTCGCGATCATCTGGTCCTCTAGGTCGGTCACTGCGCATGTAATCTTCTCCGTTTGCCCAGTCATTGGCAATGTCCATTAACCGCGCCACCGTTTTTGGCCTCTTGCGCCCTAGCTCCTCCTTAAGCTCGCGCCTTCGAAGACCTCGAGTGAAGGCATCCACTGCATTTTCTTTGGATATGTCCTCTACCGTGTTCTTCAGTACTGTCCAGCGTGCGATGTAAGCGCAGGGACTCGCTTGAACTCTGAACACAGGTCCGAAGCTCCTCCGCAGTGGCTGGGCGTTTGTATGTTCCTTGGAAATTTTTGGTGAAGGTAGTGACTAGGTCGTTCCATGACCTGATGGAGTCAGGGGGGAGGCTCTTGAGCCAAGCCCTTGCTGATCCTGTGAGCTGTAACTGCAGGTACTGCATCGCTGTGTTCCTTGTGCCTCCTTGGCACTGTACGGCGGTTAGGTAATCCTCAATCCATGTCTTTGGTTCTTGCAGGCCGTCGTACTTTGGAGTTTCTGACGTTAGCTTAAATCCTGCTGGCATACGGGACTCGCGTATACGCCGGATGAAGCATTTGGCTCCGCACGGTTCGTCCTCTTCTTCCTCTCCCTGTCGGGTATTTACCCGATCTTCTGCGCGCTGCCTGTCGGCTGCGATAGCGCGTTCTTCGGCTCGCCGGGTGCGACCATGGTCGACTGCTTCTTGTGCTCGCCTGTCAAGTGCTGTCGACACAGGGTACTCCTGCCTGTGTGTCGCGTGTGGCCGGGGTGAGGCTTCTCGGGTACGCTCGCGTCTGGGTGGCGGGTGCGTAGGTTCTACTGCCGTGGCTGGCGCGTTCTTGGCCTGCAGTGCTGACCCAACCATGCCAACTCCGCGTATCATCTGCCGGTGTAGTTGAGCTCTTGGATCTCCTTCTTGTGGCTGCGTGGTGAACAAGTAGGTTGCTAATGTGATGGCTGCATCTTGTGGTGTTTTGGGCAGCACGTATCCATCCGTGTCCACCGTGTTGAAGGATGACTCTCAGCTGCGAGTAGCTTCTCGCCTGGAGTCCTCAGGGATGTTGTCGAGTCGTGAGCGATGGCGGGGGTTGCCCTGGCGATCTCGCGTTCTTGGAGTGTGTACCGATGCAGTGGAGCGAAGGGACGATAATTAGGCTCGTCGTTCACTCGACTCTTGGGCACGTCTTTGGCGCTCATCGAGTTCTTCATTGCGCCTCTTCAATTCCCTGGCTTGGTCGTATAGGAGTCGCTGATAGGCCATCAACTCTTCCCTTGTTGCCTCGGGTCCAAGCGGGGTTCCTCCGGTCACAGCCGCTCGCACCCTAGCCATTGCGGACTCGCTGATGCTGATAGTTTCACGTCTCCTGGGCGATTCTTGCGAGTCGCCGGTCCTCTCACTCGGATTAGTCATGTAGACCTGAGCAGAGTAGGTTGGGGAAGTCCATGGCGAGGCGCGAGGGCCGTATTTGCTGCGAGCGCAGGTGTCAGCGTCACACTCGACGGGACTCGTGGCACTCTCAGGGTAGAAGTCGCTGTCCGAGTAGATCGACGATGTTTCAGACTCTGCTGTTTCTAGGGAGTCGTTGGGGAGATTGCCGGGAGAGTGTCCCGTAGTCGAAATCGGTGATGAGGATGATCCTGGCGTTACCGGACGAGTTGCGTCGGGCAAACGGAGGATACCATGGCGATCCGCGTGAAGTCGAACGATCCCGAACGTCAAAGTGACGCTTTCGAGGAGGGAGTCGAAGATTGGATCTTCAGGGCGAGTCGTCGTTGAGATTGGGGCCACAGATGCCCTGGTTCCTACGCCGAGAGTTCCCACAGACGGCGCCAACTGTCGAGGGATCACCTCGGCAGTGCCCCTTTGTGAGGGACTTGGGTTTTTGTAGAACATCATAGCGTAGGGGACACCGGCGGCTAACAAAAAGAACAGAGTTTCACCGGAGTTAAAGGCTCCGGTGAGATGGGATCTGTATTCTCTTGCTAGATTTCGAGGGTTACAATGTGGAGGCGATGGCGATGTAATCTATCTCTCTCTCTTCTGCCCTACCCGGCGGCTCCTCCCAGCCTTTATAGCAGGCTGGGTCTCGGGTGTCCGTGACCGAGTAGGGTCCTGATACAGGGAGTAACCCTAGACCTAGTGGGCTGAACAAGGAGCCCGTACATTGAGTTACATGGGCCTCAAGCCTTTCTGCCTAAATAAATCACCTAATAAAACAAGTACTCGACACTGGATGCCTTACAGGTAGGACCCGATATCCATATCCATGTCATCCGGCGGCACTCCTATTGCCAAAAATTAGCAAAGGTCATGCAGAATTTTTCACGGAAAAATTCGGCATGAGCTTTGCTAATTTTTGGCCATAGGAGTGTCGGAAATTTGTCGAAACGGAAATGAATCGACATTTCGGCAAAACATCGGCACTCATCTAAAATCCCTGCAAAGTTCACAACAAAACCGGCACACAACTCCGGCAAGATACATATAAACCGGCACACAACTCCGGCAAATTGACAACAAAACCGGCACACAACTCCGGCACAGAAACATTCATCACATATATAAACCGGCACACAACTCCGGCACACAAACATATATACACCCGCACACAACTCGGGATTTTGATCAACGGATGCCATCTACCTTGCAGAAACTTGCCAAACAGCTACAAGCACCAAGCAGTAGCAGCACCACGCAGTAGCAACCTGCAGAAAGTAGCCGAATTTAATTTATTCATATGTCACCAAATTAAAGCAGCAGCAGATTTTAATTTTTTCTGTGAAACAAACTATCTCTGAATTTTTTTAAAATTTTACACAAGCAAGGTATATGTATTGTTGACATACTATACAATTCTCAGCTTAATCAGAGTTGAATTGAATTGGTGAAAAATCTTAGAGCATTTCTGCCAGAAAATTTGAAAATTAAAATTTATTCGAAAGTTGATATTTTTTATTTCAAATATCACCAGCAACTAGCAACCACCAGCAGCATACAAGCAATTATTAATTTTGTATTTTGCATTCCATTTTTGATTTTGCATTGTGCTAAACCCTAACCCTAACCCTATTTCATTTTTAATTTTGCATTTTGCATTTTGCTACACTAACCCTAACCCTATTTCATTTTTAATTTTGCATTCCATCACCAGCAACTAGCAACCACCACCACCCCTACCTGCAGGCAAAAGCAGCAGCACCCCTCTAGTAGCAGCAGCAGGCCACCACCTGAAAGAGAAGGCAGCAGCAGGTTTCAATTTTGTTTGGTGAACCAAACAAGCTCTAAAAAATTGAAATTTTTACACGAGCAAGGTATAACTATTGTTGACCTACTGTAAAATTTTCAGCTTAATCAGAGTTGATTTCAATTGTTTAAAAAATTGTTGAGCAGTGAAGCTAGAATTTTGTCAAAAAATTCAAATTTCATTTTCCATTTCATTTTTACTAAACCCTAACCATAACCCTAACCCTAACAGCAAGCAGCAGCATTAACATGTATATGCTAACCCTAACCCTAATAGTAAGCAGCAGCTAACCCTAACTAAATTCTAAATAAATCTAAATTCTAAATTTTAAATCTAACTAAATATAAACAATACCTAAATTCTAAGTAAATCTAACTAAATTGTGAATTCTAACTAAAGCTAAATTCTAACTAAAGCTGAATTCTAACTAAAGCTAAACTTGAGCAGGAGGAGGAGGACGCGCGGCTCACCTCGTCGGGGTGGGGGCGGCTGATCACCTCGTCGGGGAGGGGATGGCTCTGGGAGGGCACCAGCGGCAGACAGTGGCCGACGGGGAGGAGGAGGCGGTGACCGGGAGGGGGAGGCGGTGGCCGGGAGGAGGAGGCGGCAGACGGCGGCCGGCCGGGAGGGGGAGGCGGCAGACGGCGGTGGCCGGGAGGAGGAGGCGGTGGCCGGGAGGGGGAGGCGCGTGGTGGCTGGCGGCGATGGCGACGGCGAGCACGCGTGAAGGAGAGAAGGAGAAGGACTTGAGATGGAGAACGGTTCGGCCCCGCGCGCGCGAGATTTAGATCTAGGGCTACTTAGCCGTGGCGCACGGTTGTTGACCTACGGCACGGGTACGCAGAATAGCCGTGGCGCAGGGTTGTTGTCCTGCGCCACGGGTAAGTTACCCGTTGCGCAGGTCAGTGACCCTGCGCCACGGCTAACTCGTTTTTTTATATTTTTTTCTGCATTTCATTTAATACCTCTTACAATTGCATTTCATTTATAATATTTCTTTTCATTGCATTTCATTTTTTATTGCATTTTAATTTTCATTGCATTTCAATTTTTCATTGCATTTCATTTTTCATTGAATTTCAATTTTTCATTGCATTTCATTTTTCATTGAATTTCAATTTCCATTGCATTTCATTTTGGCGTTTCATTTAAGACACACATTTCAATATTAGGAGTACATATCATATTTCAATTTAATTTTAAGACACATATTTCAAATATAAAAAATACTTAATATTAAGATATCTAATATTCCGATGATATTAGGATTACAAATTCTAGGACATTAATAGGGTTACAAAATCGAGCGTCGTATTTTCCACACCATCTAGCTAGCGTTTCACAATCTTCTTTCCCTTCTTGGTGGTGGTTAAATAATTTAGACCTGGTACATGTCGACTTCTTCTTGCGAACGGAAGACCACCTGACTTGGGTAGTGTTGTCCTACTTCTTCTTGTGGTGTATGTTTCTTCGTCGTTGTCGTCATCTTCCATCTTTGGGTCTCCGTACTAGTCAAAATCTTGCTCGTTGGCGACTCCATCCATTCCGATGATGCTCCTTTTTCCTCTTCTCACGACAACACGGCTAGGCATTGTCGGGTCGGTGATGAAGAAGCATTGGTCAACTTGGCTAGTCAGTACCCATGGTTCAGTTTTCGCGATGACGCTCGCGGTAGCAGCAGACTTGGAGGCTTCAGGTATAGACATGGTGGTGAAATATCCATCTTCTTTTTTTGGACTGACGCTCTTAGCCCATCTGACACGGAACATCGGCACCTTGTCTCCAGAGTAGTCCAGCTCCCAGATCTCCTCGATCCTTCCATAGTACCTTTCTTTGACGTCACCGGTGAAGGATTCCATCGTTATCCCTGAGTTCTGATATTCGCTATTCCTGTCTTTTTCCTCCGTGTAGAACGTGTAACCGTTGATATCGTATGCCTGATATGTCATCAGGTTGGGCGCGGGGCCCTGTGACAAGAGGAATATGAGTTTTCCTTCTGCGGAAGTCATTGACGGAGGATTATCTAGAAGGTGGCGTTTGAAACAACGCGTGAAGGTGGCGTTGTGCTCTTTGATTATTTCGACGTCCGTTCGATGCTGACCACGTTCACTGTACTTCTTCTCAATAAAGTTTTTGTGCTTTTCCAACCAAGGATCGACCACTTGTATGTGTTTTAGTGCTACAAAGTTTGCACTGTCAAAGTCGGCGCGTCGGCCAGAGTCGTCCACTTGTAGTTCCCTCCTGCCTATTTTGTGACCTGCTCCATCGAGCTTGCCAATGTGCTTATTTTCGGGCAGACCAACAGGGTTCTCGACGTCTAGAAAATTCGTGCAGAAAGAGATGCACTCTTCGGTGAGATAGCCCTGGACGATGCTTCCATCTGGACTGGCCCTGTTACGAACATATCCTTTGATGACACCATTCATCCTTTCGAACGGCATCACATGCCGTGCAGGAACATCAGCCCGAGCTGGATGATATCATCCACGACATGGATCAGCAAATGCACCATAACGTCGAAGAATGCGGGAGGGAAGTAAATCTCAAGCTCGTTTAGTATCACAATGATCTCTTCCTGTAGCCTTACAGCTTTCTTCATGCTGATCGACTTTCGAGAGATGACGTCGAAAAAGTTGCATAGGTCCAATAGCGTTTGGCGGACGTGTGGGTCCATTATCCCTCGGATTGCAACCGGAAGTATCTACGTCATCAGCATTGACAGTCATGAGACTTCATCCCGCTGAACTTTTGTTTCGCTGCGTCCAGATATCTGCTTATCTTCCCGACGTAACCTGAAGGAAATTTCACTCCGAGAAGGCACTTGATAAACTGTTTGATCTCCTTCTGGCTTAGAGTGAAGCACGAAGGAGGGCAGTAATAGTCATTCTGTTTTGCCTTTTTGCCCTTCCGATGACCTTCCGTCTCCTCCTCCTTGGACAGATCATTATCATCGTCAGGGCATCCTCCGTGGAGATCTTTCCTGATGCCCAATGATCTTTGGTCGTTTCTTGCTTTCGGCCCATCTTTGGTCCTCTCCGGCATGTTGAGAAGGGTGCCAAGCAGACTCTCGCACACGTTCTTCGTGATATGCATGACATCAAGGCTATGAGGTGTTTCGAGGATCTTCCAATATGGCAAGTCCCAGAAAACAGACCTTGTTTTCCATACCTTCAGCAGTGGTGGCGGAGCCTTTTGCTTCTTCCCCGGCGGAGGGCACTCATCCCAGCTTGTCAACAGCATGTCGATTTCTTCGCCGCTCCTCTTACGTGGGGCTCTTCGGATCTCAATGGTACCATCGAACAGCTCTTTGCGTTTTCTCCACGGGTCGTCCTTGCGAAGCCACCTTCGATGTCCCGTGAACACTGTTTTTGAAGACCCGGGATCTTTCTCTAGCTGCATATATGTTGTATCGTCCATGCACAGTGTCTCCGTGGGCCACCTGGCCTGCGATATATCCGTAACCGAGATAGTCTTGAACCGTCGTGATCAACGCGGCTCTCATAGGGAAGTAATCTTCCGTGACGGCGTCCCATGTGCTGACCCCTACATTCCATATCTTGTGTAGCTCATGTCTCAAGAGCTGCAGATACAGATTGATGTCGTTTCCTGGTTGTTTCGGCCCTTGGATTAGCATGCTCATGTGTATGTAGTTCCTCTTCATGCACAACCAGGGGGAGGTTGTATATCCATACAAACACGGGCCACGTGCTATGGGTGCTGCTCTGGTTGCCAAACGGATTGAGCCCATCGGTGCTCATGCCCAACCTGACATTTCTTGGATCGTTCCCAAAAGTTGGGTATTCAAAGTCTAACGCTTCCCACTGCTTAGCATCTGAAGGGTGTCTCAGCATCTTATCCGTCTCTTCGTTTTCCGGCTTATTCCTTTCCGCGTGCCAGCGCATTAACTTTGCTTCCTTAGGATCTGTGAAAAGCCGCTGCAGACGAGGAATGATCGGAAGGTACCATACCACTTTCTGAGGAGCTTTCTTTTTCCCTTTATTGTATCGAGCAGCGCCGCACACCGGACATGCAGTTGTCTACGCGTCATTTTCCGGATAAATGAAGCAATCATTGATGCAAACGTGGTATTTGATGTGCGGTAAATCAAAAGGGCACACGATTTTTTTGGCCTCTTCGATACTACTAGGACACGTGTTCCCCTCAGGAAGATGATCGTGCCAAAATTTCAAGTTCTCGTCGAAGCTTGCGTCTGTCCATTTGTGTTTTGCCTTCATCTGCAGAGCCATGAGCGTTAGTTTCAAGCGGGTATCCTCGGGCCGACATCCCGCATAGAACGGAGCATTCGAGTCTATGTCCAACTGCGCTAGCTTAGCCTCTCTAGCAGCGTTACTCGACTTTCTGAGAAGCAATTCTTCAACTTGAGGGTCCCGCACGACTGAAGTTAGCAGCGTCGGCGTGCCCGCGTCTTCTCCACCATTTACGTCGGCTTCTTCTTCATCATCATGCCCGACATATTCTTCGTCATCATAATCGGGAGGCGCCTCTTCATCTTCCTGATCATTTCCCGCCGCGCCCCCATGGACGTCATCATCATCATCCTCGTAAGTGAAGTCATCCATAAAACCTTTCCTAAGCAGATGCTCCTGCAATGTGCCGGAAAAGGGATCGAGCACGGTGCCAAGTTTGCATGTTCGACACGGACACTTTATCCCGGTGTCGTTGTTTTTAACCATCACGGTCGTCGCATATTTCAAATATCTAGCAACAATACTTTCGCTCATCATGATGACCATTGTCGCCCCCGCTCTACATATAGAACAAAGGAATTATATTAGAAACAAAATATTTCACAGAAAAATTTGGCATGACCTTTGCTAAGTTTTGGCCTTAGGAGTGCCAGAAAATTCGCCGAAATGGAAATGAATCTACATTTCGGCGAAAACATCGGCAACTAATCATTTCGATCATGGCATACACATATGCAAACACACGCAAGCACACACACATCCTCATCCATCACAATGCAACCAATTCATCCATCACACATGCATACAACAACCACAAACATATCACAACCCTTCTCATCCATCACATAGAACCACACACATCAAAGCCTTCTCATCCATCACATAGAACCACACACATCAAAGCCTTCTCATCCATCACATACACTCACCTTCCAACGAAGCCATCTAAAGAGAGAGCGCCCGGAGGAGGAAGATCGAGCACGAGGTGTGGGAGATGTTTCCTCACATATACATGAAGAAAATAAGTAGATTTATGTGGCAAAATATGTGAAGAGAGAGAAGAAAATGAGGTGGGGAGAGGAAGGGGCGTGCAGATCTGGAATTGAGAGGTGGGGAGGAGGAAGAGGAGAGGAAAAGAGGAGAAAAGGGGGTGGTGGCGGTGGTAGCCAAAAAGTAAAAGTGCACCCAGGCTTAGCCGTGGCGCACGAAAGGTGGCTGCACCACCACTATATCCTAGCCGTGGCGCACAGTAATTCCCTGCGCCATGGCTAGGTGGGGTAAAATTGGCGCCAGAAATGGTGCAGATAGGGGCCACACTTACCCGTGGTGCACGACGACATAGTGCGCCACAGCTAAGTGGGTTAAAATTGGCGCCAAAAATGTGCACCGGGTCCCACACTTAGCCGTGGCGCAGGGTATTACTGTGCGCCACGGCTACGCGGCTACCCATGGCGCACATGTTTGTGCCACGCCACGCCTAAGTGCGCACAGGCCGGCCGGCCAGGGCCCATCTTAGCCGTGGCGCACTTCTTAGAAACATGCGCCACGGCTAAGTTAGTGTCAGTGGCGCAGCACCAAGCGGTGCGCCACGCATACACTACTAGGGAATTGCTTATAGCAGCACACATTACCGCCGGCTGTTTGTAATTTTTTTCGCCGGTGGTAAGTTGTGATCGGCCGGCCTAAAATTACCACCGGCGGTTTGGGCCAAAACAACCAGGGATAAGCCACATAGCGCTGGCGGGAGGGAACTTGGGCCGCCGGTGGTAACGTGGGCCGCGGACCCTGGTCTGGGCCTCAACTTACCGCCGGCGGTTCTGCCACAAACCGTCGGGGGTAACCCCTCGTACCGCTGGCGGGAATGATATGTAACCGCCGGCGCTAAGTGGGCCCAGTGCTGGCCCCGTCCGGCTCAGATTTACCCCGGCGGTTAGGCAAAAACCGCCGGCGATAAACGGACTTACCCCCGGCGGTAATATGGGAACCGCCGGCGATAAACGGACTTACCCCCGGCGGTTTGGGTTGGAACCGCCGGCGGTAATCCTGGCATCTATTATTAAGCTCGACCAGCCACTTCTCCCCACCTACCAACTCACTCTCTCACTCACTATCCATGGAGCTCGACCAGAGCTCATTTCCCCACTACTTCCCACCTATTTTGGCTTATTTAAGCACTTAATTAAGTTCCAAATGCACTATATAGATAGCATCTAGATCTAGATCTAGATCTACATCTCCCCACCCATTTCCAATCCCTTTCTCTCTATTTGTAGATCTAGATCTAGATCTAGCTCACTCTCTTCTGTCGACGTGTGGCTTCTCCGGTGCTCTAGCGTGGACCTCGCGACAGGTAACTAATGAGTGGAAAGATGAATGTGCATGCAAAGTCGCGGTCACTTGTGGCGAAAAACGGTTTCCATGCATATGTGGACCGTTGTGCATTTGTTTTGATGTTCAGGTACATTGAGTTGCCAATGTTTTGCCAGAATGTTGATTAACTTCCGTTCCGGTGATTTTCTGGCACTCCGGCATGACCATTTTTAGCAAAGGTCATGCCGAATTTTTCCGTGAAAACCGAGACGATGATGGGTCTCTAATCGATTCTCTTGTGTCGTGCAGGCTACGATGGTCATCGAGATGAAGGAAAGCGTCGTTGATAGATACGTGGAACGCGCGACGGCCGACATGTATCGAACTAAGCGCATGCATATAAAGTGTCCTTGTCGAAGATGCAAGCTAGTGTCATTGTTCGACCCCATTTCAGGCACTGTGAATGAGCACCTGCTTAGGTTTGGTTTCATGGAGGGCCATACTCAATGGATGAGTAGCGACGATGAAGGTGATGATGATGAAGGTGATGATGATGAAGGTGATGATGATGAAGGTGATGATGATGATGACCACGACGAGGAAGCGGATGCCACATACGACAATGAAGATGAGGTGGGAGGGGATGCGGACGATGGTGAAGAAGGCCGGGAAGAACATGCGGACGATGAGGACCTGAGTAGGAATACCCCGCTAACCGCGGCCGTGCAGGACCCTCATGTTCAAGAACTTCTTCTCAGCAACACATCGGCCGATAGACGAAAGTCTAAGCTGGATCAACTGGAGGTAGACTCGAGAACTCCGTTGTATGGCCCAGCTAGCGGGACGGAGGAGAGCCGTCTGAGAGCAGCTCTCGATATTCTGGAGATGAAGGCAAAACACAAATGGTCGGATACAAGCGTGGACGACCTCTTCGGATGGATGAAGATGCACTTTCCTGAAGGTAACACGTGTGCCGGTAGCCTAAATGAGGCAAAGAAAATCGTGTGCCCTCTCGATTTACCGCACAAGAAATACCACGCCTGCATCGGTGACTGTGTAATTTATCGAAATGAGCACGCCAACCTCGATACATGCCCAGTGTGCGGCGAATCTCGATACAAGAGAGGGACGAGAAAAGCTCCTCGAAAAGTTGTGTGGTACTTCCCGCTCAGGCCCCGTCTCCAGCGGTACTTTGCGGACCCCAAGGAAGCTAAGCTCATGCGCTGGCACGCGGAAAGGAAGGAGGCGGTGAAGAAGGATCTGGTTCAGGTTGAAAACCCAGTGCTGACACACCCTTCGGATGCAAGCCAGTGGAAGGCATTAGACGGTGAGTATTACGAAGAATTTGGAAAAAAAGCAAGGAACATCAGGCTGGGTGCGAGCACCGACGGGCTCAATCCGTTTGGCAACCAGAGCAGCAAGCACAGCACTTGGCCCGTGTTTGTATGGATGTACAACCTCCCCCCATGGCTATGCCTGAAGAAGAAGTACATACACATGAGTATCCTAATCCAAGGGCCGACGCAACCAGGGAGCGATATCAACCTGTATCTCGGGCTATTGAAGGAGGAGCTAGATGGTTTGTGGGAGGAAGGGATAGAAACTTGGGACGCCTATGGGCAAGAAACTTTCCGTATGAAAGCTGCACTGCTCACGACAGTGCAGGACTATCTCGGATACGGATATATCGCGTGCCAGGTGTGCCACGGACACAAGGCATGTGTGAGGTGCATGGAAAAGACGCCATTTGTACAGCTGAGTAAGGATGGGTCTTCGAAAACCGTCTACATGAGGCATCGAATGTGGCTACCCGAGAATGACCCGTGGAGGCAGCGTGGAGATCTGTTCAATGGGAAGGATGAGCCCGAAACAGCTCCACGTAAGCGTAGCGGCGAAGAGATCGATACTCTGTTGAAAAACTAGAAAGACTGCCCTCCGTCGGGTAAGATAAAGAAGCAAAAGCGGAAGAAAGGAGATAAGAAGAAGAAAAAGGATCCTGGGCCGCTCTTGGGGGTATGGAAAAGGAGGTCCGTGTTTTGGGACTTGCCGTACTGGAAGATCCTCGGTACGCCTCATTGCCTTGATGTCATGCATATCACGAAGAACATCTGCGAGAGCTTGCTTGGCACTATGCTCAACATGCTCAACACCAAAGACGGGTCGAAATCAAGACACGATCCGTGCTCGACAACCTCAAGGTAGTTAATTGAGCCTCTCAAAGCCTTTGCAAGTTAATTACTCCTCGTCGTCGCTCCTCTCTTACCTACACATGTTTTAACAGGAACCCGAGAATCCTTGCACCTTGCTGCTCCTGAACGTGGACAACCAGTTGAAGGATGTTGCGAAGGGAGCCGTCATCTTCCCACAAACCAAGACTTTCCACACCGTGCCAATGGACGAGAACATGCTCCGGGTTCGCGTGGATCGGGCATTACCGGGATGCGAAGACATGCATCCTCTTACTCAACCCCCGGAACAAGTTGAAATGCTGAAGGTCGGGCAACTCAAGAACAAGATGCTTCTATGGCCAAAAGCCTTAATTCGGTTGAACAACGCCGTCTCAAGGTCAGAGGCAAGCCATGGGAGCGTCAATCCTGAGGCTGCGCCGGGGCCGTCTAGCCAAGCCATAGTCACTCCACCTGCAGATGATCCTCTCGAGCCCGAGACACAGCAGAACGACAAGGCGTTGGACATCGATCGGGCTCCCATCGATACGTTCATCGATGAATTGGCGGGCGACTTTGGTCCCTCCACGGCACCCGCCCGTGATACCCTCAAGAAGAAGTTGTTCCCCTCTCAAGAAACTCCCGAGCAGGAGGACACTACCGCCTTCACAGCTCCGCCACAAGTTGGGCTTACCCCGAGGACACTCCTTTGTGTGACCGTGGAGGCATCGAAACAAGCCGGCACTCCCGCGTGCCGTAAGAAGAAGAACAGGAAGTGCAAGAAGTCAGTGAATGATGCCGCCACAAACAAGAAAGTGGTTCTTGACAAGGTGTCGACCCCGTGGAGGAAGTTGCATCACCTAGGCCGGCCAATGCTGCCGGCAAACAATGTCAGTCAGCTGCCGCCGGATATGAGGAGCCTGCATGATGCAGTTCTAATCCAGGAGCTGCGTCTTCTTGGAGAAACAAATCCGTCATACCCGGTGATCACGGTCAGGGTGCCCACTAACTTTGGCTTTGTCACCACATACCCCGCGGACTTGATATTCATTCGGTATGAAGACATCTTTCGGCTCTTTCACATGCAACGGCTTGACCGGAACTTGGTCCGCCTGGTAACGCTCAGCATGGCGCACGATCTCATCGTGGAGAAAACCCCGGGCGTCGCTATCATGGACCCCTTCTACATGACTCCAGGTACCACCGCAAAGGAACAGGCATTGCTCGCGACGTATATCAAGGATTTCTTGGTGGCAAATAAGGATAAGCAATGCTTTGTCATACCATACTTCCCCGAGTAAGTATTCGGTTACTAAAGTACCCGTTATTACATTCTTTCGTGAATTTCCTTAATAGCTGAGGATGATGGTTTATTTCCAACTCTTTTGCGCAGACTCATGTACTGCACCCTCATCATCTTTCACCCGTATCATTCCAATGCCATCTATCTCGACTCCGGGCATGACGAGCGGAAAGACTACACCGAGGTCAAGTCTACTCTTGATAAAGCCCTCAGCGGCTTCGTAGCCGAGGTTGGCAGCAGCAAACTCAGGCAAGAGAAGAAAGTTAAAGGCTGCTATGTGTCCAACCACGTGACCAATTTCCCCTGCCTCAAGCAATCGTCATCTGACAATGGGATGGAAGCCTGGTTTGCCATCCTACAGATGAGGGCAGTTGTAAAGGATCAGCAAGATCTCTTGTTGCCATCCAGTCTTCAGAATAAGGTCAACAAGCTTCGGGACACCACCGATGCAGAAGTGAGAGCCGAGTTCCGTGCCATCCAGCGGTTGATTAGCACAATAATCTTTAGGGATGCCCTCAAGAGTGGTGGCTTGTTCCACCACAAAGTCATACCAAGTAAAATAGAGATTGAAAACCGCTTACATGTGAGCTGTGACGAGAGGACATTCAACACGCTGGACGGCGTCCGTCCCTTCCCGCCGAGGGAAACATGAGTCAAAAACTTGTCTCCTGCAAATGTTAGTCATAAAATTACTTAAGTATAGCCATTTGATGCTTTTTAATTGTTTGCATAACTATATGTTTTCTATCTATGAATGTGCTAACAACTTACATTTCTTTCTTGTTTGTGAGTGCAGATGGCGTATGTAGTGTTCCACGGCAGGGTTCCCGGAGTCTACCACGACTGGGAGAGTTGCTGGAGGCAGGTCCACCGTTTCAGCGGCAACAACTACAAGGGGTACGCCACTTTGGAGGAGGCTGAAGCTCAGTATGCCAACTTTCGAGCGCGACAGAGGAGGGAGACTTGGAGGACCCCCTTCGTCGTGATGATGCTTGCCGCCACCGCCTCCCTAGTCTTCTATCTCATTGTTGTTTAGCTAGGTCATGCAACTCCGGATCGAGAACTACTTGTAGTGTTTGCTAGTACTTGGACTCTCTATTTGTGTAATCCGTACTTGGGAGTCGAAGTTTGAACAATATGGTCGACTTTGTTATTGATGAACACTTTGGCTACTTTCCTGTATCTGTATCTGTTATATATATTGCTATCTGTTATATATATTGTCATCTGTTATATATATATTGCCGTGTATATTGCTGTAATTTTTTCCCCTGTAATTGTTACCGCCGGCAGTTAGTGATAAACAGCCAGTGATAAAACATTTACCCCTGGCGGCAGAGCAAACAGCCGGTGCTATCATCGTTTATCCCTGGCGGTTTTAAAACCGCCGACGGTAAAGAGTATCCCCGGTGGTTGTCATAAACAGCCGGCGCTAACCAGGCTTACCCCCGGCGGTTTGCAAACAGCCGGCGGTAAGGTATTACCACCGGCGAGGTGGTCGCCGGCGGTTTGCAAACCGTCGGGGATAACCTAATTTTAGCCGCCGGCGGTAAGGGTTTCCCTAGTAGTGATACTTAGCCATGGCGCACCACCCTGACAGTGCGCCACGGCTACGTGGCTTACCTATAAGCCTTTTCCTAGTAGTGTCGGGGGCTGCGCCGCACAAAGCGATACTACATCGCCTCAGCGCACCCGATAACTGAGAGACTGAAGGGAACTCGAAAGGTTATCGACTCCGGTCTAACCCGAGCAAAAACAAAGAAAATTCCCGAGATGAATCAAACACAGCTGACCCTCGGATGCTGCATTTACCGTGCAAAGGTAAGTCCCACCGATTCATCGTGTAGGGCCAGGACTGACAGCAATAGCTGAGGTACCTGACAAATGTGTCGCGCCAACAGGCGTGATGAAAATCCCGACGGACGCGTTGGGTACCCTATAAGCTCAGTTCGACTCTGTAAGACCTCAGATATGGCCGGAGTCGAATGGACAAGCTTCCGGATTCGAGCCCGGGGACTCGAGTCTGATGTAGGCTGGTAGAGTTTGTGCCCAAGAGCACTTAACTGGTCCCGATACTGTCGAGTGAACCAGGCCTGCCATGTCGAGCATCCCACGACTAAAGCGCCCTGCGAAACGGGTACGAAACATACCATCTAAAGCTAAAAGCTATCTACTCGACGTATTACCGAGTTGGAAGCACCCGACAAAACAACAAAGATACAGACTCTTCGAGTCCTACACTCCCATCGGGAGCGCACTCGCGACGTGCTCGACTACGACAAAAAGCAAGGCAAATTGAGCCTATGCCCAACTATAAATAGTTGAACATAGCCTCGGGGGCTACTCCCATCGGGAGCGCTGGTCGCGCACCCGACGAGAATTGACTATATTACAGTCGCGAGTCATCAACACACCAGACGCATCGACTACGCCTACTCGACATGCTACTTTGAGTCTCTGCCCGATTCTTCGAATCGACCAGACACTCGGGGGCTACTGACGTGGGTATACCCTCCGGGCACCCCACCATTACCGTACCCGATGCGGCTCAGCTGAAGACATATTGGGAGGCCCACCTGACGGCCCAATGAAGCCCAAGAAGCCACAACTTGGAGGGCAAGGCAACTCATGTAAACCCTACCTGGCTGCATATATAAAGCCAGGTAGGGGCACCGTTTAGAGGACCCCCGGAACAGATGAGGAGACAGATAGACTAGACACCCGCCAACGGCGGCAACATAGAGAGATCCAATCTCCACCACCATAGCCTTCGGGCCACCCTGTAATCGTCATCATCAATACAGATCAGACAAGCAGGATGTAGGTCTTTACCTCACAATGAGGGGCCGAACCTGGGTAAATCTTGCTTGTCAGCCGTCCGATACTACCAGCGCGCCAACTTCTCCCTCTATACGAAACCCTAGGTATCATACCGATCGGATTTGGCGTGGTAACCCCACGTCAGCGGCGATTCCCCCCTCCGGGAGGGAAATTCCCCGGCAGATTTCTCCCTGCCGGAGCTCTTCTTCTCTCCTTTGTATTCCGCCTCGTGGAGGAGGCGGAAAAATTCCTCTTCGATGCCCCCGATGTTTTTAGGTCAAGGATCAATAATACGCTGAAGGGGAGCCGGAGAGGGGCCACAGGGACCAAGGGCGGGCCCCACCCGCGGCCCTAGGTGGGCCCACGGCAGGGGGTCGCCCTGCCCCCTGTTGCTCGCCTCTTCGCCCCCTTCTGGCTCCGTGACTTATTTCCCGAAATATTACGCTCTGAATTTTCCTGGAATTTTTGGGGCTTCCGAAGTCAGGTGTCTTGACAGGTACTTTTCCAGCTGATTCCAGGCTCCGGTGGATGCATCACCAATAATTGCCAAACATGCAAAATGGGATAAAATAACATAAGTATTGCATCATAATATAAAATATATCCATGAATAAAGATAAATTATGATGTAAAATAGTGATGCAAAATGGACGTATCAAGTACTCTTGTAAATCTGAATATAAAAGGTGGACACTTTGGAAAGATATATAAATGAGTAGAGGTAAAACATGAATAAGTCTCATCTAACTTCCAAATGCTTCTTCTTAAGTTAATGTTTGCAATGTGGTATTCATTGGTGTCAAGCTCTCATTACCCCCATCATAACATCTTGAATGGTTAAAGTTTAAAGTGAAAGCAAATATGAGTAGTGTGCTTGACAAAGTATGGGTTGAAAGCTTCATGCCTCGTGAATACGAGTACCTACACCATGGTGTTACTCAATTTGGGCTACCAAGCAAGTTCAAGTTAAAGTCATTGTAAAAATAGTGTCATCAAGAGGGTCAACTGGGGTACCTCTTGTCCCAGGACATAGAACAAGCCCATGTCAAAATGACAAGACAAACAAACATAATGAACAATCTCAGCACCCTTTTTTATTTACTATTGATATAGAGGTGCATCACTAAAGGTTCACAATAGTATGTAAGTAAATTTCCACGATGAATGATGCATGGCTTAGATTAGCGGCCCAGTTGTCTCTCTAGCCATTTGTACAAACTACTTAAACTTACTTAGTTTCCACATTTATTTGGCACTATGATAGGTATCCATAAACAAAAGTACATGATATCAACTAAATATAATTAAGAACATGTTGAAAGCTTGCCATGTGACAGCACATATGGGCTAACCCCCAACCAAGACTCTTGTCAAGCTCACAGCTTCATAATTTTAATCACAATGGTTCATGTTTATTAAGTGCAATAAAAGTAAGGTGTGAGAGCTTTTTAACCAACTTTACCCATAACAATCAATAACATAAGCATTTAAATTCAGAGGTATAGATAATACAAAGTAACATGATAAACATACTCAGAATAGCATAAAGCTAATAGGTAGATATGGTGGACTCACTGGAAAAACTTTGGGTGAAGATGCTGGAAAACAAGTTTTTACTTGTTGGAATTTTTGGGCTAGCAAAAGGGAGAAAGTTGACCGTCTAAATGCATGCACAAGTGTCCATAGAACTAACCAATCTATTTTAAACAAAGTAAAGTAACATTCAGCATCGAAACATGAATAAGAGATAGCTCTTAATAAAACACTCGCAAATGAACACTCATTAAAAAGCACATGAATCATGCAACTATATGTATCTTTTTAAATCAACTCAAACATCCCTTTCCCAATCTTTTTAATAGCATCCAACTTAATTCAACCCAAATTTCCAGTAGCTCTCTCATGTATAAATGATAGTGGTGGTCTCAAAACAAAAATCAAACCAAAATAAAAAGCAAATAAAAGACGCTCCAAGTTTATGCGATAAAGTGCATTGATCGAAAAACAGAAGTTAGACGTGTGCAAACCGAGAGTGTGTTGGTCCAGTGGGGTTGTCTTCACATCCCCAAGCTTATGGTCTTCACCATCCTTGGATAGCTCTTGGTGCATCTCCTCTAATCCCTGTGAAAAAACTTCAAAACACTGTTTCTCCCATTTTTTTTCTGTGGGGTGACATTAGTAGTGATAGACAAATGAATTGCTTGCTGCATAAAATCCTTAAACAAAAATTCATATGAATGTCCAGAAACTGTATAATGTTGTATGCCTACTTATAAACTCAATTGGATCAAAAAGATTCAAGTTAAAAGTTCAAAGAATGCATCAAACAAAATGGGCCAGAATCTGTCCAGAAAAATAGAAGCTGTGAAATGCATTTTTATACCCAGCTTAAGAATGTCGAAAAATTCTTAAAAACTTCATGAATACAGAGGATGAAAAGTTTCAGTTACAGTAAAAATTTCAGATCATTCGGAATTATAGAATAGAAACGAAAAATCAAACCATGCACAGATTCGTGCTGGAATAAAATCTCCGAATACAAATAGCAACTTTTTCAAACCAAAATGGGTAAAACTTGGTACTTTATTAAAAATTCCAGAAACAAAACTAAAAACTAACTCTCTTGTTACATCAAGAGGACACAAAGAAAATAAAAAATAAAAATTAAACCGGGTTGCCTCCCGTAAAGCGCTTTCTTTATAGCCATATAGCTAGACTTCTTACTTGATATTTATGATGGACGAAGCTCATGAGGGAGCTTGAACTTTGGTGTGTCCCTCTTCCTTGGGAAGTGTTCCATGCACTTCTTGTGTGGAAACTCAAACTTCACATTCCCTTCTTTTGAATCAATGATAGCACCTGTGGTACGAAGAAAAGGTCTTCCAAGAATAATTGGACTAGAGGTTTTATTCCCCATATCCATTATTAGAAAGTCAACAGGTACAAATGTCATATGCAACTCTACCATAACATCACTTACTTTTCCTAAAGCATGTTTAATGGAATCAACAGCAAGTGCAAGTTCAATAGAGCATTTTTCAAGATTCTTTAATTCAAGAACTTCATATAATTCTTTAGATAAAACAGAGACACTAGATCCTAGATCTAATATAGCATGGTGTGTCTCGTTTCCAATGGTTACTAGTACTTTGGGAATCCATACATCCCCAAGCTTAGGTGGTATCATAGCTTCTTGTACCTAGCAATCTTTTCTTTTAAAACATGATTAGCAATATAAGAACCAAAACCTGCTTGGTTAGAGTTGATGGAAGGATCACTTGCAATTTTTTGTAAGATAGATATTAATTCATGCAAGCTACAATTATCTAAGTCAAGTAGTGGTTCCTTGACTTCACTAAGCATTTTAACTTCCTCAACTTTTCTTTCTAACTCAATTAACAGAAGAGATTCATCATATTCAGTTTCATTGACTTCTTCGTTTAAACCAACAAGTTGAGACATAAATGGCAACAAATATTGAGGATAGTTCAATAATTCATTAAGAGTTTCCTCCAAAGTAAGAGGAACATTTTCAGCAAAATTAATAGAATTCATTCCAACCACAGGTGGTGCTTGTGGTTTCCCTGTAGACATACTCAATAAAGTGGCTTGGTTATCAGCTAGTTCTGAAAGGGCTTTGTCTAGTCCTGCAGCTTGGAGTTGTAAGCCTTTAATATCAGAACTAATAGAAGCAACAGACTTATTCAACTCTTGTATCATGGTATTATGACTAGCAACTTGTTCCATAAGAATTTTATTAGCCTCAAAATTATCATTACTTGGTGGCATAGGCTTCCATTTATTATCACTAGTATTAGGATATGGAACAAAAGGACGGTTGTTGGGAACATATGGGGTTTTATTATAAGAATTATAATTGTTGTTACCATACCCATTATTACCATAGTTCCTAATGAAGTTAACATCAACATTTTCAGGATTATTACCAACTAGTTCTTGCAAAGGGACATTTTCAATATTTTGTTTATTAATGAAAGCAAGAATAATGTCCTTTTTAGATGACAAATCATTTGTTTCTTCTATGGAGCTTACTTTCTTAGATGGATTAGGTGCTCTTTCAGTATTCCATTGACTATAGTTTTCCAAAATACTTTCTAAGATGTTCTTAGCTTCTACTATAGTTTTTCCCATAAAAGCCCCTCTAGCAGCGGGATCAAGAATATTTCTAGACATGTAATTTAGACCATTGTAGAAAGAGTGTAATATGGTCCATTCGTTGACCCCATGTGATGGACAAGTTCTAAGCATAAGTTTTATCCTATCCCAAGCCATGGCAACATGTTCATTTTCATTTTTCCTAAAAGAAAGAATATTGTTTCTATTTTGCAAAATTTTAACAGGAGGATAATATTTCTTAATGAAAGCTTCTTTTAGATCATCCCAAGAATTAATACTATCAGTAGGTAGTGAATGCAACCACTCTTTAGCTTTTCCTCTAAGTGAGAAAGGAAATAATTTCAGTTTTAGAATATCACTTTCCACATTTTTAAATTTTTGCATGTCACATATCTCAACAAAATCATGAAGATAAATAGAGGCATCCTCCATAGCACTACCGCCAAATTGTTCCCTAGTTATCAAGTTCAACAAACTAGGACTTACTTCGTAACTATCAGCTTTTATCTCAGGTGTGGCAATGGGCCTAGCAATAAATTGATCATTTGGAGTGTTTCTGTAGTAACACAACTTAGTTTTGTCTCCCATTTTTGCAAGTTTTTATGTGTTTTAATTTTTAAATGCAAAACTGAAAATAAAATTGCACTAAACAATGCAAACCGAAATAACAAATGCAACACAAAATGCAAAAACTGAAAATAAAATATGCAAACCGAAATATAAATATGATATGCAAGACAATAACAAAACAAAATAAAATGCTTTGAAGGTAAAGATGGATAAGATGATGCTCACGTAGGTGCAACCTCCCCAAGCTTAGGTGTTTGCACAAGTTGGTGATGAAGTTGACTTTGTTGTGGGATACTCCTTTGGACAAATCTTTACAGCAACGATTCCCCGGCAATGGCGCCAGAAAACGTCTTTGATGGCCTTGAACTTAGCTTAGGTTGAGACTCCAAGCGCAAAGTGTGTAGTATAGGAAAGACGGTTTCCCCACGAGGGGTGACTCGAGGGTTTAATATCGAACTCTCAGGGAATCAGTAGTGAAAGATTTATCTTCTTATCCTTCTCTTGAAAACCTGCAAAACAAAGTAAATTGTTTTGTGCCCTCAACCTCACCAAGTGGTTGTCAAGCACAAGGTGTGAGAATGATATGAAAATAAAACAAATGCAAAACAAGAAATAAATATGCAATGATGATAAATAAATATGCAAGGATGGTGGAAACAATGATGGATGATATTTTTGGGTTTTGTATTGTGAATGCAAGATATAAAAGTATTTTTGTATTTTCGGATTTTTAAATGGCAGAAAATGGAAAATGCTTATAAGTTGTTGAAAGGTGTTTCTTATGATTAAAAATGGATCGGGGTTCATGGTTTCACAAATGCACTCTCTCGTTAATAAAGTGGTAGATAATGGAACACTAGAATTGACATATGAGATTGCAACAAAAAGGTTTCATGACAAGTTACTAATTATATAGGCATCACGTCCTAACATAGAGATCTTTTGTTTATTAATCTCTCTTATACTCCACCAAGATGTGAACTAAATCTTAACACCTTGGTAATTAAGATAAATCAGAGTATAGCTTTAAGTCTTATGACATGAAGTTAATATAAGAACATGCTAGATCTAGACATGGAGAAGTGGCAGTGGTCACACCCACACCTCCGGTAGCATGGTATTTTTCTTTATCCCTAGTGAGGCAACAAAGTAAGGTAAAAATACCCAAGTGGATTGCGGAACTTCTCTCACTTTCACCACACTAGCCACCCCCTCATTACTCCAACTAATGCACACGTTCCCCCCCCACACGCTCTCATACACATGCTTGATCAAAATAAGTAGACAAGAACGGGGTACATAATATGCATCTACTTTCATAACTGAAACAAAACAATTGCAATCTCAAACATATATTAACTCATAAAGAGATCCACCACAAAGGAATTACATAGATGACCGTAATCATGTTCGGCAGCTCATACGGTGCTAATTAGTGAAGCTCAAGAGAGAGGAGAGATACATAAGCTACTTCCACAAACCCATAGTCTAGGGGTGGACTACTCCCTCTTCATCATGGAGACGGTGGAGATGTCGTTGGGGGAGATGGAGACCACGCCGGCAGCGTTCTGCCGGAGTTTTCCCCCTCCAATCTGCAGCTCCAGATGTCTGTTTCGGTGTTTCTGTGTTTTCGGCGGCCTCCTCTCCGAAGGGCGTCGGGGACTATTTTTATAGTCGGTTTTAGGTCAAGACGAAGGTTCTGGAGAAAAGATCGACGACAACGGAGCCTCGAGGCCCCAGATGGTGGGTCCCACGCGGCCAAGGAATCTAGCTGTGTGGGCCACCCTCTTCTGGCCCTCGGGCCTCCGTTTGTTCGCTTCCTTCGCTCCTACGCTTTGTTCCTTCCAAAAACTAATGCTCGTAAATTTTCAGGTCATTTGGACGTCGTTTGGGTCCCTGAAACATCAAAATATAGAAAATAGGGTTTTCTACCAGTGCAGGGTTAATCTCAGGAAAAATAGGAAAACTGTGAAATCTTCCCAAAATCATTATAAAACAATGATATAACCCTTATATGATGCAAATATGATTGAAATATGAGTATTATAATGCAAAGTTTATGTATGCATTTTACATGCATCAATCCTCTACCGCGGTGAGGAGTACGAGAATATATAAGAATGAATGCCCGGTATGCGGTGCATTGCGGTATAATATCAGACGAGATGACCCTGGTGATGTTGAGGGCCAGCCCCCCAGGAAGAGAGTTCCTGCCAAGGTGATGTGGTATGCTCCTATAATACCACGGTTGAAACGTTTGTTTAGAAACAAAGAGCATGCCAAGTTGTTGCGATGGCACAAAGAAGACCGCAAGAAAGACGAGATGTTGAGACACCCCGCTGATGGGTCGTAGTGGAGAAAAATCGATAGAGAGTACAAGAACTTTGCAGATTACGCAAGAAACTTAAGGTTTGGTCTACGTACAGATGGCATGAATTCTTTTGGTGAGCAGAGCTGCAGTCATAGCACCTGTCCTGTAACTCTATGTATCTATAACCTTCCTCCTTGGTTGTGCATGAAGCGGAAGTTCATTATGATGCCAGTGTTGATCCAAGGCCCGAAGCAACCCGGCAACGACATTGATGTGTACGTAAAGCCACTAGTTGAAGAACTTTTACAGTTGTGGGGCGAAAAAGGTGTACGTGTGTGGGATGAGCACAAACAGGAGGAATTTGACCTACGGGCACTGCTCTTCGTAACCATTAATGATTGGCCTGCTCTTAGTAACCTTTTAGGACAGACAAACAAGGGATACAATGCATGCACGCACTGTTTAGATGAGACTGATAGTACATATTTGGAGAAATGTAAGAAGGTTGTGTACCTGGGCCATCGTCGATTTCTTCCTCCTAAGCATCCCGTAAGAAAGAAATGCAAGCATTTCAAATATATGACAAAGCATCGGAGGAAGCCTGTCCACCGTACTGGTGATGATATATTTGGCATGGTCAAGGATCAAGAAGTGATCTTTGGAAAGGGTCCTAGCGGTCAATCTGTTCCGAATGATGCCACCGGACACGCGGCCATGTGGAAGAAGAAATCAATATTTTGGGAGCTACCCTATTGGAAAGTCCTAGAGGTCCGCTCTGCAATCGACGTGATGCACATGACGAAGAATCTTTGCGTGAACCTGCTAGGACATTTGGGCGTGTATGGGAAGAAAAAAGATACGCCGGAAGCACGGCAGGACCAGCAACGTATGAAAGACCCAGACGACCTGCATCCAATAAAGACGGATAAAGGAGGTCTAAGTCCTTCCAGCTGCACTCTTACGAAAGAAGAGAAGGAAATATTTTTTGAAGTCCTGAGCAGTATGAAGGTCCCGTCTGGCTTCTCGTCGAATATAAAGGGAATAATAAATATGGCCGAGAAAAAATTCCAGAACCTAAAGTCTCATGACTGCCACGTGCTTATGACTCAATTGCTTCCGGTTGCATTGCTGGGGATTCTACCGGAAAATGTTCGACTACCCATTGTGAAGCTATGTGCATTTCTCAATGCAATTTCTCAGAAGATAATCGATCCAGAAATTCTACCAAGGTTACAAAGGGATGTGGTTCAATGTCTCGTTAGTTTTGAGTTGATGTTCCCACCATCCTTCTTCAATATTATGACGCATCTCCTAGTACACCTAGTCGAAGAGATTGCCATTCTGGGTCCTGTATTTTTACACAATATGTTCCCCTTTGAGAGGTTCATGGGAGTCTTGAAGAAATATGTTCATAACCGTGCTAGGCCAGAAGGAAGCATCTCCAAAGGCTATGGAACAGAGGAGGTTATTGAGTTTTGTGTTGACTTTATTCCCGACATTAAGTCGATTGGTCTTCCTGAATCGCGGCATGAGGGGAGACTGAGTGGAAAAGACACTCTAGGAAGGAAATCAATAATATGTAGGGACGGGCATTCTTTCACTCAAGCGCACTACACAGTTCTACAGAATTCCACCTTGGCGGCTCCGTATATCGAGGGCGCCAAGCACATTGTACGCTTCAACAGTCCGGGGAAGCCTGACTCCTGGATTAGACATGAACACATGGAGACTTTCGGCGGTTGGTTGCAAACACATCTCAACAATAACAACACTGTTGAAGATCAGCTGTACTTGTTGTCCAGGTCACCATCTTCGATTATATGGACTTTCCAAAGGTACGAGATAAATGGGAATACATTTTACACATTCGCCCAAGATAAAAAGAGCACCAACCAAAACAGTGGTGTCCGCTTTGATGCAACAAACAACAATGGGTCAAAGGACACATACTACAGTTACATAGAGGAGATATGGGAACTTGACTATGGACCTACTTTTAAGGTCCCCTTGTTTCGGTGCAAATGGGTCAAGCTGACAGCAGGCGGGTTAAAGGTAGACGAGCAGTACGGAATGATAACAGTGGACCTCAACAATCTTGCGTACTTAGACGAACCATTCGTCCTAGCCAATGATGTGGCTCAGGTTTTCTATGTGAAGGACATGTCTACCAAACCGAGAAAAAATAAGCAAAAGAATACATCAGACGATGAGCTAAAGCGCCACATAGTTCTTTCAGGGAAAAGAAACATCGTGGGAGTGGAGGACAAGACAGACATGTCAGAAGATTATGATAAGTTTCATGAAATTCCGCCCTTCGCAGTAAAGGATGACCCAAGTCTCCTATTAATTAATGAAGATGCTCCATGGTTACGGCGCAGAAAAACCCAAACACTAGATAGGGATGTTGGTGATGTGTAATAATGTATTAAACCTTTTATGTAACTACACCGTTGGATGTATGCAGGGAATCTGAATGATTTGTATTCGGTCGATGAACTGAAGGATTTCTATATAGAACAAAACACACGGTTTCCCCTGCATACAGCCCAACGGTGGCTCGTGAGTGCCTTCATATCAAATGCACCGTTGGACGTATGCAGGGAATCCGAATGATTTGTATTCGGTTGATGAACTGAAGGATTTCTATATAGAGATGTCCTCTGTCTTTGCCTTCCGGACTAGCTTGACTACAGTATGAACCCTCTTTCCGCTGTTGTCGTGCTCTTGTTCTTCATCTCCTCCTCATGGTGGGTATTTATAGCTAAAAGATCAGGGCAACTCTTCACCTTTAGTCCCGGTTGGTAGCTGGAACCAGGACTAAAAGAGCGTTGATATGTGTGCCTTATCTTCTGCTTGAGATCCAACGGCTCACAAGCGCTCGAAAGAAACACACCACTGATCCAACGGCTCACAAGCGTTCGAAGGAAACACACGATCCGTGTGCTTCTTACTGATTGGGCATACTACCTGCACTGATGACGGTAATGCATTTTTAATTGAAAATTACAAAATGGTTAATAGTTTGAATAGTTAGAATAATTATTTTGGAAAACAGAAAATGTTTTGGATTACTTATTTAAATTCAAACACTTTTCATTTTGAAATTTTTGTCAGATTCAAAAAATATTAGTTAATGCATTTTTAATTGAAAATGGCAAAATGGTTAATAGTTTGAATAGTTAGAATAATTATTTTGGAAAACAGAAAATGGTTTTGGATTACTTATTTAAATTCAAACACTTTTCATTTTGAAATTTTTGTCAGATTCAAAAAATATTAGTTAATGCATTTTTAATTGAAAATGGCAAAATGGTTAATAGTTTGAATAGTTAGAATAATTATTTTGGAAAACAGAAAATGGTTTTGGATTACTTATTTAAATTCAAACACTTCACCTAATAATGTAATGAAATAAAATTCGGTTCTCCCGGTGAGAACATTTTGGTAATTAACTATGGTTGGATCATTGACGTCCGAATTTGGTGAGAGGTCACCTAATTTTCCCAACTTCTCAAGCTAAATTATGTATGTTCCAATAGTTATTTCCCTAGAAGCCTCAAAATTGGTGGGCAGTTAGTCTTTTCTGTACGAACAGTTGAGTGTAATGTTGGAGATGAGCTCTTAAACCTTTGTATTAATCACGCCACTCTTGTAATTTATGGCATCCTCAAGCATTTGATCCTTCCAATATACTATGCACTCAATATCTAAAACATTGGATGTTTCTTTCGTTGTGCTTGCCATTGTGATCTCATGTCTTTAGGATGAAGCTCTTTCAGATTCTTGACAATCAGTTTGTGAAACAGTCTTTACAAAGGCTGAGGTCTCTCTTGAGTTGAGATATAGACTAGCTGCTCTACTAAAGTCTTTCCTCTGATAGTTGTGCTTATCACCTTTCTCATTGGTGATGTTGATCTTCTAGCTGTGGATGAATTGATATATGCCAACATATTATACAAGGCTAGGAGAGGAGTTGATCTCTATGATGACCCTCTGGTTTTCTGCCTTGGTTTCCTGATTCCTTTTTTTTGTTGAGGAAGAGGGTTGAGGAGATGGTTTATAAGTTAAATCATATAATATGATCTCTGGTATGAGGCCATGTAAAATAGATGTTTATGTGCTTATCCGTTGATGTTCTTCAAGGTTTTTCTAGATGATCCTGATGCTTGACTCCTTGAGGTCTTCTTGGATAAAGAGTTTTTACAGAAGTCCTTTGTTTTTCTCTTCTTCTAGGACTTTACAACACCTGCCAAGGCATCCTTTTTGGCTTCATCCTTGATCCTTTCCTCTTTACTATCTACTGCCTCCTTCGGAGCAAGTCTCTAAAGACCTTTATTTTCAATCCATTCTCGTTTGTCTAAGGTACGTTCATATGTACCCATCAGATATTTTCTCTACCATTCGTGATATAAATTTTATTTTCAATCCATTCTCGTTAGTCTCTTCATAGGGTGGTGTTATAAAACTAGATGTTAAGCCTTCACTTATGTTTTTTTCTTGGTTTTGATACCTTTTGCCTCATTCTTTTATTCTTCCTTTTAGATGAGGAGGTGCATCCTTGAGCAATCATTTAGGTGCTCTTACTAGGAGCTTCAATTATGGTTGGCTCCTCAGTCAGTGGGTTTAGTCTGTCTGATTGACATGGGGATGAAACCTTTGACATATACATGAATCTTCCATGTGCCAAGATTTTTTCTTGGGATACTGCTCAAATGCGTAGTATGAGACATCGCAATTCATGCGCTCCTCAAAACCAATTCCCCCACTTCTTCTATACTTGGATTATGTCCGAAGAATTTCCTTGAGAGTTCCGCTTCCTTTGTCACACTTGAGGATATGTCTCTCAACAAGAGATTTCAGCCTAGGACTTTATTTATGATTTCAGTTGTTTCCTAGAATGAGGAGTTAGCAACATCAATAATAGTAGTTGCAATGGATGAGAAAGCCAGCTTATCATGTGGAGATGTAACAGTTGCATGACTACCTGATGATGATGCAATAGAACCAAATGTTTGGATACATTTTAGGCATGCTGGGTGAATATATTCATGATCGGTCTCATCTACTTTGCAATAAGAGTTATTTTCACTCTGAAGCTCCTCGTTTGCCTTTTTCGAGGACTCATGATCTTGGTTACGCTTGAGGAATTCATGTTCAACATTTCATGGTCATTGTAGAATTATTCCCGATCTTCAGAGAGTTCTAGATTTAAATCCCTTAGCTCTTGAAATTCAATATTTAAAGACTTATTTTTTTCATGTAATTGACAAAAATATTTTTATGTTTACTCAGGAGTTTCTCTTGCTTTCTAGCAGTCTTAGCAAGGATTTTATAAGATGGTCTAGTATCTTCAGCGTCATCACTTGTGAATTCGTCTAATCCATAGATTGAGGATTATGATGATACATTCGAGTGTCCTTCCATTAGTCACAAGTGTGATCGTTCTTTGTATATTGATGAATTAACGATGGACCTTGTGATGTATGATGAGGAAATAGAAATTCATGTGGTTTTCTTGCATCTTTCATCCTTTGCTTGATTATGAAGAGGATTTTAACTCACATCTCGATGATGGAGAGCCTAAATCTGAGTCCCATGCCTGACCAACTTAGGTGCGGGACTTGTATCTGTCCTTCTTGTGCTTCTTCTCATCCATGTATCTAATGTATCTTCTTTCTCTAGCTCTTTTCATCTGTGTATGTCCCACACTGGAAACAATTTCCGTCGCTTGAGTCCTTAGATTGTTATCAATATCTTCTTACAAATCTTCTAAATTTGTTGACATTATTGAAGAGACTGAATCTTCTAACTAATAGATCCCATGCGAACAGATTCAAGGGTTGTCCAGATCTCATGAGCTGAGCCAGAGTTGCTGATGTAGAAAATTGGTCTTGTGTCAATACGATGAACAAATGCTCAGTTGCGAATGCGTCCCATTGCTTCTCCCTCTTCTTGGCTTCTCTAGTTGCGTCTTCGAGAAATATTGATTCCTTCTTCACCACCCCCCCCCCCCCCCCCCGAAGTTTTTTTCATCGATCAGCTTGAGAAGTATCCTCATTTTAGACCTCAAAAAAGAAGTTTGTGACGTCAATGATAGGTCTATTAGAGTGTCTCCTAATATTCCCTGAAGTCTACATATGTAACTCCCCTGGTGGTTAAACCAAATCAATAGCAAGTGAAGACCATGCATTGACACCAGCTGTTTATCTGTCGGAGTTCAAGTTGTTGGCACCGGTTTGGAAAGACTATGAGCACATGCACTGTAGTCCACAAGGATCACCCGCTTGTGAGTACGGCTTATTCTCTCTATTGACGAAGCATCACCCGCCTCACTGGAACACTGATGGCAGACCTTCGATACGTGATCTCCAAACCTTCACAAACCGGTAAGTCCACACAGAAGATGCTCGATACCGACACCTAGCCGTCCAGGAGATGCCATATTTCCAAGAAAAACATGCAATTTTTCTTTGGCGTTGACACACTTCTTGTTAATGCTCAATCAAACTCAGACTCCCACTCTCAAGAATTTCTCGCAGAAACAAGTGTGAGAGAGAGGGATGGGCAAGTTGAAGCATTATATCAGCAAATCTAGGAATTTAGCTCAAGTCGCAAATGTATGAGTTTTGTTGTGAAAGATAATTTAGTAGGATTGAGCACACAACAAGTTTCATGTTTATCCTTCAAGATCTAATCCCACTCAATTGTACGATTGTCCTTTTTGACTCAAAACTATAAATAAAGACTAATATCTTCAACTTGGTTCGGCTTCGAGTCTTCATCCACACTAGATCACCTTTGGGTTTCAAGAAAGTATTCGCGTCTTGACTTCTTTTAAGCATGGCATATGTAAGCTCATTGCTTCATCCCACATCTTCATTGATTGTATTCAACCCGTAATTTCTTCAAATCTTTTTGAGAGATTGTCTTCAATGTTGCTAAACAATCTCATGGGACTGTATTTCTATATATACTAGGTAAAAGTATTAATCCCTTAATTGTATTGTTATCAATTATCCAAAACCTACTTTGGAGGGCATTAGATGCACTTTTAGTGCCCCGTTTCACCATCTTGATCTTCTCCATGCCTTCCTCAAGATTTTCTCGTTCTTAGCTCAGTGCAATATCGCCAAGAGTTAATCATGTTGCATAGCGGTATACAACACTGGTTGGATCATCTAAGAATTTTCACGTAAAACATGCATCATTTCATGTTTTCTAGATTGTTCAGAAACACTTCCCCTCAACCAAGTACCAGTTTGTGTTGAGACAATGAAAAATAATTTATCCAATTTCCAACAATATTTATTGCAACTTCAGGTGGTCTAATCAGACCAAATGCACACGGGACCACTTGCCAGATCAATTTGGCCAAAATACTTTAGGACAAGATATGATCAACACTCTCCTTCTGCACATAGAAGTGATACTTCTCATTTAATGTGCATCCCTTTTTCAACAAATTGTCTTTGGTAAGAATGCTATTCCTTAGCCTTAGCCAGATGAAAATTTTAAATTTTAGGGGGACTCCAATCAACCTTTATTCTTTGGTAAGGGAACACTCTATTTGGTCAAATGAAGGTATATGCACCTCACTTTATACTCTAGAATTTTCTATTCTCCATTCGACTATGTGAGCCAGCTACTAATCCATAGCTATAATTAATTAATCGATGATTCAATAACTGTTTCAGAGAGGTATCTTTGAGTTGGGAAAAGACAAGATATGTTGAGCACCTTGCGAAGGTGTTGTTAGCTCCTCATTTTCACGTGTCAAAAGTTCCTGTTTTTTTCATCCGTTGGTTTGACTAAAGGCAGTTTTGCCTGATTTCACCGAAGAATTACCACACTTAAGTGCTCATTTCATCCTGGCTATTTTGAGAGTCGTTCTAATGGGCGAGGGTTTCACTTGTGTACAAACTGGCGCAGAGGGTTCTGGCCCGCGGGCTCGTTCGTACAAACGTGGCTCATTGAGGCATGATTGTGTGTGTGCGTGCCGGCATGTGCGTGTGCGTCTGTCTTCTCCTTTTTTCCCCCTTCTGCAATGATGCCGCCAGGCACGTGTACGCGTATGTGTCTTGACAAAGTTTGTCTGCCCTTTTAGACAACAAGTAAAGTGTCAAATCGAAGACTATCATGCATTCAACTTTCACACTATTCTAGAACATTTTACTTAAATTCCTTACTTCACACACCCATTTTGGAAACACCACAATGTTGCCGCCACTTTCACAATGATCCAGGGTAAATCGCATACTCAATTGTCATTGCTTTTAATTGGGTCCGAACTAAGAGCGCCCAAAGTACGGCGCTTCCGTACATCGGCACAGTGATAGTTGCATGTTCACTTCGGCTCCACAAAGATGTAGGAACAGTTATATGAAGGCAAATGAGATCCTACAGAGGCACACGACCCCATGAAAAATCAGAAAACAGAATCTTCAATTGGCTATAGTAGGGATAACAACATAAACCTCCAAAACATGTTGTACAAGAAAAACTTCTTCGCAGTGATTGAGAAGATTTATTATATCAAAGCCGATGGTACATTTTTTTTACCGGTGATTAACCCTCGGGAAATCGTCACGTTCATGTTCCAAAATGGAAGGTGATTGTCATATCCACATGGTGTGCAATTTAAAATATTTTTGTTTTAGTTTTGTAATATTTTTCGAAATCCGGAAGGGTCTAGGAGGTCCGGCGATTTATTGAGTAGACAAGAGGTGATCTAGTTTATAAGAGAAACCGAAATCAAAACCCCACATAGCACCCCGTTTATGCGAAAACCTACAAATATCGACACCCGAGAAACGAAGCCATGTCGCCCACACGAATTGAGACCAACGTCGCGGAACACAGACAATACGACTAGTTTTGGGCTGCCACCATTACTCCATTCTCGACCGTGAGACGCAACACAAATCATGAGTTCCATGCTAACATCTGACACTGCCTTGTAATTTGGCAGTGAGTCTCTTTATACATATTATTTTTGGGTGTTTTTCCTATTGACAAGCCAATGTTCTTTCGACTTATTGCATAAGAGGAGATTATATTGTTTACCCAAGAAACAGGAGGGGGGGGGGGGGGGGGGGGTGGCACGCGAAAGCATATACTATATACTCCTTGTTATTAAATTGTATTTTACATGTATTTAAGTTGACAACAAATTCGTACACAAAATTTCACGCGGACATCTCGACATCCTATGGGCTTATGAAGTCGTTTCACGGAAAACCGATATTTCTTTGTGTCTTGTAGAAAGAAGACAAAATTTGGTGTTAAAAGGCTTGTAATGAGGCATTTTTTATCCTTTTTACGCAGCACATATAAAATGTAGGTTTTGCGTGAAACTTGACGTGCGCAAATAGATTGTCGAGATGTTCACGCCAAATTTTGCTTGGAAAATTATGACTTTTCAAAAAAAAAAAAAAACAGGTGCAGGAGCATATTCTCCCATGTGCCAAAGCGAATTTCCGGTTCCGGTGTGCAACTTTGAGAGTAAATATCATTTGCAAGCATTTGATTGCCCTATATTTAAGTGTGATCAATACTATTAAAATTCAAGGACTTAACTAATATCCATATAATTACACCTTAGCTCGTAGAAATTTACTTGTAAAGCCCACCACCCTTGGCTTTGTCCCATTTCTTCTAAGCTACAATAATTGTCGTGAAGAATCTGCTAGGTTTCACCTTTTTTCTTTACATAGAATCACATGCAATGTAGAACAACAAAAATACATAGAACTTATCTTCCAATCCACATGCAGCAGCAAGGCTATATATGATTAATTAAGGAAGAATATCACTAAATTTTTGTATATCTAATCAGTGAGTGCAAGCAAACAACACTGGGGAATGAGGATCACTTGGACAATGTATATACCATATATTCCAAGAAGGCATGCATGAATGAATATATATTTAGGCCGCTGCAGCTGACACTTTTAAAGCGTTGAGACCATTGCTAAGACTTGAGAGAGTTAACACACCAACCCAACAATGGTGACCTGATGATGCATGCATGCATGTTGCGAAGCCTAGCGGTAGATAGATCGATCGAGCAAGGGCGCGCGCGCGTGTGATCGATCCATAGATGGATGAGCTCCTTTTGTCGTGCTCCATTGGCGGCTTGCTCCATCCAAATCAATGGGCTACATACACAGCACAATTGACGCATACGCCTGGCTGACAAGTGATATGCTCCCAACAGTGGAACCTCACTATTGCGGGCTCGCTGCTGCCGCTGTATGCTGCGATCGACATCGATCATGGAGCTAGGGCACGCAGCAGCTGGGAAGCTGATGAGCAGAGAGACATGGCTACACACCGCGCAGAAAAAAACATGCCCTGGACGGGCACGCACGCATACACTATGGCAAGGGCAGGGGCTAGTAGTATAGATAGCTATGTGGCTAGCTAGTTCTGTGTGGCAAAGTAAAGCAAGAGACCAACCAAAGCAGGCGCGAGTGAAGTGACAAGATATCCTAGAATCTTCCTCCTCCTCCTCCCATCCGGCCTAGCTATGCCCTGAACCGACGACATGCATGCAATAACTTTCTTGAAAGCCCGGCCGGCGATGGAGCAGTGAGCAGTGCACTCACTGGTACGGCCGGTAGGGCATGCGAGGCCACGGCAATGCAATGGCAGTCAGTGATCAGCATGCTTGCTTGGATTAGAATAGATGAGGTGAGGACACCCCTAGCCAGAGCCATATATGTATACGGGTGGGGGTGGAGTAAGTAAGTACGTAGTAAAAAGCAGGAGCAGCAACGGCAGCTAGCGGCCGGCCGGCGATCTCGACCGGAGCTGGTGTGTTTTATACCAGGGGGGTAAGCGAAGATAGGTGGGCGCTTTTTCCTGGAAAGGAAACTGAGGATTCGTCACATCACCACGCGGGGTCGTAGTCATCCCCAACCTCCACCAGACATACAGCGACCTTTATGAGCTTATCATCCCAGCTCTCTCTCTCTCTCTCTCTCTCTCTCTCTCTCTCTCTCTCTCTCTCTCTCACGCGCACTTGCACAGCCAAAGAAATACAAGCAATAACCCATAGCCTCCTTGTGATCTGAGAGTTCTCACTCCCATGTACGTGTACAGTACACTAACCTTTACTACTCTACCTACGCTCTCGGCAGTATTCGTCTCCGTTCTCTCTCTATTACTCTCTGTAGGTGTGTGTGTGGTGAGAGAGAGAGATGGGCAGTGTTTGTGTGTCAAACATGTGGAGCCGGTGGAGGGGGATGTAATTGGCGCGCAGGCACGATGGCGCATTCACGCTCGCGCAGGGTCAGGGTACTGAGCAGGGAAGGCGGAGGGGGAGCAGTCAGTCAGTCCCGCGCGGTGGCCGTCGTCGCCAACTGGGTGTCGCCATGCACCCGGGCGCCTGATCACCAGGCATAAATGGCACCAAGCTAGCGATCCCAGATCAGATTCCCCCGGCCTCATCCTTGACCTGATAATAATGCTTCCGGCCCGTGTCAGCCAAGATCATATGCAGTGGCTGCTGTGCTGCCGGCCGAGCCGCCCCCGCGTGCTAGCTCTCTCGATGCATGTTCTGCGCCGCCGCTGATCGATTCAGTGGTCTCGTCGCTGCGGGATATCTTTCTTCCCTCCTTCCCGTGCCCGATGGAAGACTAGTTCCATCAGTGGACCGGCCGGCGGGCGCCGCGCATGTATGTGTGTGTGTCTAATCGCTACGCATGGATGGATGGCCCATACGTGCATATGAGTTGTCTCTGATTGTTCATCGCTACCACTTGTGTCGCCCGTTCATGCAAATTAGTATCTCCATGTGTAAGCATTGGGGTCATGCATGCATATGCTCTTCCATTCCATGTAGCCGGATCGGAGGAATACGCATGCATTGCGCTTAACCGGGCCAAGCTAAACGAACAACAACATACTTTCCATATCATATCATATGGCATGCATATCGATTGGACGGGGATCGGATCTGCTTCGCTTCCATATCATATGTCATGTCGGCGGATGCACATACCAACCTTATGAAAACTTTGTCTTGTCACGACACTCACAGGAGCTTTTTTTTTGGATAAAGGGATTTTATTACTTAAAGAGTATTAAGCATTACACCTGGCCTCTGCATAACTGAGATGCACACAGCCCAAAACCAATCAACATGTCCAAAGCAACGAAAATAAAAGGCGGATTACATATCATCATGAGAAATTGTAAGACCGCCGAAGGAAACTAAGAACTGATCCGCAGGCTATGCGACCATCCATGCCGGGAGAAGAGCTCCCTGGCTGCTACCTCCAAGCGTGACGATACCTCCAAGAACAACTCCCGGTGCTCCACACGCTGAAGTACCGACCATAATCGGAGTGTAGCTGTGCAACGGTAGATAACCTGCAGAATAGAAAAAATTTTGTCATTAAAAACCTTGTCATTTCTACATAGCCAAAGCGACCACATAACAACAATCGCTCCCACCCTAATAAGTAATTTAAACCTAGAATCGACCCCATTTAGCCAGTTGCCAAAAATATTTGCAACGCTCCGCGGGGGATATAAGGTAGAACCTATTTGGACAGCTGACCATATAGACCGGGCAAACTCACAATGGAAGAAAAGGTGTTTAATGGACTCATCATGAGTACAGAAAACACACTTTATACTCCCATGCCAGTTGCGCTTGGCAAGGTTGTCTTTTGTAAGAATAACTCCCCGACGAAGATACCACGCAAACACCTTTGTTTTGAGAGGTATCTTCATCTTCCAATTTTTTTTATTAGAATCAACCGGAACATCAGATTGGATAAGAACTCTATACATGGAAGCAACCGAGAATATACCATTCTTGGTTGGCATCCATCGAAGTTCATCAGGGCCTCCCTGTAGTTGGACAGAGTCCAACCGAAGCAGCAAAGCATTCCAAGCTGCTTCTCGAGGCCCTAACAGCGTTCTTCTAAACGATACATTAGGTGGGGATGTACCCATCACCTTAGCCAATGTATCGCCTTTGTAACGCACCACATTATATAGAGCCGGATACTGTTCACGGAGAGAAGTTTGGCCAAGCCACCTATCTTCCCAGAACCTAATCTCCGATCCATTCTTAATGGAGAAGGAAGCATGTGGGAAGAAATTCTTTTTGTGGCCATGAGACCAGCCCAAAAGTGTGAATCTCCAGGTTTCCAAACAACCTGAGATACAGCTTTTTCCCCCACATACTTCCTTCTTACGAGTGTCTGCCAAATCCCTTCTTCCGAAAGAAGTTTGAATAACCATTTACCAAGTAGTGCTCTATTCTTGACAGGAGCTGCTGGGCAAATGCTCTGTTTGCCTGATCAATCCCAATATATTATCTGGTTGTTGTTGACCCTTGATACAAATAGTGGACCATTATTTTTGTATGCACATGTCAGTGAATTATTCTAAATTGCAGAAATAAGACTACTTTTCCTACAAAATTACTGACATTAATTTGTCATACTAATTAATCTCAATAATCTTTTCATATATCGATATCCAAGTAGAGAAGTTCCATTGCATGTACTTTAGAACAAAAACTATTTTGATTAAAAGTACTCGAAACTTTTCTCGATTTATTGTGTATTTTGCGGAAAATAAAAATAAAGATGCGACGATAGGCGAGCAAAGCAAACATAAAAACCATTTGCCGGAACAAATCCAACACGAGTGTTTCAAAATTCTATGCAGTCTATTGTACGACATGAGTAAATTATCACAATAAATTTCGCCACGTATTGATGCAAAAATGTTGACGGCGACCGCCCCAAGCTGAGGCTTTTGCAGACCCATGATCGAGAGATTACTGTAGCGGAAGATAGTACCCGAAACCGCCCATGGCTCCGAGTGGTGAACTGGAACGTGACGCCTTCAGTCGAGTAATAGAGGGCGTTGGGGAGGCCGCTCATGTTTCCAATGGACTCTCCGAGATCGTAGATATCCATATAGGTGACATACAGTTCCTCTCCTTTTTTCATTTTTGGGCTGCACCGCTGGCCTCCTTCCTCGACCTCATCTTCTGGCATTTCCGCCTCGGGATCAAGTTCGTCATCCTCTCCCTAAGCATCATACAACACAATACCGATCTCAGTCAAGAACACGTTAGGCATAGGAGTCGGGAATAGACGCCCGTCTACTGGAATACATATATGAATTTTACCAGTTTAAGCTATTAACATGCCAATGTGCCTAAGTGGAGAGAGATAAACATGGTTTATCCTTTAACGTGGGTAGGTTGCCCAAGTTTTAGACCAAGACGGGTAGTCAGAATGGTGATTACTCCTTCGCTGGTAATACTACCTCGGGCTTGGTGTGCTTGGTGGGTGAGTTGAAATAGGAGTATGACGCATGTCGGAGATAAGTCGGTTTGGGCCTCTAAGAAATCCCACGGCTGCGTGACTCTCTTCTAGAATCACAACCGACCTAACCTGTTTAGTGCTTCATGAAGACTTCTCGAGGATTGTAGGAAGGTTAAGAGATAAGACATCAAGTACAAGACAAGAGGAAACCCTAATCATACAGAATAGTGCCTAGCACTACGGGAAACGCACACGACGCCGACGGCCGGATTACACGCCGATGGCCAAATGTCGGGGCCGTCGGCGTACAACCCGAGCTAGGGCAGCCGCGATCCCCGGCCGTCAGCGTACATATCCCCGTCGGCGTACCTAACGCCGTCGGCGTACAAACGCCCGCCGTGACGGAGCGGGGACGGCCGTCTCGCTACGTTGAGACGCCGACGGACTTGCCGCCGGCGTATTGTTTTTTCTATTTTCCATTTACTATGAAATAATTGATATCTTTAAATCCGTAAATTGAAATTTAACAAATTAAATATCTAAATCGATTAGAAAAATGAGAGGAATCCAAATATGACATCCATAAAATCTTTTTCACCATGCACATGACATTTTGAAACATATATTTGGTACTTGCTTAATTAAAAAGTCATTTTTGATACTTAAAAAAATGGAAAATGATATTTACGAAAATATTTTGGAAATTGTTTTTGGCAACAATGTTTTCCATACCAAGACACCCCTATGTGTCAAGTGTGGACACATTATCACAAACTATGGCATGGGGATGGCTATAACTTGGTCATTTGACGCGAAAGTTATACATGTCTATAGATGATAAACCTTTTTGTGAAGCATTTTTTTGAAATATTTGTCAAAACTCAAATTTATCATTTTTGATAGCAACTAGTACACATAAAATGTATCCATGCTAAAGTAATTCATTTTTTGAGTATTTTCTCAATTCCTTTTATTTTTATGAAAAAACGGTCAAAATATTTCAGATAAACCTAAACCTAACCGTAACTTCGATCCAACAAAAACCGTCAAAGATCTCTAATTAAAGTATACATTTTGGATCTAAAAGTAATTTTTTCAAAAAATCATGACCAAACTATGCGGCACTTGTAGTTCAAATCAGACTCACTTCCAGCGAAATCGGCAGGAACTTATCTGAAATGTTTGAAAAACCCAAGTATGTTTTTATATCCAAAACCAAGATTAAATGCACTTATAAGATGGTCTACTATTTTCTATCTATTAGGATATTCCTCTTTCGGTGAGCCGTTTTGGTAGCTGCTTCACAAAAAAAGCCTGTTTTGACACTAAAAAAATGAAAAATGGGTTTTTTATTCAACTAAAACCCTAAACCCCTTAGTCAATACTATTCTACAACCAAGATACACCAGTGTGTCAAATATTGGCTCATTCTGACATTTTTTGCTATGTTAAATGTTATACCCTAGATCATTTCAATCGAAAACCATTCATCTTTGTAACTCGTAGCTCATTTCTGTGAAGGTTTTTATAAAAACCTCCATAACTCATGTTTATAATTTTTTCCAGGTGTTGGGTCACATAAAAGGATGCCATGTGTAGGTTTTCCATTTTTTGATTTTTTTTGAATTAGTTATGTCTAACCCTAGCCCGAAACCGAGACCGTAAACCCTAACGATAAATCTAAACCTAACCGTAACTTCGATCCAACAAAAATCGTCAAAGATCTCTAAAGAAAGTATACATTTTGGATCTAAAAGTGATTTTTTTTCAAGAAATCATGACCAAACTATGCGGCACTCGTAGTTCAAATCAGACCCATTTCCAACGAAATCGACAGGAACTTATCTGAAATGTTTGAAATATCCAAGTATGTTTTTATATCCAAACCCAAGGTTAAATGCACTTATAAGATGGTCTACTATTTTCGATCTATTAGGATGTTCCTCTTTCGGTGAGCCGTTTTGGTAGCTGCTTCACAAAAAAAAGCCTGTTTTGACACTAAAAAATGAAAAATGGGTTTTTTATTCAACGAAAACCCTAAACCCCTTAGTCCATACTATTCTATAACCAAGATACACCAGTGTGTCAAATATTACCTCATTCCGACATTTTTTGTTATGTTAAATGTTATACCCTAGCTCATTTCAGTCGAAAACCATACATCTTTGTACCTCGTAGCTCATTTTTGTGAAGGTTTTTTATAAAAACCTCCATAACTCATGTTTATAATTTTTTCCAGGTGGTAGGTCACATAAAAAGATGCCATGTGAAGGTTTTCCATTTTTTTTGATTTTTTTTTAATTAGTTATGTTTAACCCTAGCCCGAAACCGAGACCGTAAACCCTAACATTTTTTTTGTTTTGACACTAAAAAATTAAAAATTCATTTCAGTTTTTGAGTATTTTGCCAATTTCCTATAACTATCAAGGTTTTTGTGATGCAAAAGATGATATGGATAAAATATTTGAATTTCTGTCATTTTTCTAATCGATTTAGGTATTTAATTTATCAAATTTCGATTTACAGATTTAAAGATATGAATTATTCCATATTAAATGTAAAAAAGTAAAATAATAAAGTAAAATTCATTTTATTGTTATTTATTCAAAATATACTATTACATAATCATTGCTATTTTACTAAAACAAATTTAAAATTTAAACAATGAAAAATGTAACATCATAACATATGATTGATAGTGTACTAATATCAGTAAGTTCTACACTACTAGGGATTAGCCTATCCCCGGCGGCCAGAATTAGCATATCCCCGGCGATTTGCAAACCGCCGGCGACCACCTCGCCGGTGGTAATACCTTACCGCCGGCGGTTTGGAAACCGCCGGGGGTAACCTATTTTACCACCAGCGGTTTTGCTCAAACAGCCAGGGGTATTTTGTTACCGCCGGCGGTTTGGAAACCGCCGGGGTAAACCAGTTTATCACCGGCGGTTTTGCTCAAACAGCCAGTGGTAAATAATTCAAGAAACAAAAAAAAATGGTTGTGTATCAAACATATGAATAATGCTTTTAATTCCATTCAAACACATTAAAAAATGAATCTGCCAGGGGTAATAATAACAGGAGCCAAAAATAATACGACATGTGCATACAAAATTTACAAAAATGAACTTGGATGTTATAACGCACAAATTCTGAACACCAAAAGATAGAAAACATTGTAAGTTGCATTCAAAACTGAACTAACAACTTAGGCCGTTTGTTAGAGCAAAGAATGTGCAAGATGTAAGAGTTAGCAACATAATAGACTACTTAACCACTCCGTAAAAATATGACTGTCTACTCTAATTCTGCAATGTAAATTAATTTTTACAACAGCAAGTTATAAGAACATTCATGGCATCAAACTCGATGGCCTATACATGAAGTACCACTCTAAATTTCTCGAACTATATAAGCACAGAGGATTCACATACAACTGATTTGCATCCATGTGCAACCAAAAAGTTACAAAGAGATGCATTTCTACTAATATAGATAGATACCAGTCTAGACTGATTAAATATTCTAATTCACACCACTGTTTGCTAAATCCAAACATAATGAAAAAGAATGAAATCAGAAGTAATGGACAAACAAAAGTAAGTAGATAGTAAGCCAATAAAAAACAAAGAACCATATAATACATTTCTACATTAGCAAGCAAAGCATGATCTGCAAGTAACCATATTTACATATTGTTGTCTACACTTAAATAAATCACCACTCGACCACGGCAAGCTCAAGTCAGAGCTTGTGCTTATACAAATAGGTTATAACTGAGTTATCCAGTTAACAACTTAACATCATAAATTAAGTTCAGTTTTGTCATAATTAAGTAACAGCAGTAACTCGTCATGCTAAGGATGAGTACACCATCCAAATTGAAGCATCACTGAGCACATATGAATAAACACCTCTTATACAGCCGTCAGTAATTATAGGCACCATAAGAAACACATAATATAAATCACTGGAACCAACTAAAATCTCAACACATGCTAGTACAACATCAAGAAGCTAATAAGAATTAAGCCACTAGCACCAACTAAAATTCAGACAAGATCACAGACTATATGAGAGACAGGAAGAAATAGCTCACAGCGCAGTTGAGAAAGAGGAGGTGCTCGCCACGGCAGTTGAGAAAGTGGAGCAGACGAAGCTCGAGGAGGTCACCAAGGGCAAGCCAGCGACCTAGCCAAGGCAGGCTAGGGTTTGCTGCGGCTGCGCATACGGGCGCGTAGAGAGGAGGCTCCGGTGGTGGGGTTGATGGAGGACAACGAGGTGGAGCAGCGGCGGCGAGCAGCAGCATAGGAGATGGCCGGCAACGGCCGGAGTTGAGGCGGAGGCGGCGTCACAGCAGGGGTCGAGGATGAGCGAGAAGAGCCACCCCTCCCATCGCCCCTCCGTTCGCCTCCTCCTCGTGCGCCCCTCCTGCCGTCAGCCGCCGCGGAGGAGGCTGGCTTGGCCGGCGCCGTGGCCTCGTCCTGGCTTGTCCATCTCCCGGCGGCGGTGAGGAACGAGAGAGGATTTGGGAGAGGGAGGCGGCGGTGAGGAACGAGAGAGGCCTTGGGAGGGATCTGAAAAGAGGACGACTGGCGGGAGGCTAGGGTTAGGGCAGAGGGCGGGAGGGGGAGGGCGAACTGGATGGCGACGGCGCACTTCTTCAGATCCGGGGGAAATTGGGGATGGCGACGGTGCGGACGATTGAAGAAAGGTAAGGCCGCGGAGCGGGACCCACCTGTAAGCTAAATTACCGCCGGCGGTTTGGCCTAAACCGCCGGGGGTAAGTCTGAGCCCATCCGGCCAGTTTCCAGGCCCACATACCGCCGGCGGTTTGGCCCAAAATCGCTGGTGGTAAGTTAGCTTATCCCTGGCGGTTTTGGGCCAAACCGCCGGCGGTAAGTTGAGGCCCAGTTGGCTAGTTTCGGGGCCCACTTACTGCCGGCGGTTTGGTCCGAAACCGCCGGTGGTAAGTTAGCTTATCCCCGGCGGTTTTGGGCCAAACCGCCGGCGGTAAGTTGAGGCTGGCCCGTCACCCATTACCACCGGCGACAAATATTGCAAACAGCCAGCGGTAACGTGTGCTGCTATAAGCGTTTTCCTAGTAGTGCTAATTTTTCATTTGGAAGCTAGTTTGGAAGGAACTCAAAAATTAAGCGTGCTTGGGCTAGAGCAATCTGAGGATGGGTGACCGAACGGGAAGCTTGACCAGGGTACTTAATTTGACATATAATTAAGTGTGCAATTAAGGATTAAGTATGTGACTAAGTTGAAAATTTCGAAATACAAATAAAAAGAATTAAAAAAGTTAAAAAAAATTCAAAAAAAGAATATAATCGGCACTCATACGCCGACGGCATTGCCGTCGGCGTATAATGCGCTGACGGAAACGGCCGGATGCCGTCTTGTGGGGCCCACACCACGTACGCCGACGGCAGAAGTGGTACGCCGACAGACGAAAACGCCGACGGGTAGACGCCGACGGCAGTGTGTTTCCCGTAGTGTAGAGAAGTTTCAGTGATTTACAAGACCGTGCAACTTCTTAGTTATACCATTATTACACACCCATCCTTTTCAATTCTAATATTTACCAAAGAAAGCAATCAATTAATATTCAACTCTCAAAACGGTATAAGTGAAGTAAGAAAGTCTTATTTTTCTCTATAAAAGAATCATACACAGTGCTCTTAATAGATATAAGTGAAGCATAAGAGCAATAACAAACGACAACTCAATAGATATAAGTAAAGCATAGAGAGCATTCTTTAAATTAAACAACCAATGTGCGACTTTCCCAAAGCTTGGTTATTATATTATGATGATTGTAGGGACCAGCAAGCAAAAAAATAAAAATTCTCCAAGAATAACACATAACATGTGAAAAAAATAAACACATAGGTCCATCGGATACAACCTTATGTTTGCAAATGTCGAGTCTGCTTAAATATTTCTTGGGGGTGCCTTGGCCATCCCCAAGTTCGAGTTCTTGTGTCTCCTTGGTCATCTCGCATCAATGTCTCCCTGAATCTTAATAATTTTCTTCACACAAAATTTCACAAAACGTATTGGAACGGTTACTACCAACTAAATAAAATCCACTCATGTACTATAGAGGCAAGTCGTATACTTATTCAACGTTATCTATTGTACACTAACATATTTATAGATATTCTACCCCACAATAGAAATGATGAATACCAATTATAAGCAGAAACAAAATAAAGACAACAATGTGTCAAAACTGGATAGACTGTAGGAATAAGATTTAAAAAAAATACTTTTTTAAAACTCTCGACAGCAAGAACAACTAGGATATGGAAGATAACAAGCAAGGCTTTATTTTCCCGAAATAATTAGCTTAAAATCACGTAATGGTGATTTGATTTGGTTTTTCTAATATAGACTAAAAATCTGTTTCAGGACAACAAAACATGCAACTATACATATCTTGAGGCTACTCTTGACACATAATTGAAATCAAAAGATACATATGATATTGCTATAGAAGTAATAGCATCAAAGAAACAACAAAACCAGTAAGAGATAAAGGTTGGGTTGCCTCCCAAGATGTTTTTGATATATGTAATAAACACTCTCTACGAAAAGTAGAGGCACTTCCTTCTTTTCACTAAGAATTTTATTACCTTCTTCAAAACAATTTTCAGGGGTGATCCAACCAAGATTCTTGTGCAAAGCATCCGGTATACCTAATATTTAATGAATAGAGATGTCAACCTTTCATAATTGTGGCTAAGTTCCACTATAGATTTATCATTATGATCATATAACCCACAAACATAATTGAGGATATCCTCAAGCTTATCTCTTCCAATAATATCTTCCTCTCACTCTAGCCTTTTTCAAGTCCATCTTAACAGGAAACTTGGTGGCAAAGTAAAACAAAAAATTGTTGTTTTAATTTAAATCTTTTTATTGTTTTTGAGTTGTTAAGCAAGCAAATAGACAAATAAAAGCTAAATAAAAATTAATTAAGAAAATATGATAACAAGAGAGTAAAGTGGAAGTGTGTAGGTCAATTAGTTGGTGGGTGAAAAAAATACATGTGGGTGAAAAAATACAATTAGACAACGATTAAATTGTACTTACCTTAACTAATTATGATTATGATTATTCATGGCAAATTTCATATAGGGTTACGTAAAAAATGTATAGACAATTAATCCAACTTCATCTATAACTAATGCTCCACTTCGATACCGCTATCAAGCATGCATCCCTTAGAAGTAAAAAAATAGAGTATTGCCTTAAGGAAGTTGTCATAATGTAAACAGTAAAAACATCATACGAATGTGACATAGAATCCATTATTTTCCCCAATGGCAACAACATATTCCACGTATTTTCCATATTCTGGCACTTGGATATAGAACAATGCACGGTTGAACAAACTCCCTCTTGGAGATTTAAACACATATTTCTCCATAGTAAACATATAGATCGAAGAGCATATAAGACTATTAAATAAATCAATCAAAGATAGCACTAGGCATAGAAATGTAACATAAAAAATCTGATCATTAATTAAACATTCATCATATCCGAACAAATGCAACAATAATTACATCATATTAATCCTAATCATGTAGGGCAACTTTTGAGAACATTGTATTGAAGAACATGGTAGATAGGATGCTATCTAGCCTACTATGAACAGTCCAACAATGGACTACTCACACATCATCCTGGAGGCAACAATGGTGATGAAGAAGCCTCTGATGGTGATTCCCCCCCTCCACAGAGTTCAAGAATAGGGTTCAAGGTTGGTTTCACGGAAGACAGTGGATTTGTATTGAAAACACCCCAAAATAACTCTCTATTTTGACGTTTTAGGTCATAGGGACTTCATAGGCTATGGGACGAAGCGAGGGGAACAACAAGGAGACGGTGTGGGTGCTTGGCGCAGACCCTGGCTATGCCATATGGTCGCGCTACGGGCCTGGTACCCCTCTTGCCCACTCCAGTGCTCTTCGTCTTCGCCTCGTAATGTTAGGCATATTTCATATTTTACTCAAACTTTTCGGTTTACATACCTAGGTATTCTTTGCAATGTAGAAGTAGGTAAAAAACAACAGCTGGTACTTGGCACTGGGTAATAGGCTAGTCCAATGAAAATTATGCAAATTGTATAACAACATAGCAAAAGCATGTATTGATAAAATAATAGCATGAATCAATCAAAAATAATAAAAATGTTTAGGAAGTATTATCCTACAAAATTAATAATTTGACACAATAGAAGTATCTTGTTTAAAACAATAAATTCTCTACATTGTCAAAACAATGACATTCCAAAAATAATTCATATGGTAACCTAATTAATGAGCATATACATGGCTTCAACAATGCCTTGAGCATCACATACAAACCATTAATAGTTACGATTCCTTAACTATGCATCTATCCATACACCCATATACAAGTTTATTCCGGACAAATCATATGCCTCCATCAGTACATACACACATATTGGTGTAATCATAATACTCAAATCTACCACGTACGCAAATCAAACAACCATACATGTTATATTAACCACAGATAACTAAATGAACCCAAATAGCAACTATTTGGCAAGATATTATTGGATCTTGAGACATTTAGGGCATGAACTAGGGTTTAAAAAAAGCCAAGCTCGCACAATATACTTGGGGAATTGAGATGGGTGAGGGATATTTAAGAGTAGGGTAAAGTAGGTTGGATACCCCTAGAATCATTTATTTGAGTTGGGCTGGAGCGATTTTGGTGGTGGTGGTCGTGTGTGTGTGTGGGGAGGGGGCGCGCGCGGGGGGGGGGGGGGGGGGGGGGGGAGGGGATAGATTAGACATGGGCATTTTTCCAGTCCGGGCCTGAAAAGCCCGATGGGCAAAATCTAGGCCGGAGCCCGGCTCGACAAAAAAAAACTGTAATCTTGACCCGATCCCAAAAAGCCCGACTAGGCCCGACCGGCCCGGCCTGATCATGTTCAAAATTCTGTTTTTCGCAAGCCCAAGCCCAACCCGACCCAATCATCAGGCCCAAAAACAGGCTCGATGTGCAAGCCCGGCCCAAGATTTTCGGGCCGGGCTGCCCATGCCAAGGTCTAGGGTAGATGGAGACCGAGCGCGGACCCTACTTTTGTTCGTAAACAGGTTGGGGAAGATGTGGGGGCCTAGGGTGGGGTGCTGGTGGCGGCACCATGGTCACTTGCATCGATGGAGTACCGCCGGTTTCGCATGTGGTAGCCCATGGACCATAACACCGACACTGAATGACCGGCTTGTTTGGGGGTGTCCCAACCACGTCCGCTAGGCCAGCCTCGCCTGAGCGGGTGTGGACCAGGACGACTTCCTCCAATGACTATGGCAGCACAACACTAACCTTACCGCCTAAATATTTGGCGGTAAGGAAAAAATGTCAGAATCAGATAAATTTAGAAACAGGTTTATTTTGGGTTAATGTTTTGTCCGAAGGTTAGATTTGTGGTTTTGGCCAAATATTCCGGAGGACATCAGCATGCATGCATACTCTGTTTTTTCGCTTTCTTTCCCAAGAGAAAATCTTCCGTCCTCGTCCTATTTTGTCATGAATAATTAAACCTAATAGTCTCATCGTTTCTTCACAAATCCTTAATTGTAGTGACTTTCTCGGGTAAGTTTTCTTTAACTCGGAATTGTCAGGGTTTTAGAAAGCACGAGAAAGCAGCTTTTTTCACAACTGTACTTATTGCAATGACCAATAAAGTTCATGTTATATGTATATCATCAAATTATGCGTACTCGACTAAGAATAACCTGCTTATCAAATAAAAAGATAACTGTACATACGCATAACAAATTAAGTTAGTGCTTAAGGTAGCAAGCAGGCCTGTGTGTATCAAATTTTAGTTCATTAGTAGCAACACCATTCCCGCAAAAAAAATGTAGCAACACCAATAAGGTGTAACAGTTGCTTGTGTCCCACTAGGAATCTCATTCGTGCACCCCTGCTCGACACAAAAACAAGCTAGAGTGAACAATATGTGCTAGTATTATTTAATTTAGAACATGTGATAAATTTCTGGTACGAAACATCGATGACAGCAACATCATAGCCGTGATTCCCATGGTGCTCTGGAGGTTGGATATGTCAAGGTGGTTCAAACATCAGAGAATCTCCAAGCTCATGTTGAGTTCGAGACGCCAGTTGGTAGCTTTGGCAAATGATCATAATGGATGGGGTGATAACGATGCCACACATCACCTTGTGTGAATACGGTTTCGCTTGCGTGGCTTTGTCCGTGTCAAAACCGTTCACATGAAGTATGTGTGCCTAATAATCAACACTTTGCAGCAGTGTGTTCGGCAAGTAGGGGTGGCAATGCAAGATGACTTGGTTTTTGGTTGTGCTCTTTCAGAACTCGAGTCTCAATCCACGGGGGAAACTCCTAGGTCTCTGGTTGAACCTGGCAATGGCGGGCTTCTAGCCTCTACCTTGTTAAATGCATTGTCTGCATGATTGGGACTCTCTCCGGGGTGAAAACTCATGATCCGACATGGTGGTTAGATCGCGTGACGATGGTGTTTGAACATTGTTCCCTTAATGGAGGTGTTGCTGTTGGAGAACCTATTTCGTTGTCTGGGTGTTATCTTTGGTGGCGGTTGTTCATACTGGTACGAGTCGTTGATCCTTTCGGCGGGTTTTTGGTTTTTTTTGTTTCCTCTTTCTTTTATTTTTTGGTTGTGTGCATCCTTGATGTCTTGTTCTTGACATTATTGTAGAGGCTGAATATAATTGATATCTTTCTGATATTAATATATTTCCATTATCAAAAAAACTGTTTTTTGCTGCTTTGTGTTTTGTTAAGATCTTGGGCATGATTAGACCAAATGATGCTACATATGATTAGAAGACTAGGTGATACTTCCCTTTTCGAAAAAAAAGAAGAGTGCTTGATGTCTCTCAAACGTTTGATAGGGTCTTGCATCAATGCAATCAGGACAGCGCCGTGTGTACACAGCCTCAACAAGCTCCATTTTTCGCAGACGAAAAAAATAGTGCTCGTTCTTTCGGATCGACGAGGAAAACCAAACTAAGAAGTTAGGTCTTTTTCCTCTTGCATAAATGTAGCCGGACCCTCAAATCCAAGCTCAAAAGTGATGTTTCTTTCAGAACCCAAAACACCAACGGCGAAAACAACAGCTTAACACACACATCCTAAAGCATCAGATACGGACTCGAGAGGTCGCCATCATAGTTCCGTGCAATGTCTCCCCGTGGAGGCCTTGGACATATATACATGCCACTAGGGCGATCACACACATATATATATATGTACACATCAAATACATCGGATCCCATGAACGAATTTACAGTCGAGGACGATTTGTCATGCACATACACATGTACGTACACCGACAAGTCTCAGCCATATCATGTATCCATCGATCGATGACATCTCCTCGGTCCAACAACAGATGACGATTTGGAAAGTCGCGATCAAGTGCACGATGAACCCGTATATACATAGCTCAAAGCAGTCAACCAAAGCACACACATGTCAAAGCACTCAGATGGATCGATCGATCGATCTACCACGATTTTATTTGATCGACGATCTTTATCAAAAAAAATTTTTTTTGATCGACGATACGTACATACGTAGGTAGCATGTAGCGGTCTATACCGATTGATTGATCGATCGATCGATCACAGCTGATCGAGGGAGGGAGCTGGGGTACCCGGCCATCATACACAAGAAGAGGTACTAGCAAAGGCGCAATTGGATGGAGGATGTGCGTGCCACTGCTCCCACCATCGCGTCGCCTCGCATTTCAACAGGTTTCCCCTCCCTCCCCCCATGGATGGATGGATCGATCGGTGGAGTCATACTAGTGTGTGCGTATAGTGTATCTTTCTTGTCTCGACCAACTTTATGGGTGTCGATGTGCGCGCGCGGGTCCCGCGCCCCCGGCCGCATTATTGCGAGAGTAGAAACCCTACCCCATCTTCTCCCGGCCGGAGGAGACATCTCCACCTTCTTCATCTCCTTCTTCTACCTCCCACCCTCTCCCCACCTCTTCCTCCTCGCGTGTTAATTAGTTCTCGACACGCTCACTCTCCCTCTCTCTCGATCTCCCCCAGCCGGCAACTTCATCCTAGCGCTCGAACACCGCCGGACAGCGGGTCGTTAGCTCGCGAGCATGCAGAGCATGGATTTGGTGTCGCCGTCCGATCGCGAGCACCTGTGCTACGTCCGCTGCACCTACTGCAACACCGTGCTCGCGGTAAACTCCTCGAGAAACCGGAGCTGAGCCAGCTAGCTAGTTGCTAGCAGCTTTGCCATCCATGATCGTGGATTTTCTTTCTCCTTGCATTTCATATAGCTTACTCGCAAGGAACTGGACAAAAGGCCAGATCAGTCCGGCCTCCAGCTTCTTCCTAGCTATCTCTCCCTGATAGGATCGAGGAGCATACGCTGACTAGAACTGTTGTCCATCCGACATGATTGATGTGTCGTTAGTATGTACATGGTTTGCTACTCTCTTTTCCTATGCGCTGTTTTGTTGGTTGGTTCTTCTTGATGCCTTTGTCCTGCTCATAGCCAGTGTCATGTCCCGTCCTTTCACCTCCATTAGGTCTGGTGCTTCACAGCTTCCATTTTCTCCTCTTCTTTCTTTTTACATGCATGCTGGGCTTCAGCCTGGATAACACTCCCAATTTAGCATTTTCTATACTCTCTTTTCCTGCATCTTTGGCATGCCTTCCAGATTTCTTGTACAAGTTAATGAGGGCGCCACGCCAGTAGTGCCATGCAACTGAATTGCTGAGCTGAGTGCTTCACATTGAATACCACTATGTTGTGTGATTGATTCTGTGTGTTTTGGGTAGCTGCAGGTTGGAGTTCCATTCAAGAGGCTGATGGACACCGTGACTGTGAAGTGCGGCCACTGCAACAACCTCTCCTTCCTCAGCCCGCGACCGCCGCCCGTGGTGCAGCCGCTGTCCCCAACTGATCACCACCACCCCTTGGGGCCGTTTCAGGTCTTCCATCTCATCCATTTATTTGCTTCAGCTTTTATTTGGGGTTTTCTTGCTGTTTCTCTTCCTAAAGAGATATGCTATACTAGACTTGCTATGAGGAGAGAGGAAGTGATTAGGAACGGTGCAGTAAACAGATAAAAAGTTGCACTAATGGAAGAAATAAATTGTTGAGCATAGCGTGTGGCATTTTCTTATGAAATATGGTCATCGCTTGCTTTTTTTGCAGTTTGCGTCAGTGTTCCTTTTCCTTGCTATGTTTGTTTTTGATCTCTCTCTCTCTCTCACTCTCTCTCTCTCCTTCCTTTATTGAACTACTCAAAATAAGTACTGTTTGCAAGGCAAGATTAAACAACGCTGGACTACAAAAGATTTCTTTTGCTCATCTGTGGCCTGGCAAAGCTCTCAACGCTGCCAAAGCAAGTTCATGTTTTTAAGGCAGCATTCAGAACCTAGCAGCATCTCTGCTGTGGCATTCATGGTTCCTTCTGGAAACAGATGCATTCATTACTAGTTTTGAGTGTTGACGATCCGTGAAGATCTGGAAGCTAGAGTGGTTTCTATAGTTGTAGGAAATAAGATTTTACCATCGTCGTACATAGTTAACAATTTAACATTTCGAGATCTTGGGACCTAGATCCTTATGTGGGACATATTTCTTGCTGTTAGGGATGCACTGACTGCAGGAGGAACCAGCCGCTGCCACCGCTTGTCTCGCCGACATCAAGTGAAGCCAGCCCCAGAGCTCCCTTTGTTGTCAAGCGTAAGTAGCAACGAACTACATCATGCCTTCCTCCTTCCTTCCTTCCCTTTCCCCCTTAGCTTCCTTCTATTTTTGCTCTTCCCTGCTGGTGGCACAAGATTTATCTGTTTCGGTTATTTTAATGGTTAAGGAACAGAATAGTAAAATGACGAAAGTCTGATGTTTCTTCTGATCAATATTTACTCATTTGATTGTAGCCCCAGAGAAGAAACACCGGCTTCCATCCGCTTATAACCGATTCATGAGGTGAGGATGAATTTTTATTTTATTTTTTCAAATGCATTGTATGTCCTTAGTAGTACATGTGTGATCTCATAGGTACTGTTTAATTAGGTGGTCTGGTTTAAATTTGGGTTCAGGGGAATTTTCTCGATTTAAACATGAACAACTGAGTTTCTTAAGATCTGCATATGTTCTTAAATCTTAAAACAAACTGTATGTTTGAAGTTATATTTTACTGGAAAAAAAGATTTCAACTTTCAAGTAGTACTGCCGATCGAGGGATTAAATCCCTCCAATTTTTGCTGATCATGATTCACCAGCTAGGAGTTTATTTGTAAATGTGGATGGATCAATACAGTACGATATAGCGGATCATGTTCGTTTTCACTGGTCAACCAAGTATAAAATACTTTTGTACAGAAGATAGCTAGATCATGTTGCAGGGCATTTTCATGACTTTCCATGTAATATATATAAATTCACACATCACAGTATCCTACAATTAACATATTCTTCTCCATCCACATTACTTTTCCTTATTCCAAATCTGTTCCACGGAATTAAACAACAAAACTAGTTACATACAAATATTTTTTGCACAGTTCTTCGAAATGTATATCTCAGAGGTTTCGAAACAAGCTAGGGAAGAACTCTAGTCTGCTATGAGCCTTATTTTAGCCCAAACTAATTAACAAACGAAAGACGCAAGAAACAATTTGTTGACTGCAATATATATTACACCAATTTAAGATGTGCATATACGCACTCATGCATTTGCTTTCTCATTGAATCAAATGATGTATACTAGGATCCAATTCTCAAGAATTCATCCAATATATAATGGAAGTATACAATGAAAGTGTTTGAATTAAAATGTTCAACAATATGCATGGATATTGTAGAAGAACTAACTTAGTTACTTCTCCTTAAAGGACCAACAATCTTTATTTCAAGTTATTTTGCCTATATACATATCCATAGTTCACAATTACTATGTATTAGTTTACTGAGGCATATGATCATACTGGCATATAAAAAACTACATCAGCGGTACATATATATTTGATCTGAATAGTAGCTGAATGACAAGAATGGAGTATCTACCTGTAGAATAACAATAGCCTATTTAGCGCATTAAAAATTTGAAGTTCTTACTACTGATTACATAAGAATAGATTTCAGTAAAGGAATTACATATATGTATAAGCTCATCTATATATTGAAAAACTAACCATGCCTATTTACACACTTTCAATTTCATTAACATTTGCTATTTTCCTTCTGCAACAAAAATCCCATTTTTTACAGTAGGTACTGCTAGGCAGTTGACTTTCTTTCTGGAGTACATAAAAAATAGTTCCCCCAAACCAAATTCATGACACACTGCAAATTAATATGCTGACGATTGGAAGCAACAAAATCATTCTATTTAATAGACTACCCTTACACACATGTGCATACAGTACTACGTTTTATATATATAAATTCATGTTATTGTTGTTAGACTATTTCCATACAATGTTAACAATGTTCGGGCATATGCTTGTGTGAGGTTTTCTAATTAGGTAGAACACCTATCAAAGTCGAAGTTAATAGAGAATGCTGTACTTAGGTATGTACAAATGAGTATAATGCTGAAATAAATTTAGGTATTTATGCTTTCTTAAAACAATGAGTAAGCTTAAAATTTTACGAATGCATATTTTATCAGAAACAAATGCATGGTTAAATTTATTTCTTCAGCTGGAGCCCGAATTGGTTTGTTTCTCCAAAATTAATTAGATTGACATGAAATCAAAGAGAATGCACCATCTTACCCTATTACTCCTTTTCAAAAAGAAAATTTATTACTAAAACTGACACATGCATGTTTTATTTGGACTCGTTTATAGAATTTTACTTTCATCGCTAACCATATTTTATGAAATTGTTATACTCTGTTGGGGGTATTTATACATCTCTGATCCCGCAATTGCAACTTAGCTGTCAAATTGACCACATAAAATAAGACATGTACACATATGTTATGTCATATATATGCATGCTGCACCTCCTCCGTCTATTTAATATGGTCATGCTCGAGCTGTAACGAACCACATGCACCTGTCCAGGGAGGAAATACAGCGTATCAAAGCTGCGAAACCAGATATCCCCCACAGAGAGGCCTTCAGCATGGCTGCTAAGAACGTAAGATACATTGTTGTACGTTTACATCCTCCATCTAATTAATTAAGGGAATCGCTCAAACAATTCCATCGCACTGATATGTATGCAGTGGGCGAAGTGTGATCCTCGCTGCTCATCGGCTGTTTCTGCTTCCAACAGCACCCCGGAGCCCAGAGTAGTACTGCCCGGTCCTCAGGTAATTCACCAGTTAAATAAGTGTGCTATTGCTAATTCCGATATATGATTGATGACTAATTAATTTTTATCATGCGTACATGGGTACGTAGCTGCAGGAGAGGGCCACCGAGCAAGTCGTTGAGAGCTTCGACATCTTCAAGCAGATGGAGCGCAGCGGCTAGGCAGCATATGGGTGCTGGGATATATGATCAGTACCACTACAGATTCAGTCGATCGACCACTTATCAGCTAGCTCTCATCATCATTCGGTGCTATGCATATATATAATGCATGCACGCGTTTTGTGTTTAATTACTGCTGCTGCTGCCTTCGTTAAGTTTCTGGTGTTGAATGTTATATTTCTTGTGTTGGAGTGTACGTACGTACCCCTTTAATTATGAACAGCTGCTACCTTATTGTATTTTACATTGCAATAGATCTTCCCTGTATATCATATGCATTCTTGTTAGGGTAATATCATGCATGGTTTACAGGTTGATTTGCATAAGATCCATGATCGTTCCTCTTTTCAAAAGATGATTTTGTATCATGTAAAATAGCCTGTCAAAAGTGTCTTTTTACGGGCCAAAAATATCTTAATTTGATCGTTAAATGTTTATGAATCTGTAAGTTAAATACTATAAGAAGTTACATTTTGCGAATTTTTAAAGAAATATAATTGTCCAATTTGCACCTAAACAATCTAAATAGTTATTTATTAGTTAGATTACAAAGATAGCCCCAAACTTCTACAGTGTCATCTAGTGCGGAACGGAGAGCTAGTATTTTAATTTTATTAACTGGTTATTTAGAAATTTCTGCTCTGTTGTATAAAGTAGTATGGATAATTTTGATTAATTTTGAGATAAAATGCTTCGTTTTTAGTAATTAAGTCCCAAAGTTACGTGTCATAGGGTGGTACTTTAATTGGACCATATGGGAAAATGATGAACAGTAGAACTAGAACGTGATTCTGGCTGAACTAGCCATGACATGCAAAACCAACAGTCCATCAGTCATCAGATCAGTGAGGACCATTTCAGTTGTTTGTACCCATCTTACATATTCTTCTGCAGCTATAACCTAGCTACTATCCCCACAGCCACAGGTGTGTTCCTCCGTTGGAGATATATAATATCTCCTGTTCTTGGAGCATCTTTAGCTATATTTGAAAAACTGTACGATTGGTAGGACGTCTTATGCATTATATGTTGTGTGGGTATTGATGGTATTGTGTGACTTATATACTAGTACAGATCGGGTAATTTAAACCCTTACCGGACAAGGATCGAGGGATCGGTATGGAGGATTTGACCTATTGCTTACGGTGCAGAATTTTAAATCTTGTGCAAGGGTTCAAATTGGGTGTGAATGCCAAATTATCGCATATGATTTTTTTATGTGCAACCTGTGTTGTATACTGCATGTTGTTAGTTTTATGAAATCATGTGAATTGTGTAGAGATATCTCATCCGATCGGTACAAAAAACAATCTTGTGCAGTTCTATTGCTACGCTTGGTGGGATGGTTTTCATCATCGCAAATGAGCGGGAAACTCTAGTATTTTATGCTACTTTTGCCGCCAAATTGTCTCCATGGCTTCCATTTGACTCGTGTAGAGCATGCTCCCCTTCCTTACGTGTGACATACATTGGCGAGAAGGCAATATCCTCGACCAAGTCGAGCACTATAAAAAGTTCCTCACCGCCATATTGATGGAACACATTAGCGGCACAAGGTAGAATAATAGTACAATGTTTTGATAAAAGAAAATCACTCAACTTGCTTGCTTTCCTACGTGGCGTCTGGGAACTCCCCCCCACCTACGCGTTGTCACCGCATCAAGCACACGGGTCCGGATGAGGAGGAGACACACTCCAATTTTTATTTGGAGATTGATGAGGATGCGGTGATGGAAATGCTGAAGAATTAATCGTCACGCCTCACACCGTGGGAGGAGGCTGAGCGCGAGGCCAAGAAGGTTGAGTGAAAGGCAAGGAAATACGATGATGAGATATTCTAAGAGCATCGCATAATGGAGGGTTCCATGGAAATAAAACTCGTAGAAGACAGAGCCGCCAGCTATGCCGAGGCCTCTGACTCCGGCATTTTCAAGGCCGGCGATGACGAGGCCTCAATCACCTGCAGGAAAACGTTGGAGATAATCTACATCTCTGATTATTACAAATAGTAGTAGGATTAGTTCAATTAGAAGTTAGACGTGTTTTGTATTAAACGTGTACAAAAGTTTCTTCAAATGCATTTCTTAGTACACATATTATCTTTAAAATTATTCATGAACATATTAGAACAGATTGTTATCAGACACAATTTTATTTTAAATACACGTATGTGTTGTTACGTTATCATACACGGTTATTCGTTACTAAATGTGTGTCTTGTTATGTTATCGTACACAATTTCCAATATAAGTCCTGTGCATCTGAATTGGTCTTCATGCCTCTTTCTGAAATTGCTCAAAGTATGAAATGCCATGGTGTTCCGTTGTTTTGCCTCCTCCGACTTGCCTATAAATTTTTATGACCTCCCACCCCGCTAGCTGACATTCTATCTTTATACCATGCCTCATAGCATAGAAGCCATCGGAAATCAGGCATGGGGTACAGTCATGGAACTCGAACCGTCGGACTCGGACTCAGAGCACTCCTAAGCGCCACTGAAATTCGAGGAGGAGTTTTCCCCAGCGCATGAATCTAAGGGTAGCGTCCACGACTAATATGCATAGATTACCATTAGAATATATGGACGATGAGCTTAACTTCACCCCCGAGTCCACGTACATATCGTTTTTGACTTGTGCAAGAAAATAGGGGGTATGTGTTGGAACTTGTTTTTGGCCGACTGCCAATGTGCGATGAAATCTTGAAGAAGTACAGACGCCCGGATGGAAGCATTCGAGGTGGAGCGAATTATAAGGGAGTAGTACATGGATACAATGAAGAAGGCAGAGCAAGGAGAATAAAAGATGCAAGGTCACTAAGCACTAGCCAGCGTGATCCAGTCAAGGCCAGAAGCGGTCGCCGATTCGAGCTCAAATACTAAGGTGGGGTTGGCACCGACTGGCGGAAAGTTCATTCTCAACACGGCTCGGAGTCGTCTATTAATTCCACATGTGAAGGCCCAACTGTCCTACTAAGGTTTGAATTAAGAAGGAAGACGAAGGCTGTAACCTAGACTAGTACAATCAAGGCTACACCGACCTTGGTGCAGAGACTTGGAAGGCGCTCCAAAACGGAAGGAAACTGACCTGAATCTAGGCGAGTCGGACGCTTGGAGTCTGAGTCCAGTACAAAGCTGGAGGGACTTGCAGAGTTTACCGTGTAGTAGGAGTTGTACTACGATTGAAACATATAATGTGTAGACCGTGACTTGTGCGGTAAGCTAATCCGGCCTATATAATATAAGGGTGATGGACGATTGTAAAATAAGAACACAAACCAATCAATCAATCAATCGTATATTTACTTGAATCTACATCCTTTTAGCTTTGTCACTGCTTCCATTCATCAGCGACTCCGTTACCCCGAATTTATCTCGTTGATCGACAACCAAGGTAGGAGCGAGCGAATCATCCTAGCTCTGCCAATCGAAGCCACAAGCCCTAATGCCCCCCCCCCCCCCCCCCCCCCCCCCCGAGCGAGTGGGGCGTTTGATTTGAAAAGACTCGGTTGAATGTCTTCTGTATCACGCTTTCAACTTGTCTCCTGCGGACGCTTGCGGTGCATCACCCCTGCTCCAGTGGGAACAAGAGGACGTCTTTTGTGTAGATGTGAACACAAATTTTGGCAAATCTGCTAGGGACATCAATCTATCATCAAATAATCATGACCAGTGCGAAGATCCCGTATCGAAAGAGATCAAACCCGGCAAAATAATCAAGCCTGCTCTTCAGGAACTGTTGGAACAATGAGGTGCTCAATAAGAGTCACAAGGCATAGCTCGACGCATTGAAATGCAGCACAAAGAGGAATTCGAGGCCTTGCAAAAGAAAAATGAGGAAGAAGATCTGGTGGCAGTCATGGCAACCTTAAAGAAGAATCGCCAAGGCATCATCACCTCAGTCGGCGAGCCCAACTAGCACCCCTCATTGTCGAACATTTAAGTACTAGCATAATATTCTCTAATGATCATACATAAAAAATCAACCGGTAGATGAGCGGTCGACTAATTTAAGGTCTATAGTGACATGATTGAGAGAGGGGCGTTTTGGCACCCGGGTGCACCTGCACCCGGTATGCTTTTTGAAATTTAAAAAAATATGAAAATGCTTCGAAAAAATCTGAAAAAAATTGGACACAAACATACGCAAGTAACGAACACTCGTGAAAAATTTCGACAGAAAATAACAATTTTTCTGCTCTGTGCAAAAAAGACAAATTTTCTTTTTTGGTCAGAAATTTGTCTTTTTTGAACGCCTTTTAAAAAATGAATAATTATCTTATTTGAACACCTTTTAAAACATGAATAATTATGTTATTTGAACAATTTTCAAGATATGAACAATCATGTTATTTGAACAAAATTTCAATAAAACATTTATGTTATTTGAACGATTTTTCAAATATAAACATTTTTATGTTATTGAATTTTTTAGAACATTTATATTATTTAAAACAAAAAGACCTACTCAAATTTTCCACAACATATTTTTTAATATAATACTAGAAAACAGAAGACAAAAAGAAAACTAAAAAATAAACGAAAAAAAGAAAAAAGAAAATGCAAAGAACAAATAGGAAAAGAATAAAAAGAAACAGAAAAACGAAAAAAAAGAAACATAAAAAAGAAAAACGAAGAAAGAAAAAGAATCATAAACATAAACAGAAAAACAAAAAATGAAAAACGGAAAAGAAACACAAACAAGAAAACACCGTCATCCGTATTATTGGGCCGGCCCATATGCGTCCGGGCGGTACGCGGAGCTTTGCAAGCTCCGCAGTACGCGGAGCATAGGGTTCGCCTCTGCAATGCAAGGACAAAGATTTACCTTCATGCGGCAGGCAGGCATCGTGGGTTTATGTACCTGATGTCGAATTCGTGAGTTTCATCGTCGAACAACAGTTGGAGTGGAGGGGTCATAGATACGTCGATTGCCAAGACTGCTAGCTCCATGCCTCCATGAATTGATTCCCAAACGAAGGTGCAACGGATGAGAAAGAATTTGTGGCGCAGGATGGCGATCAAAGGACGGATCGATTGCGATGAAGAATCGGTCTATTTCGTGGGTGCGGAATATGGCGAGGTTATGTGTTTGGATTTGGGAATATTTGAAGCTTTTATCAGGGGTGTTTAAACTTTAAAAATGACTCGATTTAGACAAAAAAAAACTGCATTTGATAGGGCTATATGCCGCCTTTAGGCCTTGTTAACTTCTAGAGTATTTAAAGTGCATTATAGAGGACTATCCATGATCTCAAAAAATTCTAAATAACCCGTTTACTTGGCCGGTATTATAGAGAGATAAAACTATTAGGGAAAAGCCTAGCAGTGACGTGCATATTTTGTCCTTAGTCACGTGTTTTAGACACACAGATAAGTTTTGCATAAGTGGCGATTTGCCTACGCGCCACAGATAAGTGTTGCATAATTGGCGATTTGCCTACGCGCCACAACTACGAGTTTGATGTCGAATAATTAGATATTTAAACGACGCTAATTTTGATATCGCTGGAATTTAATCGAAATTGCTAATTTTGAACTCAAACTCAACTCCAATTTTTGAGTGAATTTAAACTTAACATTTCATCTAAACCGGAAAATTAACACGTTTTCACACCAATAGGACTTTACAATAATTTAAAACTTAAATGAACCTTAGAACTAATTAACTAGATAGGGTGACCGCCCGCGTATGCTGGACTCAGCCCTAGTATTCACTTCCGGTGAGGTCGATGCATGTAGCCATGGGTCGATGCCCTCGTCTCTGACAGACGATCCAGCGCCGTGTCATGCGTCGCCAAATCATCATGGAGGCCTCCATGGGCGAGCAACGGCCAGCGATTGAGCTCGTCAAGGTCGGAGCTTTCCACTAGCGGTGCAATACGAACGCGTGTTTGTTGTGTGCACTCGGGAGAGGGAGGGAATGATGCGTGCGGCCTACCGAGATGAGTATTTCGTATGGCCTGGCATGCGGCGAGGACTTCCTCGATGATTCGCCCAGCCCAGAAACGCCACCTGCCTTTGTGGTTTTTAATGCCACAAGGACAAAATAAGCCCTCCCCGTGCTCGATCTTCTCCCCCCGCTCCGCCTCGAGGATGCCCGGTCACGCCGGATGATACATCCTAAACGTATCTATAATTTTTAATTGTTTCATCCTACATTTATGCCTTTGACACTTGTTTTTATATTAATTTTATGATTTATTTGGACTAAGCTATCAATAGTTGCAAAAATGCACAATGTTCTTGTTTTACACTTTGATGTGTAGGAATTACTTGAAAATTTACAAAAACGCAAAAGAAGCCTTGTTGGAGGTGGACTCTGACTTTCCTGAAATCTGTCCACCTCTACAGATTTCAGAGATTGTCAGTTTCAGACCTAAAGACGATGTCAACTGAAAATCATTTTTCCTACACCGATGTTGGAAATTTAGATACCTTTAATTTAAGCCCAATAACAGCCCAATAGGAGTTCATATGCGGCCTGGGCACCAGTTTTAATGAAGGCAAAATATCTGATTACGGGAATCAAAAATTTTGTGATTTGATTGACTCCAAATCTTACCAGACTTGATGGATTCGACCAAGCCATGACTTTGGAGCCTGAGGGGTCCCTAGGAAGGTTCTATAGGTTTCCAAGAGCCCTTGTATCAAGGGGTCATCCATCGTAAGGCCGGGAAGCATTGTCTCCACGAGAGGAAACCCTAATTTGGGGGGCATCCACCCATTGTCACGAATTTGCCTCCCACATGGCTTTCATCTCCAAGGGGGAGGACTCATATACAGCCCCAAGAAGTCATGGAGGAAGGGGGTTAGGGGCCGCATACCCCTTGTCTGGCCGGCCCAGGAGGAGCCCCCTGCACCACGCCGCCGGCTGCCGCCGTTGTCGCGCTTTGCCCTTTACTCCATGGCCACCGCCTTCACCGCCATCTCCATCGCCAATTCCTCCTTGTATACAGTGGTTCATCCTCTCACACACCTCTATACCCCTCTGTGTAAACATGTTGTTTGATGCTATAAATTAATTGCAGATGATGTTTGGTATATATGTCATGTTTGTGTAGTTCTCTTTTGTCTTATGATTGACTGTTGAATATCTTTGGTTTATCCGAGTTATATGTCGATATGGTACAGTCCTATGGTGACCATTATATACTTGTGCATGCATGGATCACATCATAGGGTTTGTAGTATGTGAAGGAAGCTAGGGGGGTAGGGCTGCCGGAGTGACAGAAACCTGAGCCTCATCCCGGTTTTGGATATTGTATGGGATATAGAGGACCATATGATCTTAAGGCTATGGTTGGGTTTTTACCTTAATGAATGTTAATAGTTTCATATTCTTGCTAATGTTACAATCATATAATACATGTAATCACAAGTAGTTGAGAATGTGTATGCTTTGTCTCTCTCACATGGAAAACTGCATCGAAGACAATGAACCGAGTAACTTCACTAATTAATCATGGACAATTCCGCCATGGCTTCCACCACTTTTCCACAATCATGATTCTGTTACTTTGTGTCACTTTATGTTACCTTATTGTTGCATCAACTAACTTTTACTTTCTTGTTCTTTATTAGCTTGCAAAGCTATCCTTTCATGCCCATTTTGTTACTATAGTTTTATTTCCTAAATAGAGCAAATGTTTGCTGTGTGTAGAGTTGTGTCAGTGGTTGATAGAACTTTAGGGGATACTCCTACCTTTAGCTCCTCATTGGGTTCGACACTCCTACTTAACGAAAATGCTATAACTGATCCCATATACTTGTGAGTTGTCACCGGGTTGTGGGGCGCATAGCTCGGATCAAACTTGATGCTCTCCGGTAGCCAATTCGGCCTTCAAGGGTGAGATCCTCTATCTCCTCGGTGTCGGTGTCGCGGAGTGGCGGCAATGGAAACCCTCCCTCGCTCATGTGCAAGCTTCCTGGCAGCAGACAGTCAGGAGGGGACCATGAGCCCGTACCTGACGAACTCCTCGGCGTGTTCCTTTCCGAGGTCGTGCGGCCACAACCAAAGCTCCCGCACCGGACCAACGGCGCTCTCGCTATTGTAGTTCATTGCGGGAGGAGAGAAGAGGCGACAAGAAAGGCAGAAACGAGAAGAATAGCATGTGGGGAGAGCGTATTGCAGGGATGATCTTCTCTCGGCTGTCATGGCTCTTTTACAGCTAGCGGTGAGGACGAAGAGTTATGTAGTGGATATGTTCTAATTTTGCGGGAGAGGCGTCGCGCCTTAAAGGTTGGCCGCTTGACCGGCGCTGCGAGAGGCTGGAAGGTAGGCCATGCCTCTGACCGAGGCCACGCGCGCTCTGCAACGGGGGAGATTTAGTGGCGTGCGGCTATTGTGACGCGCCATCACGGTTCACAAAGTAGTGGCGTCCTAGTTGGCCACACCACCATTATTGAAATAACAGTGGCGCCTGAGAAATACGGCGCCACCAGTATGTTCAAGTCGGTTGGATGTTCAGGTCTCACTTATGGGTGGCGCCAAATGCAATCTACGCTCCACTGGTAGGGTTATACGGATGGCGTGCCTATTTATGGCCCGCTAATACGTGTCAAACATATCTATAATTTTTTATGTTCCATGCCAGTTTTATATCAAATGCCACATGTGTTTATTATAATTTTATATCATTTTATGGATCTATTGGACTAACCTATTAATAGTGGCAAAAGTGCACAATGTTCTTGTTTTACACTTTGATGTGTACGAATTACTTGAAAATTGACAAGAGTGCAAAAAGGAAACCTTGTCGAATTGGACTTTACTGAAATCTGTCTGAAAACTATTTTGGAAGATGGCCCCGTACCGACCCGAATACGACGTCAAATCAAAAAATCTTGGTTGCGAAAGTTGTGAGGAATTTTCCGCCAATCGTGTTAGACCTAAAATTCGGTCCAATCCGAGTCCATACAGCCGAGATATCCCCATTTTACTGAAGCCCAAAAATCTGGTGACGGGAATTCTGGAATCTTTATAAAGAGAGGAAACCTAGGTCACCGGCCACCACGAATTTTCCTTCTCCAAGGCAGCCGCCGTGAGGTGGAAACCCTCCTCCATACCAGCACCATCTCTAAGCTTGAGGGGGGGGGGGGGGGCAAGGACGCCGCCGCCGGGCTGCCGCCTCCTCTCCGGGCTGCTGCCCCCAAAGGCCGCCGCCGGCCGCCATCTCCCCTCCGGGCTACACCTCTCCATCAAGCTCCTACTCACCATGGCCATGCGTGAGTAGTCCCTCACCGGGGCTGAGGCTTATACAATTAGCTATGTGGTTATCTCTCTCTCCCATGATGTGATCTTCGTTGTGATCATGAGCTTTGTTAGTATAGTTGAATACATGATGTTTCCCTGCATTTAATGGATATGATTTTGCTCAAGTGGTGTCATCTAGTATAAGTTCAAGAGTCACCGTTGTGATCATGGTATTTCGGTGACAGTGTGGGTGCCGTGTGTGACTCTAATGATAAAAGCTTAGAGGGATCTTCATCATGAGTTTGTTCTTTATTATTGTTGGATTGAATAGATCATGAGGTTTCTTGATGCTTGTGTTATTGAAGAAAGAGACTATTGATGACGGAATTGATGAGAGTGTTTCTCCCTCAACTACGCCAACAAGCACTCTTGATACCCTGAAAGGAAAATAATATATGGGATAGGTTGAGCCTCCAAGTGCAGAGTATGTACAAGTGGAAGTTTTTTCCCCACGAGGGTGACTCGAGGGTTTAATATCGAACTCTCGGGGAATCAGTAGTGGTGATTTTATCTCCTTGTCCTTCTCTAGATTTCCTGCAAACAAAGTAGATTGCTTTGTCCTCTCAACCTCACCAAGTGGTTGTCAAGCACAAGGTGTGAGAATGATATTAAGATAATAATGAATGCAAAACAGTAAATAAATATGCAATGGTGGTAAGTGGTAATGCAAAGATGATAGTAGGGCCTGGCCATGGGAAGCCCGGCCCGGTCGGCCCGCCCAGGCCCGGCCCGAAATTTCAGGGCCTGGGCCTATGTTTTTAGGCCCGCGGGTGGGCATGGGCTTGCGTTTTGAGCCCAAAGGATTGGTAGGGTCGGGCCTGGGCTTCACATATGGACGATTTAGGGAAGAAGCCCGGCCCACGGCCTGAGGCCCGCCTCTATTTTCCGCGAATGGGCCGGGCTTGGGCCTGAATTCTAGGCCCGACAGTGGGCCTGGGCCGGGCCTGGGCCTAGGTTTTCTGCTATGGGCTTTTCCGGGCCCGGCCCAAGCCCACCCAGGCCCGGCCCATGGCCAGGACTAGATGATAGTAATGATGATGGATGATATTTTTGGGGTTTTTATATGTGTATGCAATGAATAAAAGTGTTTTTGTATTTTCTGATTTTAAAATGGCTGAATGTAGAAAATGCTTAAAAGTGGTTGGAAAGTTGTTTCTTATGATTAAAAATGGACCGGGGTTCAGGGTTTCACACATGCACTCTCTCTTTAATATAGTGTGGCAAATAAGTAGACATAGGATTAACATATGAGATTGCAAACAAGTTTAATGACATGTTACTAATTATATGGACATCACGTCCTAACATAGAGACCTTTTGATTATTAGTCTCACTTATACTCCACCAAGATGCGAACTAAGTCATAACACCTCAGTAATTAAGATGACTCAGAGCATAGCCTTAAGATTAATGACATGAAGTGAAAATAAGAACATGCTGGATCTAGTCATAGGTAAAAGCTTGTCACTCCTCATACTTTGCAACATGGTATTTTGGTTTATCCCTAGTGAGGCAACAAAGTAAGGTAAACACCCAATGGATCGCGATATTAAGTTGTCAGCTTATCACATCACCACCCCCGTTACTCCAACTAATGCACACGTTCCCCCTCACATGCTCTCATAAACATGCTTGATCAAAACAAGGATACAAGAACGGGGTACATAATATGCATCGACTTTCATAACTAAAATAAACATTGCAATCTCAACATATATTAACTCATAAAAAGATCCACCACAAAGGTAATACAACGATGACCGTAATCATGTTCAGCAGCTCATACGGTGCTAATTAGTGAAGCTCAAGAGAGAGAGAGATACATATGCTACTGCCACAAACCCATAGTCCAAAGGTGGACTACTCCCTCTTCATCATGGAGACGGTGGAGATGTCGATGGAGAAGAAGGAGACCTCTCCGGCAGCGCTCCGCCGGAGTTTCCCCCTCCAATCTGCAGCCTCCTGGTCTCTGTTTCTTGTTTCTCTCGTGTGGCGGTCCTCTCTCCGAAAAACGTCGGGGGGCTCTTTATATAGGCGTTTTTAGGTCACGAGAAAGCTTCAGGAAGAAGGAACGTCGCAAACGGGGTCACGAGGGCCAAAAGAGGTGGGCCCACGCGGCCCCTGTACCTGGCCACGTGGGGCACCCTCTTTTGCCCCTCCGGCCTCCGTTTGCTTGCTTCCTTCGCTCCTAGGTCTTCTCCTTCCAAAATAATGATCCCCGTAAATTTGCAGCTCATTATGACGGCGTTAAGGCCCTGAAATAAATAAGGAAAGAAATAGGGGTTTTCTGCCTACGCAGGATTAATTTCATAAAAAGGGGAAATCATTATTAATTACCAAAAATCATAAAATAACAGTAATATACCCCTTATATGATGCAAATATGAATGGAAAAGAAGTGTTATAGTGCAAAGTTCATGTATGCATTTTACATGCATCAACATCCCCAAGCTTAACTCATGCTCGTCCTCGAGTATGAAAGTAATAAAACTAACATGAACTTTGCAATATAATAACAACATGGATATAAAAGATGATTGCTACTGCTACATAAAGTCAAATGATTCATTAATTCAAAGAAGTAGCAATATGCAAACAGTTTATAAAGTGATATCAAGTATTCAATGCAAGGATGTTCAATGATAGTTCACAAAGTGTAACATAAAATATAGTAATATGGACCACAAGTATGCAATATGATAAGTAAGAACATCCTACATTGGTCATAGAGTGAAGATGAAAATCTGAAAGTAAAAGGTGGACACTTTGGAAAGGATATATAAATGAGTAGAGGTAAAACATGCATAAGTTTCATCTATCCTCCTGTCGGAGATTATCCCCAGGAACTAGGGGTGTCTCCAAGGTATCGTATAAGGGCTGAACACGGAGTCAAACAGTCCACGACGTGCTCCGGCGACGGTGCTCGTCAGGCTCGCTGTGGACGACACTGCAGAGATTGACACAAGGTATTACCCAGGTTCAGGGCCCTCTTGTGGAGGTAAAACCCCTACGTCCTGCTATGGTGTATTGCACTGCTTGAAGAGTTTACAGTACAAGGAGAGCTTGTCGAGCTCGAGGTGGCTAACAATGGCTACTTGCTAGTCTTGAGATCTAGGGTTAGGGTTTTCTGGAGCGACACCAACCGAAGATCGAACCCTTTGCTTGGGCGTGTTCCTCCCCCTTTTATAGGCGTCCTGGGCCTCTTCTGCCCAAACATTTGGGCGGGAAGGGCTACCACATGGCGACGAAGGAGGAGGCACGGTGCACCGTAAAGGTGAGGTCTACCATAAAGGTAAAGATCGTGGACGCGGTCCACGGCAGGGGAACGGCGTCACCAAAGCTAAAAAGGGGGCACCGACCAGCTGGACAGCGGGCTGGCGCTTGCCGAGGTGGGAGGCGGCCCATGGTGACGTCGTCCTTGGAGCGTAGCTGCAGACTGTTCCCTTGTCACCAAAGAGGCAATACTCGTTGTCCGCTTTACTTGGCTCCGCTTTGTTGACTGCTTTAAACACGGAAACGGCAACTGCGGCGTCGTCGTCATCGCGCGTAGGCACGCGCGTCACTCTGCGCATGGCGCAGAGTCCATGTGCGCTCTGCCGCGGGGGCAGAGATAGCTTCACGAAGAAAGCGCTTCGCGAGGCGAAAGGCCTCGCCAAGCCTCGCGGCTTGGTCCTTAGTAGAATTTGCGGGCGGCGTCGGAGACGCCTTGTCGAAGAGCGATCCCTCGCCAAGGGAAAGAACCCTTGGCAAGGAGAACCCTTCGCGAGGAGAGAAAGAACCTCGCGAAGCTCGCCAGGCTTGGAGAGCCTCCTATTCTACTTGAGTATGATTGCAATGGTAATACTTGGTGTCAAGCTCTCATTCCCCTATCATAGCATCTTGAATTATTAAAGTTAAATGTGAAAGCAAATATGAGTAGTGGCCTTGATAAAGTAAAGGTTAGATGTCTCATGCCCCTTGAATACAAGTACCTACACCATGATTACTCATCTTGGGAAACAAAGCAAGTTTAAGTTATCTATCATTGTAAGTAATAATGTTATTATCAAGAGCCTCAACTGGGGTACCTCTTGTCCCATGATATGGATCAAGCCCACATCAAAACAACAAGACAAACAAACATAATGAACAACCTCAACACCCTGTTTATTTACCACATGATATAGATTTTTATTGTAGGGTGTATCACAGAAAGTTCAAAATAGCATGTAAGTAAATTTCCACCACGAATGATGCATGTCTTAGATTAGCGGCCCAGGTTTCTCTCTAACCATTTATACAAACTCATTCAAACTTACTCTATTTCCACATTATTTCACCATGATAGGCATCCATAAACAAAAGTACATGATATCAACTAAATAGATGATGGAACATGTTGAAAGCTTTGCATGTGACAGCACATATGGGCTAACTCCCAACCTTAAATATTTATCAAGCCACTATCATCATAATATTAATCACAATGGTTCATGTTTATTAAATGCAATAAAAATAAAGTGTGCATCAAGTTCGCGAGAGCTTTTTGACCAACTTTTCCCATTACAATAAATAACATAATCATTTTCATTTAGAGTATAGATAACACAAATAACATGGTAAACATACTTGGAATAGCATAAAGCTAATAGGTAGATATGGTGGACTCACTGGAAAAACTTGGGTTGAGGGTGTTGGAAACAAGTTTTTACTTGTTGGAATTTTTGGGCTAGCAAAAGGGAGAAAGATGACCATCTAGATGCATGCATGAGTGTCCATAGAACTAACTAATTCATGTCAAACGAGGTGAAATAACATACAGCATCAAAACATGAATAAAAGATAGCTCATGATAAAGCATTTGCAAATTATTACTCATAAAGAAGCTCATGAATCATGCAACTATATGTGTCATTAAAAATCAACTTAGACATCCCTTTTCCCAATACAATAAAAGCATGCAAGATATTTCAACCCATATTTCCAGTATCTTTCTCATATATAAATGATAGTGTGGTGGTCTCACAAAAAAAAATCAAAGCAAAAACAAACAAAAAGACGCTCCAAGTTTATGCGATAAAGTGTTTCAAATGAAAAACAAAAGTTAGACGTGTGCAAACCGAGAGAAAGTTGGTTCAGTGGGGATGTTCTCCACATCCCCAAGCTTATGGTTTTCACCATCCTTGGATAACTCATGGTGTATCTCCTCTAATCCCTATGAAAAAACTTTAAAACACTGTTTCTCCTATTTCTTTTCTGTGGGGTGATATTAGTAGAGATAAACAAATAGGCTTCTTGCTGCATATAATCCATGGACTAAAATTCATATGAATGATCAGAGAGTGTATAATGTTGTATGCCTACTCATAAACTCAATTGGATCAAAAAGATTCAACTCAAAAGTTCAAACTATGCATAAAACAATATGGGACAGAATCTGTCCAGAAAAAGAGCAGCAGAAAAACGTATTTTTCTGTCCTACTTAACCTCATCTAAAAATTCTGAAACAATTCAGGCATACAGAGTATGAAAAGTTGCAGTTACAGTTAAAATATCAGCTCAATCGGAGTTACAGAATAGCAATGAAAAATCAAACCGTGCACATACTTCATGCAGAAATAAAATCTCCGAATAGAAGTAGCAACTTTTCAAACCAAAATAGGTAAAACTTGGCACTTTATTAAAAATTCCATAAACTAAGCTAAGAAAACAATCTCTTGTTACAGCAAGAGGACACCAAGAAAATCCAAATAAAAACAACCGGGTTGGCTCCCGTAAAGCGCTTTCTTTATAGTCATATAGCTAGGCTTACTTACATGTTGTTTACCGAAGATGAAGCTCATGAGGGAGCTTAAAAGTTGTGCCCTTCTTCTTTGGGAAGTGTCCCATCACTAGTAGAAAACTGGGCAACAATACCGGTTGTGTAGGGCCTTTAGTACCGGTTGTGCAACCGGTACTAAAAGGTCGGCACTAAAGGGGTACCCCTTTAGTACCGGTTCTATATACAACCGGTGCTAAAGGCCCTCCACGTGGGCGAAGCTGCGCGCGCGTAGCTGAGGACCTTTAGTACCGGTTGTTTATACCAACCGGTACTAAAGGGGTACCCTTTAGTACCGGTTGGTAATACCAACCGGTACTAAAGGTTCCGGGAATTTTTTAATTTTATTTTCAGTTATATTCTCAATTCTATTCTCTATACTATTCTTAATTCTATTCCTAATTCTATTCCTAATTCTATTCTGAAATTTCTTACTTAACTACACACTTAAACTAGTTATACACTTAATCTAGCCACACACTTAAACTAGTTATACACTTAATCTCAGGTCAAAGCACATACTCTGGTCAAACTTCCCATTCGGTCACCCATCCTCCAACTGCTCCAGCCCGAGCACGCTTAACTTTTGAGTTCCTTACAAATTAGCTGTCAAATGAGAAGTTAGAACTTACTGGTAATAGTATACTATCAATCATATTAACCCCTAAGTCATGATGTTACACTTTTTTATTGTTTAATGTTTCAAAATTTATTTAAATAAATACAATGATTATGTACTATATTTTGAATAAATAATAATGATTATGTAATAATATTTTTTAATAAATAACAATGATTATGTAATAATATTTAATATGGAATAATTCATATCTTTAAATCCGTTATTGTTTAAATTTTCAAAATTTATTTGAATAAATACAATGATTGTGTAATATATTTTCTGAATAAATAACAATGATTATGTAATAATATTTTTGAATAAATAGCAGTGATTATGTAATAATATTTAATATGGAATAATTCATATCTTTAAATCTGTACATCAAAATTTGACAAATAAAATGTCTAAATTGATTAGAAAAAAGAGAGGAATTCAACTATGCCATCCTATCAATGATATCTAGGAATGAAAATTGACTAGTTACCTCAATATATACTGTCAGTCTAATCTAAACAGTGCGTGCATGCATTGTATCCCTTATTTGACTGTCATGAAATGTTACTAAGAGCAGACCAATCATTGATGGTTACAAACAGCAACGCTTGTAGTCCAAATTCCTCTTGTTTATACTCATCACAAACACGTACACCTTGGTCGGACCACAACTGTAAAAGTTTATCAACTAATGGTCTCAGATACACATCAATGTCGTTGCCGGATTGTAAACTATGTCAGAACTCAAGTTTATCATTTATCCTAGCAACTAGTACACATGAAAGTACTCCATGCCAAAGGATTTCATTTTTTGAGTATTTTTTCACTTTCTTTGACTTTTTTGAAAAAAAGGTCAAAATGGCCGCCGTTAGTATTCATTGTACGGGGTCGAATTATCCAAAACTTTCGACGATTCTGTGATATAACCACTACTCGTGCACCTCAGAGCAAACTATCACACACTTGTAGTTCAAATTTGAATTACTTTCGGAAAATAGGCATAAAGTCGTTTAAGTAGGCGAAATTAGCTAGAAACCGAGAAAATTACTAATATTTATGGATTATCCATAAAATATGGTCTACTTTGTGTGATAATTGGATGGGTGCCATTTTGCACCATATTTGTTGTACTTCCTTCACAAAAAATGTCATTTTTGACAATCGAAAAACAAAAAATGATATTTATATAAGTAATTTGAAAAAACTCAGGTCTGCAACATTGTTTGTTGTACAAAGATACAGCTATGTGTCAACTATGGGCACATTTTGACAAACTATGACACGTGGATGACCATAACGAGGCCATTTGACCCGAAACTTATACATGTTTATAGATAATTGACATTTTTGTGAATAAGTTTTTTGTAAACTATGTCAGACCTCAACTTTATCATTTATCCTAGCAACTAGTACACATGAAAGTACTCCATGCCAAAGGATTTCATTTTTTGAGTATTTTTTCACTTTCTTTGACTTTTTTGAAAAAAAGGTCAAAATGGCCGCCGTTAGTATTCATTGTACGGGGTCGAATTATCCAAAACTTTCGACGATTCTGTGATATAACCACTACTCGTGCACCTCAGAGCAAACTATCACACACTTGTAGTTCAAATTTGAATTACTTTCGGAAAATAGGCATAAAGTCGTTTAAGTAGGCGAAATTAGCTAGAAACCGAGAAAATTACTAATATTTATGGATTATCCATAAAATATGGTCTACTTTGTGTGATAATTGGATGGGTGCCATTTTGCACCATATTTGTTGTACTTCCTTCACAAAAAATGTCATTTTTGACAATCGAAAAACAAAAAATGATATTTATATAAGTAATTTGAAAAAACTCAGGTCTGCAACATTGTTTGTTGTACAAAGATACAGCTATGTGTCAACTATGGGCACATTTTCACAAACTATGACACGTGGATGACCATAACGAGGCCATTTGACCCGAAACTTATACATGTTTATAGATAATTGACATTTTTGTGAAGAAGTTTTTTGTAAACTATGTCAGAACTCAAGTTTATCATTTATCCTAGCAACTAGTACACATGAAAGTACTCCATGCCAAAGGATTTCATTTTTTGAGTATTTTTTCACTTTCTTTGACTTTTTTGAAAAAAAGGTCAAAATGGCCGCCGTTAGTATTCATTGTACGGGGTCGAATTATCCAAAACTTTCGACGATTCTGTGATATAACCACTACTCGTGCACCTCAGAGCAAACTATCACACACTTGTAGTTCAAATTTGAATTACTTTCGGAAAATAGGCATAAAGTCGTTTAAGTAGGCGAAATTAGCTAGAAACCGAGAAAATTACTAATATTTATGGATTATCCATAAAATATGGTCTACTTTGTGTGATAATTGGATGGGTGCCATTTTGCACCATATTTGTTGTACTTCCTTCACAAAAAATGTCATTTTTGACAATCGAAAAACAAAAAATGATATTTATATAAGTAATTTGAAAAAACTCAGGTCTGCAACATTGTTTGTCGTACCAAGATACTACTATGTGTCAACTATGGGCACATTTTCACAAACTATGACACGTGGATGACCATAACGAGGCCATTTGACCCGAAACTTATACATGTTTATAGATAATTGACATTTTTGTGAAGAAGTTTTTTGTAAACTATGTCAGAACTCAAGTTTATCATTTATCCTAGCAACTAGTACACATGAAAGTACTCCATGCCAAAGGATTTCATTTTTTGAGTATTTTTTCACTTTCTTTGACTTTTTTGAAAAAAAGGTCAAAATGGCCGCCGTTAGTATTCATTGTACGGGGTCGAATTATCCAAAACTTTCGACGGTTCTGTGATATAACCACTACTTGTGCACCTTAAAAACATTTTTAAAAAAATTTCAGAGCAAACTATCACACACTTGTAGTTCAAATTTGAATTACTTTCGGAAAATAGGCATAAAGTCGTTTAAGTAGGCGAAATTAGCTAGAAACCGAGAAAATTACTAATATTTATGGATTATCCATAAAATATGGTCTACTTTGTGTGATAATTGGATGGGTGCCATTTTGCACCATATTTGTTGTACTTGCTTCACAAAATATGTCATTTTTGACAGTCGAAAAACAAAAAATGATATTTATATAAGTAATTTGAAAAAAACTCAGGTCTGCAACATTGTTTGTCGTACCAAGATACAGCTATGTGTCAACTATGGGCACATTTTCACAAACTATGACACGTGGATGACCATAACGAGGCCATTTGACCCGAAACTTATACATGTTTATAGATAATTGACATTTTTCTGAATAAGTTTTTTGTAAACTATGTCAGAACTCAAGTTTATCATTTATCCTAGCAACTAGTACACATGAAAGTACTCCATGCCAAATGATTTCATTTTTTGAGTATTTTTTCACTTTCTTTGACTTTTTTGAAAAAAGGTCAAAATGGCCGCCGTTAGTATTCATTGTAGGGGTCGAATTATCCAAAACGTTCGACGGTTCTGTGATATAACCACTACTTGTGCACCTTAAAAACATTTTAAAAAAATTCAGAGCAAACTATCACACACTTGTAGTTCAAATTTGAATTACTTTCGGAAAATAGGCATAAAGTCGTTTAAGTAGGCGAAATTAGCTAGAAACCGAGAAAATTACTAATATTTATGGATTATCCATAAAATATGGTCTACTTTGTGTGATAATTGGATGGGTGCCATTTTGCACCATATTTGTTGTACTTGCTTCACAAAAAATGTCATTTTTGACAATCGAAAAACAAAAAATGATATTTATATAAGTAATTTGAAAAAACTCAGGTCTGCAACATTGTTTGTCGTACCAAGATACAGCTATGTGTCAACTATGGGCACATTTTCACAAACTATGACACGTGGATGACCATAACGAGGCCATTTGACCCGAAACTTATACATGTTTATAGATAATTGACATTTTTGTGAAGAAGTTTTTTGTAAACTATGTCAGAACTCAAGTTTATCATTTATCCTAGCAACTAGTACACATGAAAGTACTCCATGCCAAAGGATTTCATTTTTTGAGTATTTTTCACTTTCTTTGACTTTTTTGAAAAAAAGGTCAAAATGGCCGCCGTTAGTATTCATTGTAGGGGTCGAATTATCCAAAACTTCGACGGTTCTGTGATATAACCACTACTTGTGCACCTTAAAAACATTTTAAAAAAAAATTCAGAGAAAACTATCACACACTTGTAGTTCAAATTTGAATTACTTTCGGAAAATAGGCATAAAGTCGTTTAAGTAGGCGAAATTAGCTAGAAACCGAGAAAATTACTAATATTTATGGATTATCCATAAAATATGGTCTACTTTGTGTGATAATTGGATGGGTGCCATTTTGCACCATATTTGTTGTACTTGCTTCACAAAAATGTCATTTTTGACAATCGAAAAACAAAAAATGATATTTATATAAGTAATTTGAAAAAACTCAGGTCTGCAACATTGTTTGTCGTACCAAGATACAGCTATGTGTCAACTATGGGCACATTTTACAAACTATGACACGTGGATGACCATAACGAGGCCATTTGACCCGAAACTTATACATGTTTATAGATAATTGACCTTTTTGTGAAGAAGTTTTTTGTAAACTATGTCAGAACTCAAGTTTATCATTTATCCTAGCAACTAGTACACATGAAAGTACTCCATGCCAAAGGATTTCATTTTTTGAGTATTTTTTCACTTTCTTTGACTTTTTTGAAAAACGGTCAAAATGGCCGCCGTTAGTATTCATTGTAAGGGGTCGAATTATCCAAAACTTTCGACGGTTCTGTGATATAACCACTACTTGTGCACCTTAAAAACATTTTTAAAAAAAATTTCAGAGCAAACTATCACACACTTGTAGTTCAAATTTGAATTACTTTCGGAAAATAGGCATAAAGTCGTTTAAGTAGGCGAAATTAGCTAGAAACCGAGAAAATTACTAATATTTATGGATTATCCATAAAATATGGTCTACTTTGTGTGATAATTGGATGGGTGCCATTTTGCACCATATTTGTTGTACTTGCTTCACAAAAAATGTCATTTTTGACAATCGAAAAACAAAAAATGATATTTATATAAGTAATTTAAAAAAACTCAGGTCTGCAACATTGTTTGTCGTACCAAGATACAGCTATGTGTCAACTATGGGCACATTTTCACAAACTATGACACGTGGATGACCATAACGAGGCCATTTGACCCGAAACTTATACATGTTTATAGATAATTGACATTTTTGTGAAGAAGTTTTTTGTAAACTATGTCAGAACTCAAGTTTATCATTTATCCTAGCAACTAGTACACATGAAAGTACTCCATGCCAAATGATTTCATTTTTGAGTATTTTTTCACTATCTTTGACTTTTTGGAAAAAAAGGTCAAAATGGCCGCCGTTAGTATTCATTGTACGGGGTCGAATTATCCAAAACTTTCGACGGTTCTGTGATATAACCACTACTTGTGCACCTTAAAAACATTTTTAAAAAATTTCAGAGCAAACTATCACACACTTATAGTTCAAATTTGAATTACTTTCGGAAAATAGGCATAAAGTCGTTTAAGTAGGCGAAATTAGCTAGAAACCGAGAAAATTACTAATATTTATGGATTATCCATAAAATATGGTCTACTTTGTGTGATAATTGGATGGGTGCCATTTTGCACCATATTTGTTGTACTTGCTTCACAAAAAATGTCATTTTTGACAATCGAAAAACAAAAAATGATATTTATATAAGTAATTTGAAAAAACTCAGGTCTGCAACATTGTTTGTCGTACCAAGATACAGCTATGTGTCAACTATGGGCACATTTACACAAACTATGACACGTGGATGACCATAACGAGGCCATTTGACCCGAAACTTATACATGTTTATAGATAATTGAGCTTTTTGTGAAAAAGTTTTTTGTAAACTATGTCAGAACTCAAGTTTATCATTTATCCTAGCAACTAGTACACATGAAAGTACTCCATGCCAAAGGATTTCATTTTTTGAGTATTTTTTCACTTTCTTTGACTTTTTTGAAAAAACGGTCAAAATGGCCGCCGTTAGTATTCATTGTACGGGGTCGAATTATCCAAAACTTTCGACGGTTCTGTGATATAACCACTACTTGTGCACCTTAAAAACATTTTTAAAAAATTTCAGAGCAAACTATCACACACTTATAGTTCAAATTTGAATTACTTTCGGAAAATAGGCATAAAGTCGTTTAAGTAGGCGAAATTAGCTAGAAATCGAGAAAATTACTAATATTTATGGATTATCCATAAAATATGGTCTACTTTGTGTGATAATTGGATGGGTGCCATTTTGCACCATATTTGTTGTACTTGCTTCACAAAATATGTCATTTTTGACAATCAAAAAATGTTATTTTTGACAATCAAAAAATGTCACCATATTAGGTCGCTTGGACAGGCCAAAGGCCGGATCAGAACATACATCACAATTAATATCGGCTCAACTGGTGTGGTAATTAAAATAAAATAATTAGTCAAAGTAACTACTGAATGAGGAATTGCTTTTTTTAATTATAAAATTACTGTTTGAGATGGATGCGAAAAGTACTTTTTTAATTCATGATTAACGAAAGAAGCAAATATAGGGAAACCTTTAGTACCGGTTGTTATTACCAACCGGTACTAAAGGCTACTCTTTAGTACCGGTTGGTAATAACAACCGGCACTAAAGGTCTCGCCGTGGGGCCACCAACTGCGGCCGCATGTGCCGCGGGGCTCCAACCCTTTAGTACCGGTTGGTATTAACAACCGGTACTAAAGGCGCCTTTAGTACCGGTTGTTAATACCAACCGGTACTAAAGGGTTGGAGGCTGGGGCCCCGGCTGGCACACAAATACAACCGGTGCTAATGCCCCCTTTAGTACCGGTTTTTATGCAACCGGTACTAAAGGGGGCGTCACCGTTGCCCCCTTTTCTACTAGTGCATGCATTTCTTATGTGGAAACTGAAACTTCACATTCCCTTCCTTTGAATCAATAATAGCCCCTGTGGTACGAAGAAAAGGTCTTCCAAGAATAATAGGACTAGAGGTTTTATTCCCCATATCCATGATTAGAAAATCCACAGGTACAAAAGTCATATGTAACTCTACCATAACATCATTTACTTTTCCTAAAGCACGTTTAATGGTATTATCAGCAAGTGCAGGTTCAACAGAGCATTTTTCAAGATTCTTTAATTCAAGTACTTCATATAATTCTTTAGATAAAATAGAGACACTAGATCCTAGATCAAGTATGGCATGGTGTGTCTCTTTTCCAATAGTTACTAGCACCTTGGGGATCCATATATCCCCAAGCTTAGGTGGTATCATAGCTGCTTGATTGTATCTAGCAATTTTTTCTTTCAAGACATGATTAGCAATATAGGAACCAAAACCAGATTGGTTAACATCAATAGAAGGATCACTTGCAAATTTTTGTAAGATAGATATTAATTCATGCAAGCTACAATTCTCTAAATCAAGCAAAGGATCTTTAACTTTCTTTTCCTTTTTGACCGAAACTTGTTTTTTAACAGGGGGTACTTCCTCACTTCTAGTTTCTTGCTCATTGTCCATAGAATTGGTCAGTTTGATTTATGTAGCCAATCTTTAAAAGAGGGACAATTTTTTCTATTGAAAGCTTTTTATAATTCCCTCCAGGTCTTGGTTGTAGCAGGTGGTAGTGAACGTATCCATTCTTTTGCCTCTCCTTTTAATGAAAGAGAAAATAATTTTGGCATCACAATATCAGGTTCCTTGAGGTTTAGTGCAGAACAAATACTGATAAAATTATTCAGATGATCAAGACAATCTTCTTTTCTTTTATCACCAAATTGTTTCTTAGTTATCAAGTGTAGTAAGTCATAACTTACTCTAGAACTATCAGCTTGTATCTCAGGTGTGGTAATAGGTTTAGCAATAAATTGATCATTTGGAGTATTTGTGTAGTCACACAACTTAGTCCTATCACCCATTTTAGCAAGTTTTTATGTGTTTTTAATTTTTTATGCAAAACTGAACATAAAATGCCACTGAATAATGCAAACCGAATTAACAAATGCAAAACAAAATGCAAAACTGAAATAAAATATGCAAACCGAAATCTAAAAATGATATGCAAGACAATAACAAAAAAAAAATGCTTGAAGGTAAAGATGGACAAGATGATGCTCACGTAGGTGCAACCTCCCCAAGCTTAGGTGTTAGCACAAGTTGGTGATGAAGTTGACTTTGTTGTGATATCCTTGGATAAAACCTTCCAGCTATGATCCCCCGGCAACGGCGCCAGAAAAAACACATGATGACGGAATTGATGAGAGTGTTTCTCCCTCAACTACGCCAACAAGCACTCTTGATACCCTGAAAGGAAAATAATATATGGGATAGGTTGAGCCTCCAAGTGCAGGGTATGTAGAAGTGGAAGTTTTTTCCCCACGAGGGTGACTCGAGGGTTTAATATCGAACTCTCGGTGAATCAGTAGTGGGGATTTTATCTCCTTGTCCTTCTCTAGATTTCCTATAAACAAAGTAGATTGCTTTGTGCCCTCAACCTCACCAAGTGGTTGTCAAGCACAAGGTGTGAGAATGATATTAAGATAATAATGAATGCAAAACAGTAAATAAATATGCAATGGTGGTAAGTGGTAATGCAAGGATGATAGTAATGATGATGGATGATATTTTTGGGGTTTTTATATGTGTATGCAATGAATAAAAGTGTTTTTGTATTTTCTGATTTTAAAATGGCTGAATGTAGAAAATGCTTAAAAGTGGTTGGAAAGTTGTTTCTTATGATTAAAAATGGATCGGGGTTCATGGTTTCACACATGCACTCTCTCTTTAATATAGTGTGGCAAATAAGTAGACATAGGATTAACATATGAGATTGCAAACAAGTTTAATGACATGTTACTAATTATATGGGCATCACGTCCTAACATAGATACCTTTTGATTATTAGTCTCACTTATACTCCACCAAGATGCGAACTAAATCACAACACCTCAGTAATTAAGATGAGGTGAAAATAAGAACATGTTGGATCTAGTCATAGGTAGAGGCTTGTCACTCCTCATACCTTGCAACATGGTATTTTGGTTTATCCCTAGTGAGGCAACAAAGTAAGGTAAACATCCAATGGATCGCGTTATTAAGTTGTCAGCTTATCACATCACCACCCCCGTTACTCCAACTAATGCACACGTTCCCCCTCACACGCTCTCATAAACATGCTTGATCAAAACAAGGATACAAGAACGGGGTACATAATATGCATCTACTTTCATACCTAAAATAAACATTGCAATCTCAACATATATTAACTCATAAAAAGATCCACCACAAAGGTAATACAACAATGACCGTTATCATGTTCAGCAGCTCATAAGGTGCTAATTAGTGAAGCTCAAGAGAGAGAGAGATACATATGCTACTGCCACAAACCCATAGTCCAGAGGTGGATTACTCCCTCTTCATCATGGAGACGGTGGAGATGTCGATGGAGAAGAAGGAGACCTCTCCGGCAGCGCTCCGCCGGAGTTTCCCCCCTCCAATCTACAGCCTCCTGGTCTCTGTTTCTTGTTTCTCTCATGTGGCGACCCTCTCTCCGAAAAACGTCGGGGGGCTCTTTATGTAGGCATTTTTAGGTCACGAGGAAGCTTCAGGAAGAAGGATCGTCGCAAACGGGGCCATGAGGGCCAAAAGAGGTGGGCCCACGCGGCCCTGTACCTGGCCCCGTGGGGCACCCTCTTTCGCCCCTCCGGCCTCCGTTTGCTTGCTTCCTTCGCTCCTAGGTCGTCCTCCTTCCAAATAAATGATCCCCGTAAATTTGCAGCTCATTATGACGTCGTTAAGGCCCTGAAATAAATAAGGAAAATAATAGGGGTTTTCTGTCTGCGCAGGATTAATTTCATAAAAAGGGGAAATCATTATTAATTACCAAAAATTATTAAATAGCAGTAATATACTCCTTATATCACTAGTAGAAAACAGGCTTTTAGTCCCGGTTGCGCAACCGGGACTAAGCAATCGGGACTAAAAGCCCCACCCTTTAGTCCCGGTTGTGTTCTGAACCGGGACTAAAGCCATTTTTTTAGGCCGAAGGATCTTTTGTCCCGGTTCGTGACACCAACCGGGACTAAAGGTTTTCTGAAAAAATTTATTTTTTGAATTTTCTGTTGAGTTTTTTTTATTAAATAGCAGCAATATACTCCTTATATCACTAGTAGAAAACAGGCTTTTAATCCCGGGTCCAAAGGGCTGTTAGTCCCGTTGCGCAACCGGGACTAAGCAATCGGGACTAAAAGTCCCACCCTTTAGTCCCGGTTGTGTTCTGAACCGGGACTAAAGCCATTTTTTTAGGCCGAAGGATCTTTTGTCCCGGTTCGTGACACCAACCGGGACTAAAGGTTTTCTGAAATTTTTTTATTTTTTGAATTTTCTGTTGAGTTTTTTTATTTTTTTCCGAATTTCATCCGTAATCACCCATATTCTCATGTCAAAGTGCATACCTTCCGGTCAGCCCTAATCTCTAACTTCCCGACCGGTCACCCATCCTCTCATTGCTCCAGCCCCAGCACGCTTAACTTCCCAGTTCCCTCTCCCCCAGCTGCCAAGTCTGCAATTGTTGTTTTCTTGACAATAATAAGCTATCAATCCTATTAACCCTTAGGTCTTGATGGCATATGATTAAATTTTTCGAATTCCAAACAATTGTTAAAATAAACAACAATGATTAACAAACAACAATGATTAATTTACGAACTCAAAAAAATTTAAAAAAATGAAAAAAATTCAAAAAAACTCAAAAATTCGCAAAACAAAAAAATTATAAAATTATAATAAAAGTTAAAAATAATTGAAAAATAAAAGAAACAACAAAAGAATTTCAAAATTTTCAACAAAAATCAAAATTTTCCATATTTTCCTGACAAAATCTAAAAAAAAGAAAAATAAAACTTTAGTCCCGGTTGGAGATAGACTAAAGGTAAAAATGCTGATTTTTTTTTTTTGCAAAAACCTTTAGCCCGGGTTGGTGTTCAAAACTGGGACTAAAGGTGTAGACTTTAGTCCCGGTTGGAGCTACCAACCGGGACTAAAGGGCCTCGCGCCTGACGCCATCCCTTTAGTCTCGGTTGGTGGCTCCAATCGGGACTAAAGGTCCCGTACGAACCGGGACTAAAACCTCTCGAGCCTCGTGCGGCATGCGAGCCGCTCGAACCGGGACTAATGTTGGCATTAGTCCCGGTTCGTAACGCGACCGGGACTAATGCGACTATTCTGCCTGGACGAAAGACCTCTTTTTTACAAAGTTCATGTATGCATTTTACATGCATCAACTATTCAAGAAATAGGTTGTCGTGTTTGTTAGTACTATCTTTGGATGCGGATAGTGACAGCATGAAGTGTCCGTAGATGTGGAATACGAACTTTGAGGTGTGCTTTTCGTAGCCCTACGCAATTCTCATCTTATTTGATCCACGAAAGAATGATCTCCGAGTAACGTCTACCATGCATGTGTTTTTGTGGGAACTATCATGTGTTTAATTATGTTAATGATGTTGAGAGTAGTCACTAGTGAAAGTATGAAGCCTAAGCCTTGTTTCCAAGCATTGATACACCATTTTTAGTCACTTTTGTCACTTGTTTGCTTGCTACCATTTTTATTACAGAATTACAAAATCACCTTTTACCATCTATATCACTTGCATTTTACTATCTCTTCGCCGAACTAGTGCACCTATACAATTAGCCATTGTATTAGGTGTGTTGGGGACATAAGAGACTTCTTGTATCTTAATTGCAGGGTTGCTTGAGAGAGGATACATTCACCTTACACCTCCCTGAGATCGATAAACCTTGGGTTACTCACTTAAGGGAAATTTGCTGCTGTCCTACACAAACCTCTGCGCTTGGAGGCCCAACAAGTCTACAAGAATAGAAGTGTGTAGTAGACATCACCCGCCACTGCCTATACCAGTGCCACATTAAAAATTCGTCACTCATACTAGGACTACACTAAGGGTTTTTCTACTAGTGTAATCCAAACATACCCCACCAACCGCTTTATTTTTGGGTAAATTAAAAACATTACCCCATACTAGTGTATCATGGGGGAAGAATATTTGTGCGGATTTGAGGGGATTGGGTGAAAAGAAGGATTTCACAAAATCCCATTCCATTCCCAGACCCCTAGGGGTTGAAAATACACCCTAGTAGACAAGGCCTTAACAGAAAGCCAGGGTATTGCCGGATACCCATGTACGTCAACGGGCATGGCCCAAATTCAGTTTTGCTTGTTTGAATTGTTTCGACTTTTTTTGTTAGTTGTTTTCTTGTTTCTTACTACGGTTTCTTCTATAGTTTGATATAATAAATTGTCTAAAAATGATATGAAAAATTCAATTTTTCATAGTCACATATACTAAAGTTATTCGACACAAAATATGTATGTATTAAAAATTATTAGCATGGAAAATTAAATGATTAAAGAGATGGATGATGTGGAATTGACATGTAGAGATTAATAATTATTAGTGGCGATGACATTTACATATGATTGGTTAGGGGAGTGTATGATGTGGATAACTTGCATGTAGAGATAGAAAATCATAAATGAACTTAGTGGGGTTTCGTATATAATGGGCTTGTTTCTGCTTGCACATGGCACCCATGAGGGTTTTGACCATCATAGAGGAAGATTTTCTTGGGAAGGCCAGGGGAACAAGAGGAAGTACCATATGGTCAATTGGCAAGACATCTGCAAGCCAAAGGAGCTAGGGGGCTTGGGAGTCATCAACACCAAGCTCATGAAGACTGCTCTGATGTTGAAATGGATATGGAAATTATTCACAGAGCAAGATGATAGGCCTCTGTGGCTTAGGCTGATCAGGGCCAAGTATGCAGGTGTTGCGGATATCTTTGGAGCCAACTGTCGGAGATTGTCCCCAGGAACTAGGGGTGTCTCCAAGGTATCGTGTAAGGGGCTGAACACGGAGTCAAACAATCCACAACGTGCTCCGGCGACGGTGCTCGTCAGGCTCGCTGCGGACGACACTGCAGAGATTGACACAAGGTATTACCCAGGTTCAGGGCCCTCTTGTGGAGGTAAAGCCCCTACGTCCTGCTATGGTGTATTGCACTGCTTGGAGAGTTTACAGTACAAAGGGAACGCTTGTCGAGCTCAAGGTGGCTAACAATGGCTACTTGCTAGTCTTTAGATCTAGGGTTTTTACTCTGGAATCTTGGAACCCCTTGCACAAGCGTGCCTCCCCTCCTTTTATAGGCGCCCTGGGCCTCTTCTGCCCAAACATTTGGGCGGGAAGGGCTACCACATGGCGACGAAGGAGGAGGCGCGGTGCACCGTAAAGGTGAGGTCTACCATAAAGGTAAAGATCGTGGACGCGGTCCACGGCAGGGGAACGGCGTCACCAAAGCTGAAAAGGGGCACCGACCAGCTGGACGGCGGGCTGGCGCTTGCCGAGGTGGGAGGTGACCCACAGTGACGTCGTCCTTGGAGCGTAGCTGCAGACTGTTCCCTTGTCACCAAAGAGGCAATACTCGTTGTCCGCTTTGCTTGGCTCCGCTTTGTTGACTGCTTTATACATGGAAACGGCAACTGCGGCGTTGTCGTCATCGCGCGTAGGCACGCGCGTCACTCTGCACCCGGCGCAGAGCCCATGTGCGCTCTGCCGCGGGGGCGGAGACGGCTTCACGAGGAGGGCGCTTCGCGAGGCGAAAGGCCTCGCCAAGCCCTTCAGCTTGGTCCTTAGTGGAATTGTGGACGGCGTCGGAGACGCCTTGTCGAGGAGCGATTCCTCGCCGAGGGAAAGAACCCTTGGTGAGGAGGAAAACCCTTCGCGAGGGGAGAAAACCTCGCGAAGCTTGCCAGGCTTGGAGAGCCTGGTCCTTAGCGAAAATCATCCAAAGAATCTTGTGGGCCCTGGCAGGCCGGCCCGTGGTACCCTGGTTTCCACTGTGCCGACAGTAGCCCCCGGGCCCGCGATGGGCACGCCGAGGCCCATGGACGAAGGCGAAGCGTCGAGGGGCCAAAGATGCCTGACAGGGCCGCGACACGTGTCACGCAGCGGTTGCGCCCGCGGCCACGACCTCCTCGGCTCCAACGGGCGACGTGGTGGGGCCCGCCACGACTCGAGTGCTGGTCAATAAAGCCTGGGCGCGCAGGCGGCGCCCATTACTTCTCCCGTAACTCCTCCGCACACTTCTCCCCACGCCTCCAAACTCTCCAGAGAACTCCAATCTCCAGAGCACTCTCCTTCTTCTCCGGCGACCATGGCCCCCAAGAGAGCAGCCACCGACTCGAAGGGCAAGGCCACCGCTCAGGCGAGCTCGTCGGCGGCAACGGCGCGGGCGGGCACGTCCGCGGCGATGGCGCGCGCTGCTGCGCTCGAGGGAGCGCTGCCGAAGACGCGCGTCACCGCTGCGACGATAGCGACGGTGCGCCACCTGGCGGCGGCGAAAACCAACGAGCACGGCGCCACCGAACTGAGGTCGGCCGGTAGCAGGCTCACCGACACCTTCTACCCCATCTTTCTTCATACTCTCTACGCCGGCCTGGTACCACCATTCTCTGATTTCCTCCTGGCGATCTTGGAGACGTACCAGATCCAACTCCTTCATCTTCATCCCAACTCCATCCTCATCCTTGCCATCTTCGCCCACTTCTGCGAGGCCTACGTCGGCATCCGCCCCTCGGTGGCGCTCTTCCGCAGTTTCTATTCTCTTCGGAACTCCGCCAAGGGCGAGCGGCTCGGATGTGTCTCTTTTCGCATCGTCGACGCCAGGAGCGACAACTACATCCCCATCGCCTGGCTTGGCGAGGTCGCCGTCACCAAGGTGACGAAAAAGGTCGACAAATTCCGCGAGAAGTGGCTCTTCGTCGACGCCAAGGCCACAAACCCTCTCCTGGAGGTGCCCGAGGCGCCGCCGAGGAAGTGGGCGCGCTGGGCGAGCGCGGACTTCAGGGGCTCGAAGCTTGACGCGGTGTACGTGTACATCCGTCACATCCGCGACGCGGGGGTCACCGGCCAAATGGTGGCAAAGGACTTCACCAGGCGCCGCATCGCCCCCCTCCAACAGCACGCCGAGCCGGTGTGGCGATATGACGGCAAGGACGACGCCATGCGACTAAGCAGGGACGGCTTCGAGCCTGATGTGCTCCGCCAGATTATGAACGTCCTCTTCACATCGCCGGAGATCCCGTCCGCCAAGAAAGAGGCGGCCAAGCCGCTCATCGTCTTCGCCGAGGAGAGCATAGAGGAGCAGCGCTCGCACATGCCCACGTTCGACGAATGGGGAATCGTGCCCGCGGGGCACAGCGGGCCTCGCCCTAATCCGTGGGCGGCGGAGCCTGAGTACGTGGATGAGGCTCCTGAGGCTGAGGAGGCCGAGTCCGCCGAGGAGGAGGCCTCGAGAAGCGAGGACCCCCTCGGCGAGGACGAGGCTTCAAGGGGCGCTGACCCCGTCGGCGAGGGCGCCGGATCCTCGAGGAGCGCCCACGCCGAAGTGGACCTCCAGGTGCTCTCCTCCGGCGACGAGGAGGACGCCTTCCGCATCGTCCGCTCCCAGCGCGCCGAGGAGGAGGAGACGAGCGGCGGCGGAGGAGGGCGCTGCGAGCCCCGCTCCAAGGCGGTCCACGACAGGAGGGCCGCAACCGCGGGAGGCATCCCTCGCGCGGAGACAGGAGCGGCCCGGGAGGAGACCGGAGCAGACCTCATCCAGCCTCCCAAGGCGAAAAAGAGGGTGTGGGTGATGGCCGGCGAGTAAGCCCTCGACTTCTCCTTCTTCCTCAATATTTCACTTTAAGAATTCCCCCCTTTGAAGGATTTTCGACTTGTCTCCCTTTCAGGCAGCCCGCGGAGCCAAAGAGGCGGCGGCTCGGCGAGGTTGGAGAGACCACCAGCGTCTCCATGGAGACGCCTGCAGCCGGCGAGCCGCAGCAGACAGTTGCCTCTCCCGCGGGCGAGCACCGCGCGGAGACGGTGACGGGCAGGGAGAGCGTAGCGTCGCCGATTCGGGCGGCGACTCCTCCAGCGGCGGAGCACCGCGTGGAGGAGGAGACCGCAGGGGCGGCGGCGTCGCCAACCAGGGCGGCGACTCCTCCAGTCCAGCAGGAGGCGGAGGAGGAAACCGTGGACGAGGACATCGTCGCGGAGCCGCCTCCAGAAGAGGGGGCCTCGAGAAGGGCTGACACGCCCGGGGCCGCGGCAGACGCGGCCGTTGCAGAGGGGGCCGGAGGCGCCCCTGTGGAGCAGGAGGCAGAGACACCTCCGGAGCCCCCAAGCGACGGGGCCAGGGGCGAGGAGATGCCCAGCCCCCTGAGGGCTCCCGATGCGGGCGGCGAGGACGACGCCCCCACAAGCCCCCATGCCGCGGCGGGGGCCGCGACAAGCTCGGGGCAGGATGCCCCAGGCGCCTCGACAAGCGTCGAGGGAACTGCACCCAGCAGCAGCGGCGTGGGAGTCTCCTTGGCGCTGCAGGCGCCGCATCGCCAAGCGGCCTATCGCCGGATCGTCCTCAACCGGGCGCGGCGAGCGCTCGACGGGCTCGAGGAGCAGCTCGCCAGGGAAGAAGACGATCTGGCGGAGGAAAAAACGAGGCTCAGCGAAGCCTGGGCCCTTCTCTTCGAGAGGGTGGAGGTGTGCCGCCGGTGGGATGCGGCGGCCCAGGCGGAACGCCAAGAGGCCCTCCGCTTCGCCAAGGAGACCCGTGACAGCGTCAAGCGGGAGGCGCAGGAGGTGATGGAGGAGCTTGACGCCGCCAGGGAAGCGCTCGAGGTGGAAACCACCTCCAAGCACGACGAGCTGGCGGCCGCGAAGCAGAAACTCGCCGCCGACACCGAGGCCGCCAAGGCCAGCCTGAACGAGCTCCGCGAGCAGCTGGACGCCCGCGAGGGGCAGCTGGCGCCTCGCGAGGCCGGGCTAAAAAGGCGTGAGGAAGAGCTTGCCCTCCAAGAGAAGGAGTTGCGGCGGCGCGAGGAGCAGGTCCAGCTGCTCGCGAAGGACCAGGCCACCCGCGAGGGGCAGCTGGAGGAGCGTGAAGGTCGGGTGGCCACCGACGAGGCCAACCTCGCGGCGGAGCATAAGAGGCTCCAAGAAGAGGCTGACCTCAAGGTCAAGCTCGTCCGCGAAAACCTCTCAAAGGAATATGACGAGAAGGTCGCGAAGCACGAGGACCGCCTCAAGATCAAGCGCAAGGAGCTCGAGAAGCGCGTCAAGGAGCTTGAGCAGGAGGAGAAAAGGTTGACCTCCTGCCTCGAGGTCTCTCGGGAGGCCCAGGCGCGCGCCGAGGGGAACGCCTTTGCGCTGGAGAGGGACCTGGACGAGCTCCGGCAGCAGGTGGGGCCGGTCGCGGCCCTGGTGGAGCAGGCACGAGACCAGCGCCAGGTTGACCGGCTCATGACGCGCCAGCGTCAAAGCATTCTCCAGAGCTGGTGAGCCGCGTGCGCGCCGTCGGGAGAGATCTGAGGATCGACGTCCCCTCCTTCTCCGCGGCGACCGACGACGAAACCTCATACTCGCACTTCTTCGAGCAGTTCCTCGGAAAGCTTGAAGGGGTCGCGAAGAGCTTCGACAAGCGTGTCGTGGAGGAGAGTCGCGACCTCCTCGTTGTCGCCGTCACCAACGTCTTCAGCAACCTCGTGAGGCTCCAGCCCCCACTTGACCTTGAGGACGTGATGGCGCCACCACGTGCCATCAGCGACAAGGCGCGGGAGACCGCCAAGCAGGCCGCCATCGCGTATGCCAAGAAATTCGACCAAGTCTTGGTCGATGAAGACGAAGGCGACGGCGAGGGGGGTGCCCTAGGAGCAGGAGCTGGCGCGGATGGAGCGGGGACCTCGGGAGGCGCGATGGCCTGAGCTCCTTGCCTGGACGCGCAGAGGCGCATACTATTTTAGCATTCGTTTGTTGTAAGCTTTTGTAAAAACTTGTTAAGTTATTGGAGTATGCTTGTGGACGTCCCTCGGGAGGCTTTTGTCTTTCTCCTTCATGTCTTTTTCGCTCTACGTCTTAGGACCCTCTCTTAGCGCTACACCACCGCCGCTTCGGTATGTGCGAGTCAGTGCTCCACAAGTCCGGGGGGTGCGTGAGGCCTTGAGAAGTGAGAGCTCCTCGAAGCGCGATGCTTGGGGCCCCCCTTTGACGTGCAAGCAGCCCATGAGGCATAGGAGAGAAAAAGAGACTCGAGGGGCGAAAACCAGCGGGAAGAGATCTGAACAAGTGTTTAGACTTAGCTTGCCGAGGTGTTTTTGCCTTGGAAAGGGTGTTGGTTCCCTGGCGAGGCGTTTTCGCTTTGTCGTTACCTGAGGCTTGGAGAGCCTGTTTTCCTGCACTTGGAGAGATAGGCGTACCCACAAGCAATAGACAGTTAAAGATTCTTATGGTGCTCGTAGGTTCCTTCATGTGTGTCTCGCGAGGAGAAACAGGTACCAAGGTTTTGGTGATCCTTGGTGAGTTGACGTGCGCGGGAGCTGACCCATGAGTTCAGAGCTCCTTGGGAGTTGACATGCATGAGAGCTGACCCGCAAGTTCAGAGCTCGGATCCCTTGGGTTTTAGGTGCTGCCGGGATGCTCCCGTGGCATGGCACCCTGCTAGCCCCCGCTCGTGAGATACACAGGAGGGATCATACGAGCGAGAAAGAAAAGCGAATAACACCGAGCAAAGAACACCGAAGCGACAAAATATGCTGGCGCGATGCGCAAAGGTTCAGAATGACCTGAAATAGGCGTTCATTACACTGGCGTGGCCAGGAGCTTTCTCTTCTTTGTTGATGAAGCGTTGCTCCTCCGGGAGCGCGCTCCCCTACTTAGGAGGCAGGTTGGCGCCGATGGCGACGCAAGCCCCCGAGCCACTCGCCTCCAGAGACACTTGTTTTGTCGCGGCCTTCTCCTGAGAGAACAGCTGCTTCTTCTTCGCGGGGGGCCTCGGGAGGGGTTCCTCGTCCTCGTCGGCGGGTGACGCCACCGCGGCAGCCTTGTAGGCCGCCTGCGCAGCGTACAGGGCGTCCGAGACCACGCCGCGGATGACAATGGTGCCACCCGAGCCAGGGAGCTTGACGAGGTTGTAGGCGTGGTGGGTCACCGCCATGAATTTGGCGAGGGCGGGGTAGCCGAGTATGGCGTTGTAGGGTAGGCCGATGTGCGCGACGTCGAAGTCGATCAGCTCGGTGCGGTAGTTGGCCTGGGTGCCGAAAGTGACGGCGAGCCTCACCTGCCCCAAGGGGGTGGTAAGACCCTCTGTCACTCCCGAGAAGGGCCTGGTAGGCATGAGCCGCTCGTAGGGCACCTGCAGCTTCTCGAATGTCTCGACGGAGATGACGTTGAGGCCAGCACCCCCATCAATGAGCGTCTTAGAGACGGCGATGTTGTTGATGGTGGGGGTGCAGACCAACGGGATGGTGCCAACGGTTGACGTGGACTTGGGGTGATCGCCGGAGTCGAAGGTAATGGGGCACTGGGACCACTTGAGGGGCCTGGAGGCCTCGACTCCAGGGAGGGCTGCCGCGACCTCGCGAGCGAGTTGCTTGAAGTGGCGGTTGGAGCGAGGGGCCTGAGCCCCGCCAAGGATACAAGCTGCCCCGCGAGGCACCTGGTAGCCTTCGTCAGCCTCGGCAGGCAGGTTGTCGTTTGCGGGCTGGGCAGCGTTGGCCTGGGGGTTCTGCTGGTAGTTGTCGTTGTAGTTGTTGTTCCAGCGTCGCCCCCCGCGGCCGCTGCGGCCTCCACCGCGGCCTCCGCGGCCTCCGTTTGCCTCTCGAGCCTCGCGAAGCCTCTTGATGTCGAAGCAATCCTCGGTGGCGTGAGAGTGCCTGTTGTGGTAGATGCAGAAAGGGCGATCATCCTTCTTCTCAGGTCCTGCGGCTGGAGTAGCAGCCTGGCGAGACTGCTTGGCGTCAGGCTCTGCCGCGAGGACCGCAGTAGTCTTGCGCTTCTCAGAGGATTTCTTCTTTTTGGACCCCTCGGCGGGGTCCCCTGGCTCGTTCTTGACGAACAAGCGGCCCTCTTCAGCCTTGGCGCACTTGTCCGCCAAGTCGAAAAGCTTGACGACGGTGGTGATGTTGTCGTGGATGCCGAGCTTCTCGAGCATCCGCACGTCTGTGACCCCAGCCTGGAAAGCCGAAATGACCTGTGCGTCGGTGGCGTTGGGGATCTTGTTGCGCACTTGGCTGAAGCGCTGGATGTACTTGCGGAGGGTCTCGCCGGGCTTCTGACGCACGGCGCGGAGGTCATTGTAGGTGAGGCCGCGCTCATACGTGCCCTTGAAGTTGGCGACGAAGCACCGGCAGAGCTCCTCCCAAGAGTTGATGGACTCGGCGGGAAGGTTGGTGAGCCATGAGGACGCAGAGTCCTTGAGGGCCATAGGGAACCAGTTCGCCATGACCTTGTCGTCGCCCCCGGCGGCCTGGATGGCCAAAGAGTAGAGCTGCAGGAACTCCAGGGGGTTGTTCTTGCCGTCGTAGCGCGGAGGGAGGTCCGGCCTGAACTTGACCGGCCAGACGACGCGACGAAGGCTGCGAGTGAACGCGGCCGTCGTGCCGTAGGTGACCGTGCCGTTGGCAAGGGTGGCGCGGAGGTGGCGCCCGGCGGTGGCGATGTCCTGGACGGCGCGGTTGCGGCGTTCTTGCCCGCGCTCGATGCTCACGCGTGCGTCCTCAGGGGCTCGCTGCACGATCTGGCAGTCATGCGGCGACGACGCGTGCGATGCAGCGCGGCCGTCGCGAGGAGGAGCCCCCGCTGGAGCAGGTTGCGGTGCAACCGGTGGAGCCGGGGCGGGTGTGGGTTGGAGAGGAGGCGCGGGAGGTGCGCCGTGCGCCACGTCCCCCACGAGCGCAGAAGGAACCAGGGAGCGAGACGGCGCAGGTGCCGCGGCGCGAGCGGCGCCGATGAGCTCGGCAACGCGGTTGAGCCAGGCCTCCTGAGCCGCCGGCGTGGGGTGGTACTGCAGCAGCTCCTGCGCCATAAGGAGCGCAGTCGCCGGGCTGGGCGCAGGGCGGCCCAGCGAGGAGGCAGCACGGTCCCGCGACGGGGGCAGGGAGGAGGCCTCCTCTTCGCCAAGGTCGTCCTCAGCGTGGTCGATGTCGTCGTCAGGGTGCTCGACGCGGGGCTCGGGGTCGACGCGACGCTCCGGAGCAGAGCCCCCACGCGGGCGGCCACGCGGGCGGCCTGCGGGAGCGGTGGCGGCGCTAGCCGTCCGGCGAGCGAGACGTTCGGCACGAGAACCGGCCATGGCTGTGTCGAGGATGAAGACGCGCCTCAGCCCCCTACCTGGCGCGCCAAATGTCGGAGATTGTCCCCAGGAACTAGGGGTGTCTCCAAGGTATCGTGTAAGGGGCTGAACACGGAGTCAAACAATCCACAACGTGCTCCGGCGACGGTGCTCGTCAGGCTCGCTGCGGACGACACTGCAGAGATTGACACAAGGTATTACCCAGGTTCAGGGCCCTCTTGTGGAGGTAAAACCCCTACGTCCTGCTATGGTGTATTGCACTGCTTGGAGAGTTTACAGTACAAAGGGGGGAGCTTGTCGAGCTCTAGGTGGCTAACAATGGCTACTTGCTAGTCTTTAGATCTAGGGTTTTGACTCTGGAATCTTGGAACCCCTTGCACAAGCGTGCCTCCCCTCCTTTTATAGGCGCCCTGGGCCTCTTCTGCCCAAACATTTGGGCGGGAAGGGCTACCACATGGCGACGAAGGAGGAGGCGCGGTGCACCGTAAAGGTGAGGTCTACCATAAAGGTAAAGATCGTGGACGCGGTCCACGGCAGGGGAACGGCGTCACCAAAGCTGAAAAGGGGCACCGACCAGCTGGACGGCGGGCTGGCGCTTGCCGAGGTGGGAGGTGACCCACAGTGACGTCGTCCTTGGAGCGTAGCTGCAGACTGTTCCCTTGTCACCAAAGAGGCAATACTCGTTGTCCGCTTTGCTTGGCTCCGCTTTGTTGACTGCTTTATACATGGAAACGGCAACTGCGGCGTTGTCGTCATCGCGCGTAGGCACGCGCGTCACTCTGCACCCGGCGCAGAGCCCATGTGCGCTCTGCCGCGGGGGCGGAGACGGCTTCACGAGGAGGGCGCTTCGCGAGGCGAAAGGCCTCGCCAAGCCCTTCAGCTTGGTCCTTAGTAGAATTGTGGGCGGCGTCGGAGACGCCTTGTCGAGGAGCGATTCCTCGCCGAGGGAAAGAACCCTTGGTGAGGAGAAAACCCTTCGCGAGGGACGCAAACCTCGCGAAGCTTGCCAGGCTTGGAGAGCCTGGTCCTTAGCGAAAATCATCCAAAGAATCTCGTGGGCCCTGGCAGGCCGGCCCGTGGTACCCTGGTTTCCACTGTGCCGACAGCACGCTAGTCTTGGTTCAAGAGGTAAATAACTCGCACCTAGGGGCAGGAACGAGACAAAACACCATCCCCGATGGCAACTCATCCCAGCCTTCTTAGCAATTATTTATTAACACAAGTTTCCACCACTGTCCGAACATTCCATCAACTTCACATGTATGGAAATAATCAACGGACAACTTAAGCATTAGACTACGCATGGCTAAGCATCTCTAAGCAGAACATACAACTGATATTAATTATCTCAGGCCAACAGATCAACCTATGGTTAATAGGAAGGGAAACAGATAATGGTTCAGGGAGCATGCAAGTTATAGGATTCTCTATCCACTGAACAAAAGTTGTTTTAGAATCGAATGCAATATTATGGTGGAGAAAATACTTGTACTAATAGGATGAGATATGCACAAAGGTTAGGTTAGCTCTTGCCTTGCTGATAGTCCTGGTCGCGTTGATCGTCGAGGTATTGTGGTGGAACCTCGACTCCTGAATCTAACGAAACACAAACAATAACAGGAAACGAAATAAATAACACGAATACAAGGTGCAATGCACAATCATGATGAAATGGTCAAATTATGCACTGAAATCATATTGGGCATGTCCCACAAGTTAAATGGAACCCCTAAAATAAATATTGCAATTAACGGGTTAAAACTCCATCTTTAACTTAGTGAATTGCGTTATTATCAAAAAATTCCAGTACTGAAATATGGTTCCTAAATGCATGAAAATGAAATTATTAGATAGGTATTGTCCTACTGATCATTTTGGTACTTCGTTTGCAATTTTCCGATTAACGATGAAGAAATGGCGATTTAAACGGTTATGCAAATTAAATCATTTTAACCAATTCGAAATTAACATCAAAGGAAATTTATTTTCATACTATTATATTAGCATGGATAGATAGCATTTGTTTTGCTGGTCATTTTGGTATATCATTTGCAATTTTTGGATCAATATTTATCGAGTTATGATATTCCTAAAATTGGAATTAAATCTGCCATTTTAGTAATTTATTTAAACAGCACTAAAATTTAATTCTCAAATTCTCTCAAATGGCACAAAGTGGTAGTCCATTGTTCACTGAACATTTTTAGCTATTAAACACAATTTTTGAATCAAAATTCATAAAGTTATGGAATTTCTAAGTTTCATTTATTTTCTACCATTTCTGTATTTATTAAATAAAGGCAATTTATTTTGGCCAAATAATTCTACCAATGGCACTAACAGATAGACATTTTCTTCCTGAGCATTTTGGTATATTATTTGCATTTTTCTGAGTTGTGGTTCAAAAGTTATGCAATTTCAAAGTTCAATTCAATTTTCTGTCTTTTAATTAAATTCCAGAAATTGTTGCCGAACCGTTTTTCACCGTGGGCTGGGCTAGCCACAGCCACTGACTGGTGGGCAGTGGCCACGGTGGCAAGCCACGTCGGACAGAGGCCCACGGTCAGGTTTGACCCGCGGGAGGCCAGGACCGGCGCGGCGAGCACGCGGTGACCGGCGGCATGCCGAGCCAGGGAGGGGGCGCATTTGGCTCCGCACGGCGTGGGGAGTCTAGTGGCGGCGCTAGGGACCTAATGGTCACCGGAGGAGCTCCGGCGACGATTCGGTCTACGGCGTCAGCAGGATCTAGAGGGAGAGGGGGAGGAACACGGTGTCCTGGAGGTTCGCCAGCTCACCCTGAGTACGCTGGTGTGGACGGCGAGGTCGGGGAAGGCCGGCGGCGATGGCAATCGAGCTCGGCGGCGGCGGACAGAGAGGAGGAAGACGTGGACGAACGCGACGATTCCTGGGCTCCGGGCTAGATTCCTTCCACTCGAAGAACGAGGACGACGAGGCGGAGCGGACGGCGGCTTCAGCTTGCCCGGAGGCGGTCGGGAGCGACGGCGATGATGCGCGGCGGCTCGGTCAGCTAGCGGTCATGGCGCCGCTCGATTTAGGGTTTGCTGCAAGACGGGGAAAAGGAGGGGGAAAGGGAGCAGCATGTCGAGGAGGAGCTTCTTATCCTCCAAAGGGGGGCCAGGGCGCGAGGAGGAGGCAGGGGAGGCCACGGCGACGCGGTGCTCGTGGCGGCAGTGTTCCCCCTGTCGCCACAGTTGAAGATGGTGCTGACAGTGGGGACCCACTGTCAGGGATTTATTCTTTTCCCTTTTCCAGAAAGGTTTAGGCAATTAATTGAGGCCCTTAAACATTTTTAACAATTATGGAAAAATTCACAGAGCCATAATATATTATTTGGAACCTGTGGTAAAATTTGCAGCCCATTTGGAAAACATTTCATATGTTAAATATTTTGAAATTGCTCTCTTGCATTTTGGGCTTTAATTAAATATTTGAATTGGCAATTGCCTTAATTCTTGCAACAAACATATTTGTAGTTTTTAGAACTTCCTGGACAAATATGAGAATTCAGATTGAAAGTTTGTTCACCATTTACATCACCATCTTTGGTTTCTTAATTGTTGCTCCCTTATTATTTCATGTGAAGCAAAAATAAAATAGGGAATGCCATGATGCAAGATGAGATGCAAAAAGTGAAATTTTACTCATATTTTCAGGTACCAAAAGTGGGGCTGTTACAACTCTACCCCCCTTACAGGAATCTCGTCCCGAGATTCTAGGCTTGAGTGAAGAAGGCGGGGTATTCCTGACGAAGACTAGTTTCACGTTCCCAGGTTGCTTCTTCTTCAGAATGGTTAGACCACTGAATCTTAAGGAACTTGATGCTCTTGTTGCGGGTCTTCCTTTCCGCTTCATCCAAGATGCGGACAGGATGCTCACGGTAAGTCAGATCCTCCTGAATATCCAACTCTTCATGATTAACCCCGTGAATAGGATCTTTGAAGCAACGACGGAGTTGAGAGACATGGAACACATCATGCACATCCGGGAAATTCTCTGGAAGCTCGAGCTGATAGGAGAGATCACCTCGCTTACCCAGGACAGTGAAAGGACCAACAAAACGAGGTGCCAATTTTCCCTTGATCCCGAAATGACGAACGCCTTGGAGGGGAGAGACTCGAAGATAGGCTTTGTCACCAATTTCATAGTGAACCTCCTGATGATGCTTATCATAATAGCTCTTCTGCCTGGACTGAGCAATCTTCAGATTTGCTCGAATGATACGGACCTTTTCTTCAGCCTCATTGATCACATCAGGACCGAAGAGTGACCTCTCTCCGGTTTCAGACCAATTTAGAGGAGTCCTACATTTCCGTCCATAGAGAACCTCAAAGGGAGCCATTTGCAAACTGGCTTGATAACTGTTGTTGTAGGAGAACTCGGCGAGGGGGAGATACTTTTCCCAACCCTTACTGAAGGAGATAACACATGCCCAAAACATGTCCTCAAGGACTTGGTTCACCCTTTCAGTCTGACCATCAGTCTGGGGATGATAGGCGGTGCTGAAGTTGAGGCGGGTTCCCAAAGCCTCTTGGAAGCTTTGCCAGAATTTGGACACAGACAGACTACCACGGTCTGAGATAATCCTCAGTGGGACCCCATGCAAAGGAACAATACGGGTCATATACAAATCAGCAAGTTGGCTTGCTCGAATGTCGTCACGAACCGGGAGGAAGTGAGCGACCTTGGACAGACGGTCGATGACTACCCAGATGGCATTATTTCCCTTTTGAGACCTGGGAAATCCGGTAATGAAGTCCATACCAACTTCATCCCACTTCCATTCGGGAATGGCTATAGGGCGGAGAGTACCAGCTGGCCTTTGATGTTCAGCTTTCACCCGGCGACAGACGTCGCATTCTGCAACATACTCGGTGATCTCGCGCTTCATGCAAGACCACCAGAATTGAGGGCGAAGATCTTGGTACATTTTGGTGCTACCCGGATGAATAGAGATGGGTGACTCGTGAGCTTCCGAGAGGATCAACTCTTTTGTGTTTCCACTCTTGGGTACCACCAGACGGTTACCAAAGTAGACGACACCGTTGTCATCAACAGAAAAACAGTTAGCCTTCCCACTAGTTATTTTATCTTTGATTTCTAGGATCTCAGCATCCTGCTGCTGGGCTGTCTTGATCTCATCCTCAAGAGTGGATTTGATCTCAAGGATGGCCAAATATCCGGAGGGAACAATCTCCAGATTCAAACGTGCGAATTCTTCATGAAGAGCGGGCTGAGCTCGCTCAACCATCAGGGTGTTGCAATAAGACTTGCGACTCAGCGCATCGGCAACCACATTTGCCTTGCCAGGCTGGTAATTGAGGGTCACATCATAGTCTTTGATCAACTCCAACCATTTTCTCTATCGGAGATTCAGATCGGGCTGGGTGAAGAGATACTTCAGACTTTGATGATCCGAGAAGATCTCGCAATGGTTGCCCAACAGGTAGGGTCTCCATTGCTTCAGAGCATGAACCACGGCAGCAAGCTCTAGATCATGAGTTGGATAGTTGAGTTCATGCGGTTTGAGTTGGCGGGAGGCATAGGCTACGACATGGCCTTCTTGCATCAAAACACAGCCCAAGCCTTGGAGTGATGCATCACAATAGACGACAAAGTCTTTGTCGGTGTCGGGAAGGACAAGAACCGGTGTGGTAGTGAGCTTGACCTTGAGAGTTTGGAAGCTCTCTTCAGCTTTGTCTGACCACACAAACTGTTTGTTCTTCTTGAGGAGGTAAGTCAATGCTTTGGCTATTTTGGAAAAGCCCTCGATGAATCGGCGATAATAACCCGCCAACCCAAGGAAGCTTCGGATATCTTTGACGGACTTGGGAGTTGGCCAATCCAGGATTGACGGAATCTTGTCAGGTATAACCGCTACTCCAGCAACTGACACCACATGACCGAGAAAGATGAGCTCTTTTAGCCAAAACTCGCACTTAGAAAACTTGGCATAGAGGTAATGATCACGAAGCTTGGTCAGGACTAGCCGGAGATGCTCAACATGTTCTTCTTCGGTTTTGGAGTAGACAAGGATGTCATCAATGTAAATTATGACAAACTTGTCGAGATACTCGTGGAAGATGGAGTTCATCAGCCTCATGAATGTAGCCGGAGCATTTGTGAGGCCGAAAGACATGACGGTGTACTCATATAACCCATAACGGGTAGTGAAAGCCGTCTTTGGAATATCCTCCTTTCTGATTTTATCTGATGGTAGCCTGACCGCAGATCCATCTTGGAGAATATCTTGGCACCAGCTAGCTGATCGAACAGGTCATTCATTCGGGGAATAGGATACTTGTTCTTTATGGTCACTGCATTTAGAGGGCGGTAATCAACAACCAGGCGAGGAACATGTGTATCCCTCTTTTTGACAAAGATGACCGGGCAGCCCCAAGGTGAGCTACTCGGCCGGATGAATTCTTTTTCCAGCAGCTCATCAAATTGCTTCTTTAGTTCAGTTAGCTCTTCCGTTGGCATGCGGTAGGGCCTTTTGGAGATTGGGGCAGTTCCCGGAACCAATTCAATGACAAATTCCACACTTCGATCAGGTGGCATGCCAGGTAACTCCTCCGGAAAGACATCGGGGAAGTCACACACCACGTCAACCTCATGCATTTCAGGCGGTGTGGTGCCTTCCAGGAAACATAGGCTGATCTCCGGGGATAGAGGGGTGGCAGCGGATGGGGTTGCGGACGAAGGGGACCAGTAACTTACTAGCCCGACAGTTGGGTGGACCACTGTGACCGACTTGGCAGCACAATTCAAGTTAGCCTGATATTTGACTAGCCAGTCCATACCCAAAATGACATCTATACCATCTGCCTTCAGGGCTATCAGCTGGAAAGGGAAAGACCAATAGCCTATGGTAATCTGGACTTCCGGAGCTATCCAGTCAGTTCGCCAACTAGAACCTGGTGTTTTAACCACTAGAGGGGATTCCATGTTCACGAACGGTATTTGATGGTTGTGTGCATATGCTATGGACATGAATGAATGCGATGCTCCAGAATCAAACAAGACTGAAGCTGGATGATCATTAATTCGAAGCGTACCCATGAGAACACCGGGGTCCTCTTCAGCTTCTTCGGTAGAAAGGTGGTTCAGGCGGCCACGGCTAGCAGTCACAGCCTTGGCTGCGGGTGTAGAGGGTGCTGGTACAGGTGTTGCGGTAGCAGGTGCCTTCCCAGGGCAGTCCCTTGAGTAGTGACCGGGCTGGCCACAGCTGTAGCAGGTGAGCCTCGGCGGTGCAGGCAGCTGAGGGCGGAAACTACTTCCAGCCGCACCCAAGGTCGAAGTAGCTAGGCGAGGCGGAGGTGGCCTGAACCCTGTAGGCTTTGGCGTGAAGAGTGCCTTAGGCACAACGCTGTAGGGCACAAATACCCGGCGCTTCTTGCCCTCAGAAAAAGAGGAGCTCTAGTGGTCCCCCTGCGCAGGCCTCTTGGAACCTCCAGTTCCTTCCTACCCTGCTCCAGAGTGAGAGCAAGGTTGTACAACTCCTGGTAAGAATGGAACTTGAAGGGCAGCAGCTCATGACGGAGTCGCGGAGTCAGTCCCTTGCGGAACAGATACTGCTTATCTTCATCATTGGTCACGTCCCGGGGGGCGTAACGAGAGAGGTGGTTGAACTCACGCCCATAAGCTTGGACGTCCATGCGTCCCTGGGTCAGGTCCATGATGGGCTGGGGAATGTAAGCCGCACGAAAGGCAGTGCGGAATTCAGCCCAAGTGAAGGTATGGCCAGCCGCAAACATGGACACATGGCTTTCCCACCAGGACCCTGTGGCTCCAGTCAGCAGGTAGGTGGCGAAGTTCACTTGTTCCGCCACCGGAACATGCAAGGCAGTGAACTTGCGCTCGAGAGCACGAAGCCAGTCATCAGCATCCAGGGGCTCTTTAGCATAAGCGAAAGTGGGAGGCTGGGACCGCAGGAATTCAGTGAGGTTGTTGCATTCAGTGTTCCTCCGTGCACCCTGCTGCACCAACTGCGCGAGCAGATTCTCGTTGCGCACGCGGCCCTCTTCAATAATCATCAGAACCTCCGCCATAGTGGGTGGCGGCGGTGGATCAGGATTGCTTTGTTCACCATGATGGGTAGGAGCCATTCTGGAGATATGAACAAGGACACAGTTAGTATCTCTCTCCGAGTGGATAGGAATCAAGTATGCGCTTAGACCCGGATAAGCGACTACGAATGGCAAAAATTTAGCAAGATTGAGCGAGAAAGAACAGGTATCATCACTTCAACATGGCAGGGAAAACAATTGTACTCAACAAACACAAGCCAGTCGGAATAAAACCCATTAGGTAGTTCAGATACGAGCTTACAAATGCCTTAGTCTGCATTACACGAATGGAAATTACTGATGATACAAGTCTTTTAGTTCGATACAACAACTAGAACTCGAAAGGCAACCACTACAGACAGTGGGTATCTTGCTCATCATGCAGGAAGGCAAGGATACGATACAAGGTACCCGTAGATACCGGTCTCCTAGAAGTACTGGGCACTCCCCGGGAGACGCACAGAGCGAGTGTGGAAACGGCGGGCACTCGCTGGCTGGCGGTCATAAGGCGGCGTGTGGACGTCGCCACCGGTGTCTCGAGCAGGTCCACGTGGTGGAATGGTGCCACCCACTCTCGGGCTTCTCATGTAGCCGGGAAGCTCCATCGGTAGAGGCGAAAAGAGATCTGGGGGAAGTATCCCGGCATGGACGTACGGCTCCAAGGTCATCAGTGTGTTACGGTGACTCTCACGAGCAGCCACCGTGTATAGGTACCACTGACGGGCACGAATGTCCAATGCCCTAACCATCTCGATAAGAGCTCGATGGCCGTGGTCTGGCTCGGTCGTTGGGTCTGAGTACCTAGCAACATAGCAGCCCTCCAGACCGTCCTTAGCAGCTGGAAAGTGATAGAAATCTGAGATAGGATTAGCTAGGTAGTCAAAGTCTCCGCGGTACACGGAGAGGACGTTGAACGCAGCCTTCTGAACAACCTGCTCCACGGTCATGCCCACACCTACACTCTGGTACTGGACTCTGTCTCCATCCGGAGTCAGGACACGGGCCTCGCAGAAGAGTTGCCCTTGTCCGTACGGCACGTGCTCCTCGTACACCACGTACTCGGGGTACCAAGGGCAACCCTGGCTGGCTAAGGCAGCAACAAACAAGGCGGGGAACCCGCGGACACCCTCACAGCGAGTCAGACGGACAACAAGTCCCGGACGAGTCATCTGTAGCAACAACAGAACAGTTCAAAGTTAGAAACAGAATTGAGACTCATGAATTAATCTAGACGGTAAGAACCCAACCCCGAGAACCTTAAACTTTGACCCAACTGCAAGACAAATAGAGGTAAGGTGACTCAGAGTTAGAGCGAGTTGGGTAAGAAGTAAAAAGAATCCTATGAACGTTTTCACAACTTATTTTTAGGTTATAAATAACTTTCAACTAGACTCGACATCGACCAATAGAACGGGTTTCCGACAGGCAGTCCTGCTCTGATACCAACTTGTAGCGCCCCGACCCCAGAACTATACAGTTAAACGTTGTGTAACCGGTCATGCTACACAATCGAGGGTTACTGGATTTACCAATCCCAGGCCAAAAATCATTGGCAGGTGTGCTCGGAATGGATCATCGGCACACAACACCTCGATCATGCCATAAGCTCAGACATCGCTTTCACGTATAGTAAAGATACCAAGACTGCGGAATAACTGGCACATCACAGACTCTACGACACAAGAGATTATAGTTCAATTCATATATGAGAAAGATAGCAAATATCACAATCAGAGGTCACAGACCCATCATTACATCAAGCGGAAGCAAATACAGTTGTCTAACAACAAGATCCAAATTATGGCCTAAGAGGCCTACAATTAAACATCCCGTGCTAGCCTGTTCCAAAACGTCCCAAGCTGCCACCTGGGAACCCCAGACTACTCGTCGATGTCAATAAAGAACCCACCTTCCAGTTCGGTGACGTCCTCCTCTGAAACAAATAATAATCAACAAAGCAAGGCTGAGTACGACGTACTCGCAAGAATTAGTAGGGCGATATAGGCCCAATGCTGACGGAGGCTCTAATGCTGTAGATGTAGCTAATTTGCATAAAGCTAGTTTTCCTTTTTAAAAGAGATAAAGACCCATGGCATCGTCTACTCAGAATGTTTTCCGAAAAGGGGTAAGAGAGTAACTTTCATCTCCGGTTCTCATCGAACCATTTGTAGCCAACACCAACTCATCTCCACCAAGGCACCCCCTCGAATCACCCTCGAGTAAATGAACCTTTATCACACGTTGATTATGCAACCTCTAGCTGCCATATCAATTAAGTTAATGTTCTCTATGATCTTATCGTCTATTCCCAAGTCGTCCATAACCGCGGACACGACTTTTCAAAAAGATTAAACCCTGCAGGGGTGTACTGTTTTTATCCATTGGTACCGTCCGACCCCTTGCCTGTACAATTAGCTCTCTTCCGGGGAAAGCCGGCACGGCGGGCGCGGTTAAACCTTTACCTCGCATGAGACTATCCAAGGGTCATCGTGACGACAGGACAAGTTCAGTGCCTATTTCAACACCCTGCCCCATCGCCACTCCTATCACCACCATCGTCATCACATCATCATCATCATCACCATCATCACCGACCACACACTCGCAAATGGAAAGCGCAAACTAGAGGACCCTTGGATACGCCCGCACAAGTTATTCAGTTAGTAAGGGGCCCATACCCCCACCGTTGGTAGCACGCTAGTCTTGGTTCAAGAGGTAAAGAACTCGCACCTAGGGGCAGGAACGAGACAAAACACCATCCCCGATGGCAACTCATCCCAGCCTTCTTAGCAATTATTTATTAACACAAGTTTCCACCACTGTCCGAACATTCCATCAACTTCACATGTATGGAAATAATCAACGGACAACTTAAGCATTCGACTACGCATGGCTAAGCATATCTAAGCATAACATACAACTGATATTAATTATCTCAGGCCAACACATCAACCTATGGTTAATAGGAAGGGAAACAGATAATGGTTCAGGGAGCATGCAAGTTATAGGATTCTCTATCCACTGAACAAAAGTTGTTTCTAGAATCGAATGCAATATTATGGTGGAGAAAATACTTGTACTAATAGGATGAGATATGCACAGAAGGTTAGGTTAGCTCTTGCCTTGCTGATAGTACTGGTCGCGTTGATCGTCGAGGTATTGTGGTGGAACCTCGACTCCTGAATCTAACGAAACACAAACAATAACAGGAAACGAAATAAATAACACGAATACAAGGTGCAATGCACAATCATGATGAAATGGTCAAATTATGCACTGAAATCATATTGGGCATGTCCCACAAGTTAAATGGAACCCCTAAAATAAATATTGCAATTAACGGGTTAAAACTACATATTTAACTTAGTGAATTGCGTTATTATCCAAAAAGTCCAGTACTGAAATATGGTTCCTAAATGCATGAAAATGACATTATTAGATAGGTATTGTCCTACTGATCATTTTGGTACTTCGTTTGCAATTTTCCGATTAACGATGAAGAAATGGCGATTTAAACGGTTATGCAATTTAAATCATTTTAACCAATTCGAAATTAACATCAAAGGAAAAGTTATTTTCATACTATGATATTAGCATGGATAGATATCATTTGTTTTGCTGGTCATTTTGGTATATCATTTGCAATTTTTGGATCAATATTTATCGAGTTATGATATTCCTAAAATTGGAATTAAATCTGCCATTTTAGTAATTTATTTAAACATCACTAAAATTTAATTCTCAAATTCTCTCAAATGGCACAAAGTGGTAGTCCATTGTTCACTGAACATTTTGAGCTATTAAACACAATTTTTGAATCAAAATTCATAAAGTTATGGAATTTCTAAGTTTCATTTATTTTCTGCCATTTCTGTATTTATTAAATAAAGGCAATTTATTTTGGCCAAATAATTCTACCAGTGGCACTAACAGATAGACATTTTCTTCCTGGGCATTTTGGCATATTATTTGCATTTTTCTGAGTTGTGGTTCAAAACTTATGCAATTTCAAAGTTCAATTCAATTTTCTGTCTTTTAATTAAATTCCAGAAATTGTTGCCGAACCGTTTTTCACCGTGGGCCGGGCTAGCCACAGCCACTGACTGGTGGGCAGTGGCCACGGTGGCAAGCCACGTCGGACAGAGGCCCACGTTCAGGTTTGACCGGCGGGAGGCCAGGACCAGCGCGGCGAGCACGCGGTGACCGGCGGCATGCCGAGCACGGATCCATCCCGTGCGTGCGCCAGCGAGCCAGGGATGGGGCGCATTTGGCTCCGCACGGCGTGGGGAGTCTAGTGGCGGCGCTAGGGACCTAATGGTCACCGGAGGAGCTCCGGCGACGAGCTACGGCGGCGGCGACGATTCGGTCTACGACGTCAGCAGGATCTAGAGGGAGAGGGGGAGGAACACGGTGTCCTGGAGGTTCGCAAGCTCACCCTGAGTACGCTGGTGTGGACGGCGAGGTCGGGGAAGGCCGGCGGCGATGGCAATCGAGCTCGGCGGCGGCGAACAGAGAAGAGGAAGACGTGGACGAACGCGACGATTCCTGGGCTCCGGGCTCGATTCCTTCCACCCGAAGAACGAGGATGACGAGGCAGAGCGGACGACGGCTTCAGCTTGCCCGGAGGTGGTCGGGAGCGACGGCGATGATGCGCGGCGGCTCGGTCAGCTGGCGGTCATGGCGCCGCTCGATTTAGGGTTTGCTGCAAGAGGGGAAAAGGAGGGGGAAAGGGAGCAGCAAGTCGAGGAGGAGCTTCTTATCCTCCAAGGGGGGGGCCAGGGCGCGAGGAGGAGGCAGGGGAGGCCACGGCGACGCGGTGCTCATGGCGGCAGTGTTCCCCCTGTCGCCACAGTTGAAGATGGTGCTGACAGTGGGGACCCACTGTCAGGGATTTATTCTTTTTCCCTTTTCCAGAAAGGTTTAGGCAATTAATTGAGGCCCTTAAACATTTTTAAAAATTCTGGAAAAATTCACAGAGCCATAATATATTATTTGGAACCTGTGGTAAAATTTGCGCCCATTTGGAAAACATTTCATATGTTAAATATTTTGAAATTGCTCTCTTGCATTTTGGGCTTTAATTAAATATTTGAATTGGCAATTGCCTTAATTCTTGCAACAAACATATTTGTAGTTGTTAGAACTTCCTGGACAAATATGAGAATTCAGATTGAAAGTTTGTTCACCATTTACATCACCATCTTTGGTTTCTTAATTGTTGCTCCCTTATTATTTCATGTGAAGCAAAAATAAAATAGGGAATGCCATGATGCAAGATGAGATGCAAAAAGTGAAAATTTTACTCATATTTTCAGGTACCAAAAGTGGGGCTGTTACAACTCTACCCCCCCTTACAGGAATCTCGTCCCGAGATTCTAGGCTTGAGTGAAGAAGGCGGGGTATTCCTGACGAAGACTAGTTTCACGTTCCCAGGTTGCTTCTTCTTCAGAATGGTTAGACCACTGAATCTTAAGGAACTTGATGCTCTTGTTGCGGGTCTTCCTTTCCGCTTCATCCAAGATGCGGACAGGATGCTCACGGTAAGTCAGATCCTCCTGAATATCCAACTCTTCATGATTAACCCCGCGGATAGGATCTTTGAAGCAACGACGGAGTTGAGAGACATGGAACACATCATGCACATCCGGGAAATTCTCTGGAAGCTCGAGCTGATAGGAGAGATCACCTCACTTACCCAGGACAGTGAAAGGACCAACAAAACGAGGTGCCAAATTTCCCTTGATCCCGAAACGATGAACGCCTTGGAGGGAGAGACTCGAAGATAGGCTTTGTCACCAATTTCATAGTGAACCTCCTGATGATGCTTATCATAATAGCTCTTCTGCCTGGACTGAGCAATCTTCAGATTTGCTCGAATGATACGGACCTTTTCTTCAGCCTCATTGATCACATCAGGACCGAAGAGTGACCTCTCTCCGGTTTCAGACCAATTTAGAGGAGTCGTACATTTCCGTCCATAGAGAACCTCAAAGGGAGCCATTTGCAAACTGGCTTGATAACTGTTCTTGCAACAAACATATTTGTAGTTGTTAGAACTTCCTGGACAAATATGAGAATTCAGATTGAAAGTTTGTTCACCATTTATATCACCATCTTTGGTTTCTTAATTGTTGCTCCTTTATTATTTCATGCGAAGCAAAAATAAAATAGGGAATGCCATGATGCAAGATGAGATGCAAAAGGTGAAAATTTTACTCATATTTTGAGGTACCAAAAGTGGGGCTGTTACAGGTACGCTAGTCTTGCGGCAAAAGGAAGGACCACATAGTAATCCAGTAAGTAGCTCGGTTGACAACCTGTAAGAAATGAGCATTTTCAATCTTGTTAAAAACCACATCGTTCCTGCAATTCCTAATAGCCCAAATAAAGGCACATGCACCAATGCGTATGCGACTTTTAGTTTTCTTGTCTATCCCAGCCAGCCATGCACCAAACAAATTTGCTATGCTAGATGGTGGTGATATATTGTAAGTGAAATGAAGCAATCTCCAGATCTTCCGAGCAAAGTTACACGATAGAAACAAGTGTTCTATAGTCTCATCGGCGTGACAGAACACACATTTTTTACTTCCATTCCAATTTCTCTTGATCAAATTGTCCTTTGTTAGAATCACTTTTCTGTTAACAACCACATGAAAATTCTAATCTTAAGTGGACTTTCAATTTCCAGATATATTTACGTAGAAACGGTGTATGCCCATCCAAACAATCAGCATACATAGATTTCACCGAAAAAAGCCCAGATGAAGTCAATCCCCATCTAAAAGTATCATCATAAGCTTCTGGACCAATTGGAGCCATGCCGTCTACTTTGATCCAACTAAAGACCGTCTGAAAGCAAGGTTAACCGGCGGTGCATTCGCTAAAACATCAGCTACAAGTTTTTTTTTTTTGCGGGTGATGTTAAAAAGACTTGGGAATTGAACCGACAACGGTCTATCCCCAGCCACGTGTCTTCCCAGAACGGGTCCCCTGGCCATTACCAACAATAAAAGAACCACGTGAAAAAAATCCTGTTTAATATGGAATGGATTTCCTTAATTTGGAAAAATGTTGTGAGCTAGGCTGTATACATTGGGGAGGGTCTGGCATTGACCTGTGTTCACACTATTTTGTTCCGGCCTTAGCTAATTGGACATAGCCAAATTACTTCCAACATTTATTTACCCCAAAACAATCCTAAATTAATTTCAGCATATTTTAGTTAACCACCAACTACGTGTTTAAAGAAAAAATGATAAACTACTGGACATTATGATCAAATTATACTACTACACATTATGATCCAATTATGTACGCCCTTTGTCTACTAGAAACGCAACTGAATCTCCTCGGATTTGCAGTGCACACCATCATCATCTGATCAACTCACATCTCCTGGCACTTTCATCACATCGTCACATCACCATGGAAGAAATATATGATGCTATACTCTGAAAACCAAGTACTCCATTGATCAACTATTAGAAAATGAAACTAATATAAATGGCTGAATTGTGTTGAGATTCCAGCAAATGCATTGTGCTACGTCACTCTTTAATCTTGAGCCGTCGATGGACCCTTATGGTGGAAGGATGAACTTGCCATGCTGTTGGTTCACAACAAGCGGGAGACAAAGATGAACATTAGCTCCGCTCGAATGTTATTTCTTGGTAGCATATGTTAAGATATTCAATTTCTACTTATTTTGTGAAACAAAGTGATATTACAGTCTGTTATTTCACTTTGTTTAATATTGTTTGTGAAATAAAAAATTAACATGAGCTCCGTTTGAGTTGTTTAATACTGTTATATTACTGTCCCAATCAATAGTATTCAGGTTAACATCCGATCCGTAGTGTCGTGGTGCCAAATTTTATGATATGTAGGTCCTATATTACATTTTATTATCCCTGGTGTTATAGAAAATTATCACATCCATGAATGTAGTGATGCCGATGTTTGTGTTTATAAATTTCATGGTGGAGGACCGGAGGTTATATATGGCAATGATTGGCCTCTAATGGTTGGTTTGGAGGGCCGTCCAACACCGACTTTGATCTAAAATTCGTAAGAAACCCACCTCGCTCCGGGGCCCACCACAAATTCTTGTGGTCGAAAACGAGCTAGCAATCGGATCAACTAAACTAGCTTGAGCACTTGCGCTAACTCCCAAGGATTATAACACTATAAAGAAAGACAAGAAAAAGCTGGTGCTGGATGGGGTTTGTTGTAGCTAGTGTTGTCGTGCAAGCCGGAGGTGCAATTCCGTCCACAGGAGAATTAATCAGGAAAAAGTGCCCACACGACGTCAGCCGGTGCGCTGCGGTGCACGCATGCGCCGACCATGATGAAACTAAACTAGAATCTAAGGTGGAATTCACATGATGCGAGAGTTTCCTGGATCGGATCAGCCCGTGGTTTTCCGGTTCTCATGCCCAGTAGAGCAGTTTGAGGCGCATGCATGAACGTTGATGGGTGGGTGACTCGGCCGGACTTTTGTGTGTTTCCTGTCGGCCTTGGGCTGCTTGTCACTTGTCAGCCATTGTCATCATTCTATGGTGATGGATTGAGCTTTAGGCTGCACAGGAATGGCTCTAGTTGGAGGTTTTTGTGCTTTACACGACTTGTTGGGATGTCCCTAGATTTATTTTGTGTCTAGATACATCTATTTGGAAGTCACAGAGGGAGTATACAGCAGCGTCAACTAATAGTAAAAGGTTCATTTGGAAGGCAAAAGCATTACTCAGGTGCATAAGAAAAAAAGTGTTCAAAAATAGTAAAAGGTTCTGCATATATTCATATACAATGGTGGCTACCACACATATCTCCTTATAGTGTGTTCAACTGTCTAATTAGTTGACAAACGATGTAATTGCATGTTTTTGTGTTATGTCAAATCATTATCCAAATGTTAGTGTTTTCTGCAAAAAAGAAATGGTAGGGTTGTGGTCCTATGCAAAAATTGCCCCAACAAGTGGTGTACACTGCAAAAACCTCCTCTGGTTGGGATCCCAACTTTGAGCTAGAACCGAACCAACACTTGTCTTTCGTGTCCCCCTCCTCTGCTCCAACCTTATCCCTTCTCTCTCCTGTTGAGAGTCGGCCATCAAGTGTCGGGTCAATCCGATGTCCTCCCCGCCGGAGTAGCTGGCCGGAGATGGACTAGGAGGGACGCCGGATCTAGGGTTGTAGATACTAGTCTTAATATTAGTAGTATTTTGTGTCGGCGTTTTGCTGGAGTTTGGCTTTATGCCGTGTTGTCTTCTCGGAGTGCTTCGCTGGGGCTTCGGGGCCGAGTCCGGCGACGTTTGGCGGTGGCTCTCTTCCTCGTAGTGCTCCTATGGCAGGAGACGGAGATGGAGAGAGTCTGCGCTGCCGGCATCTCCGTTATCAATAAGGTCCAGGTTCGTTTCGTCGGTGACTTTGCTCTCTCTACTTTTGGAGTTCGTCCTCTTCCTCTGAGCTGCCATGGTGGCGGGACAAGGTGGTGGCCGGATGTCGAAAGTGGTGAAGCTGAGGAGCTGCAGGGAATCAATGGTGCTACGTTTTCGTGGAGATCAAACTCGGTGACCCAAGATTGGTCGCCGACTCAAGAAGCCGTAGGGCGGCTGCTCCAGATTCTGATGCGGTGGCATCAGATCTTCAACCTCCTTCGGAGAGGAGATCAGGCAGAGCTTCAACTTGCAGGTCCAGAAATCGGTGATTCCATGGAAGGCCTCTTGTTGCCTGGTGTTGAGATTGAAATTGGGCGAGCTCATCAGCTATGGTGTCTGCTGGGAAGCTACGCTGCCCATGGCGGTGGTCGATGGGCGGTCTCCTCTGGAGACTACGCCGCCCACGGCTCTGGTCGACTGGCGGTCTTCCCATCGCCGTTGCTTCTTCCGATCGAAGGGCGACCATCTTTCCTCCCGGCCTATGAGCCGATAGGGAGGCAGTTCTTCTTCCTCACGGCGTCTATGCTGCTTTGTCATGGAAGCTTCATCGTCCCAAGTGGTGTCGTCCCCGGCGGTGACGAGGTGCTCGTGGGTGAGAGGATTTGGACCCAATTGCGTTCTCCATCTGGCTCTTGGGGTCCTTTTTGCAAAAGACAGGGACTAGTCTGTAATTGGCTGTTCCCTTTGGGGCTGTTTGTAAGATGTAATGATCTTATCTTAATATAAGCTGTTTGTGTGTTCAAAAAAAAAAAAAAAAAAAAAGGGCCTAGACGTTTTTGTTCAAGAAAAATTGGCACCGTAACCTGCATCCACGTCACTTGTCACCGCCCGTGCTGGGTGTATCCGTATCACCATCTTATTAACCACCCGAGAGGCTGTCTTCATTTTGACAAACATGCCAGTCTCCCATTGATTATTAGAGACATTATGCCAGCCCTAAACATATAGCATATTCAAGCCAGAGATCAAAATATCCAATTCCATGCAACAAAAGCCATAGATCAAAATATTCACATCCATGCACTAGATACTTCATTATCTCGATTTGGCAAATTTCTATGCATAACTATAATCTGCTAGTGAATTATTCATATTATGCAACTTGTTCAACTTGTTACTGGCGCAAATGAGCAAGTTCCCAAATATTCAAGGACAAAGCATCCATGCGGCCATTGCCAGTACGTAAGATTCTTGGCAATTGCTTTCTCATCTGCTGAAAAACATGAAAATTGGGTTTTTCCTATTTGGTACCTCCTTACCAAACAGAGGCCAAGTCAAGTAGTATATCTTTGCACAGTACTGTTGCCCTGTATCCAAATCCAGCTCAACATAGACGAGCAAGATACGATGAAAAGGCTGCAGATCAATGGACAATTCGATGTTCCTACTATTCACTGTTGCATAAACTTGCTCAATGCAGTTGTGTCCAATGCTGAAAATTCACTCACAGCAGCAAGCACTGCGAGTCCCAGCTTAATGGCGTCATCATTACTTTGTGCCTGCAAAGTAATGGTCATATGATGCAGTGGTGCTTCCAAAGGATAGAGGACTTGAAAGAAAAGGGAAGAGAGGCTAACCTCAATGTTCAAGGGAAGAACTGGGTCATGGAGGGATAGCCTCAGCAAGAACCAACCACCATATCCAGAAACTCTAACCTGCATAGTAATGCAGCATGGAATATTGATTAGTCAGTATATGCATACATCAGCTTCTGGAAACAAGCAAAGATTATTAACGTACGCCTTCATAATTCTTCGGGGCTTTGTGGAGATTTGAGTCTTTACTGATCACACACTCTAAATGTTTCAAGATTGATTCTCCATAATCACGGAAGGATCTGTAAACAGAAATTAAATCCATTAGCTTCTACAAGCATTTTCACATAAAATACTTAAATACATCTCCATAGTCAAGCTTGACCGCCCTTTGTCGTGACAGCATTTGAACTAAATAGGGTAATTATTTTTCTGCCAAAAAAAATAGGATAGTCCTATTTTCACGTGACTAATATCTCCTTCAAATGTAAAAGCTCCCATAAATTAGAACAAAAAAAAAATCAAAATCAGAGCATTCCGTGGATGTCATGCAGAAGAACTCGCAATATTAACACATTGAGACATGCTTATGCACGCGAGAGCATGTGACGACTTGGATTCTCAATGTTAAGCAATAGTTCTATCAATTTTTCCTTGCAGGTTCAACTGAGATTCATGCACGTATTTTAGCTCTTTCATTTCAAGCGAATTTTGGGCTAGAAGATTGAGTTATTACGTCTTTATTTCAGCGCATAGTCAAGGCCATGGGTAACAAGCATCATTTTCCTGGAAAGGAATTGAATGCCAGTTAGAAGTTAACATACCCTCCTTTCAAATCTGCATGATTCTGATCAATCTTAAACCTTATCTCCACTGTCACAGCAGCATCCTCAAGGCCCTCAACCAAATCAGTCAAAACTTGACTGCCAATATTCGCATTCGATGTTCTGGCACCAGCAAGTTTATTCAAAAGTTTAACCTGAGGCAAAAAAGAAAATGAAAAAAAGATAAATTACAGAAGTGTATGCCTACTAAAGAGAGATGGCCACTAAGAATGTGCTCAATAATATGACGTTCCAGTTTTTTCCAGGTCAAACGAAATACAGCCCATCAGAAACTACGATAGTATCTTCTGCTGGAATTATTATAGTAAGGAGGAACTGTATTCAGAATAGGAGTATACAAATAGCTATAAGAGATTAAGCTATCACATGGGATAAAAGTTCAAAGCCAGATCGTTTCAGATCAACCAATACATGCTAACAGGATTAGTTTAACCATCTTGACAACGTAAAATAGAAAAGGGCCCCATGTTATGCATAAAATACCAACATCATTACCCGATTCCGATATAATTGCATAGTTCATAAAGTTATAAGGAATGTGGCAGAACAATCACCCTTACCATAAGATATGCTCCATCATCAAGCCAGTGATTCTCTTTCAGTGCTCCATGGCCACTTGTTTCCATCGCCAAATGTGATTCCTCACCAGTAGAATTCTGAAATATTATCCATAATTTACATTTCATATTGCTAGATATCATGAAGCATACGGGATGATCTGAATCACGCAGAAAGAGGAAACTGACCAGACGAATAGCCTCATCTATTACATTCTTATATCCTCGCTTGAATCGATGATGTTTCCCTCCTTACATATAAAACAGATAAGAAAATGATCATTGAATCAAAGAAAGCATCAAGCGTCACTAGTATCTAGAAAGTTTTCAGTTAATAAAAGGTATGTATCTACCAAGTTTCTTCTCAATAAATGCAGTCAGTCCATCTGATGTCACGCTATCAGTCACAACAGTGGTTCCTGGATGCTAGTAGCAGATCAATGAATTCGTCAGAGACAAGGAACAGAGTAATAGGAAACAAAATTGCAGCTCCAGAAATTCTTACCTCCTCAAGAACTATGGCAGACATTAAAGCAATCAATCGGTTGCGGTTTAACTCACGACCACTGGAATCAACAGCAGCCGACCTGCAAAAATCGATATTTTCAGCGCCGGTGCTATTACATATACGCAGAACCTCAACGGTTACTTTTGCACCTGTCGACATCAGTGTCAAATATGATGCCTAAGTCTGCCTTGTTATTAAGCACTGCTTGTGTAATGGCTTCCATTGCAGCTTTGTCCTCAGGATTCGGAATATGATTGGGAAATAAACCTGAATATGTAGATCATAAAATGAGGGAAATGCAAAAAGGAGATTAGTTGAGTGAAGAAAAGATCCAGCTATTACCATCAGGCTCCAGGAATTGACTCCCACTGGTAACAGCTCCTAATGGTTTGAGTACCTTATCCTGGTGCAAGAACCACAGTAATTCCAGATCCAAATCAAAGGGAATATTTGATTATTTCACCAGTCCAATTTAAGTATTCAATCGGCACTTTGGCACCATAGCGTAACTACAAGTATAGGGAAAACCTGGTATATTATAATTTATGGTGCAATTGTGAAACTAGATTAAACAAGGTATAGGTGACACTAACCATGTTTCCAAGGTTGGGTTGGCATATACAATAGATCATGTACCAATATCTTAGCCAACAGATTATGGTGATTCTATGCATCAACAAGTTCCATCAATTACAATTGGTACAACATTTATCATTATTATCTACTTCATATCCACAATTCATGTTCATCTTTATGTATGTTCCTAGTCCTGCCCAAGAAGACAACCCATATTTTCATTATACTGAAAAAAGCAAAACAAAACAATTTTTTTTGCAAACACACACAGATGATGGCCTTTAACCTTTAAAACCATCCTTACCAAGTCTAAATGTTTACTGGAATTTTGCTACTGGTGGACTGGACTTCTCGTTTCATCTCTCTATTTCCAAGGATTCAGTTGAGTTGAAACAAAAATAATTTTCACAGGCTCGCATGTGATATTTCCCTCTACATGACACTATGTGAACACTCAATGAAAATTGTAGTATGAACTCGTCTATTATTACTAAGAACCACGCCAAACCAAAATTCATGCTCCATACACAGATAGATTTCCAAAGGATGCTCCATACACTCCAATGAAAACGGTTTTAATTTTTATCATCTGTTGTTGTTTATGGTAGTGGCAATCAATTTAAAATAACTAAACTTCTGTTGCTATTATAATAATCTGTGTACGACACTGCAGAAGACTGAGAACATATTCAGTAGAGTTGTCGATCATTTGACCTAAGATAACTTAGAATGCACAAGACACAAACCCAGACTGGAAAGCATATTTCTACAGAACAAGCAAAGAGAGTAAATACATTACCACAAAAAATCCACCTGCTCCATTCCCTGCATCAACAACTATGTGCAGTCCCTCCAGTGGTTTTTCTAAGGCCAAATGGACAAATATAAGCATTAAAAGCTAATTTGTAATATTTATCTTTTTGTCTGCAATCATTTCACAGTTTGCTATCAAATATATCTTCCACATAGCCAATACTATGTTGACTGTTGAGCATGTCAAAAGGTATATGAATAGTAGAAACTGACATGGTGGACACCAGAAGTGAAGGGGGCTGCATCCAAGAAATGTCGGTTGTACAATACGTAAGCAAATAAGTTTCTACTGAACAAATAAAACTTATATAGGATAATACAAAATAAAGAATATAAACTAGTAAGTTGACACCACAACGGAAGGAAACTAGGACCAAACAAGTTAAAAAAGAACGTGAAATTCATCAGCAAAATAATTTTCTATCAAGAAATTTATATCGACATAACAACAATGAGAAATCAATAGATGGCAGAAAATTAACACATCAGATATGCAAAGCAAAGGCAACAAATCTAACTTTGGTCTAGTATAAATTGTTTAGTAAATGAAAATGCGGTATAAATTAGCATATGATGAACACCTTTGTTTCCAGCAGATTTACGAACTGCTTGGACAAGATCTGAAGAATAAATTGACATGTAGTCCACTTGAGTCACGACACCGGTCTGTTCTTGTTTGTCACCATGTGCAGATTCCTCATATACTCTAGAAGCACGCTCCAATATATCTTTGATATCAGCCTTATTTAGACCACCGTCACTTGTAAAAAACTTGAAACCATTCCGATTGTAGGGTAGATGGCTCGCTGCAGAGAAGAACCAGCCAAATTAAGCGAGCCTATATAGTTACTAGAACCATGAGAAATGAGAAGTAGAAATGATCTATAATCAAGTGCAAGTTGCACAATATTGCTGTCAGAATGAGCACACGTGCACATTTCATATACAATCAGAATATATAGGTTCCACCGAAGAAAAAGATAAATCACATTCATCAAGTCGCCATTTAATGGTGCTCTCACTATAAACCATATAGTGAGAGCACCATTAAAGTAGTTCATTGTATTTTCACTCTCTAGAGGCAAGATCCTGAGGTTTATCAACATTCATCAAGGCGCCAGCTAATTTCCAGGCCGACCAACTTGTGCTCAACAACTTGGCTTAATCAGGGGGTAGCTCAAGAAATTATGAAGGACGACCGGCCCACCTCTCAGCACTAGGCGGCACAAGAGGCGAAGAATTCAGACGGCCGATTGACTCCACCATGCCCAGCCTAGTTCCTATAAGAAGCAATCATGAGATGCAAATGAGAGTCACCATACCTAAACCCTACACTGGCCGACCCACTTGTGTGGGATTCAAGAGACTGATAGGATCATGGTCCAAACAAGGAGTGGTGCGATTCTCTGCGCCACTTCTGACCAAACAGAGCCATAAGCTGGCTGACCAGCGCCGTGAGGCTGCCACATTTAGCAGTTTTCCAGATGCTCTCGAGTGCATCATCCATTCTTCCAAGTTCATAGTGAGGTTCAGCTCCATACTTAGTAGGATATCCATTTTTGAGTAGAGTAGTCTTCCGGTCTTCCCATGTAGGGAGAGAAAGAGGGAGTGAGAAAAAGAGATGATAGGGATGTTGTCGAATAAGTTGGGCGTGCCTGATCCTGAGGTGAAGCTATGGTGTGTTTACACTATTAGTAGTGTTAAGGGGCCAGATAAAAGATGATTTTTAGAAGCCGTGACTGCACAAGAGTCGAGAAAACACTGCTCAAATTTTCCCTACCAGGATCCTAACTAATTTGACCCCGTATTGCTTTCTTAACCCATTGGATAGATCAATCCTCTTCAATAATACAAACCTGCCTATTCCTAGGAAGATTGTGATACTCAGAGATACTTCAAGGTAAAGTCAATAATACACCTTATATTTCGGTATTTTTAAGGACATTGGTTGACATGGGGAAATTTCAAATAAATAAAGAGCAATATATATAGTCAAACAGTGTCAGCAGAGTAATTGTACATAAACTTGGTAGAGGCATTGCATATTGATAAACAGAGATGCTTTTTTATAATTCACCATATCAAAATGGGATTAGTACCTGTTATCATTATGCCTCCATCAGCTGGGCAATGCTGTCTCTCATCTTCGGTAAGTGTACTGTTGAACATTGCCGGTGTTGAAGCCAATCTATATAATACATTGTCAGGGCTGAATACTGAGAGAGAAGGATACTGCTTATCGACTTGACAAATTTCCAAATATTATAAAATATTTTCCATCACAGTCAACTTATCGTCCGAGGGTTGTTCTTAAGTCTAGATTGTGTCCACTTTGGGTCATCCGCTGCTTCAACTGGGATCATGCCGACTTGCCGGGTATGGGTTTGTTTTGTGCTTGTCTTTGGAAAAGGTTTGTCTCGTGCAATTTATAAGGCACAGATGCCACATGAAAGGCATTTGTTCATTTCTTTTGCATAATGCGCCACTAGAGAAGATTATATATAATTTTCCTGCTTACACTTTGGTAGATACTAGAGTTGTAGACATAGTAGGCTAGTACCATAGAACTGAATAACTGAAGAGTAGGCACCCATTGAATGGCATATTCTTGATGCACCCTTCACATCCGGGAAAAATGGATGTTCTCTCGACTTAACCGCCTCGGAAAGCAAGTTGATGGCAATAGCAAACAATGGACACAATTTGAAAATGGATGGCATCAATGAAGAAGTTATTAAGCGGCATATGACAGGACAGGGCTTACTTAGTGGTAAAAAAACAATTTTGTCTTGACTGATTGACTTGTGTTTGTTGGCATGTCAAAGCAGAAACGAAAGATATTTATGAAGAGCTCAAGCCCCTTGGCATAGTTAAAAGCGAGTGTTCTAGCTTCCCAAGAATGGATGGATGCCCTTGCAAAAATAAGGATGCATGCAGATTCTAAGTACAAAAAAGATCTCACATGACGAGAATATTTCAGTTTTTTTTGTGGTCTTTTTGGTCCCTGATAGGCTCTATACAATGCAGAAGATCTTGTATACTTGAATGTAAGCAAAACAGATTTTTTGAACTCACCCGAACTGTAGAACATCATGTCCTGCAGCAGTAATTCCATGAGTAACTGCATTCTGAAAACAATAACTATTTAATAGCCAATAGTCAAATAGTTACCCAAATAATATTTATGAACTTCATAGGGGGTGGGGAGGGTAGGCAAATTCCAACAAGATCAGTTCAACCACTGGCGGAGATCAAAATTTGCATGATAGTACTATGTATTTTTCACCTTTTGACCATATAAAACACAACATACTTCAAATTGGCCCCCTCAACTGTCATCTAATCTTTGTTGGCCCCTCCTAAGATGTTGGTCAAGCTCCGCCACTGAGTTCAACCATCAGAACGCAGGCTATATTTACAAACTTTAGAGGTACAAAAGGTGTATCAAAACAGCAGCAACCAGCATGACCATCATAAATTGCATCGTTCAAAAATCCTGCATGCAGACAAGGCAGACCTCTCCTGATGGGCATGTTGCATATTTAACGAATTTCATGGGCAAACCAATTTTTTAAGAAAGCTTAGGCTGTTGAGGAAAGGTACCTGCAATCCAATCACACTTTAACACTTCCCACACTTCCTCTAATGTCTAGGCTTACATGTGCGCTGCACACGATTTCTTTTTTTAAATTGTGCCAGACATGTCTCGAACTCTGGAACTATTGGCTCTGATATCATACAGGTTCATGTACCAAATAGTTCTCCCGGAACATTAAGATGTTAAGGAAATGTGAGCAATCTACTCGAACTTTCAACAACTAAAGACACAAATATTTAAATATGCACGTCTACAAATGGGTCTCTACTCAGATTTCAAAATCTAAGTACTGTCTGTCAAAATACAGTAGAACTTTCCACAACCTTCTCTTCCTACCTGGAGAGAGAGTGCGTAGGGTTGTAGTAGGCCCTAGGCTGTACTCCCAATTCCCACAGGTCAAACAAGTGAAGTGAGAATTCCACCTCTAACCCAATATAACAGCATGTTGCTGGCTCCACATAAAAGTTGGTCACCATATCTATCCTATTCCACATAAATTAGTAAATTACCATCACTAGTTGGAAACGATTTTGGTACAACAATGGCTTACTTAAGAACACATAACTTCAAATAATAAATAAAAAAAAACGCGCACAAGAATCTTTTGGTTCACTTTATAAAAATAAGCAGAAATCAGGAGGTACCTGCAATTTATGTGCAGAAATTCGTGAATCGTGTCCAACAGAGATTCTTAAACGTCTCAATCCATCTGCTTTCTTCTTGTTTAATAACCATGCAGCAAACGCTGCAGCTATAGCTTCAGTGACAGGCTCGGTGATATTGACAGGCTCACCTTCAACCCCAGCAATAGCAACACCCCGAATATCACTGCAAAACAAAATTATCTGTATAAAAGCAGTTCATTTTTTTTGTAACACATTAGTCAGTTGTTAAATGTTCTGGATGTGTGTTCTGTGCCTCTTCAGCTTTCTAGATAACTCACTAGCTTCAACAAATTTGATATCTCTAAAAGCTTTTTAAAGGGGGACTCGATTGGTCTACCATATTTTGCAATATACAGGTACAATATTAGTTCACAAGAATCACATCACTCCAGTCCCAAAGAAATCACCCGAAGACATATAATATTCAAAAGAGTTTACCAAACATGATTTGTTAACCTTCGATACATGATATTCCGAAGGAACTATATCTGAGAAATACTTGATGGCAACAGATTTATGGGAAGTTGCAAGACATATGCGCCCATTTGACTTAGGGTGTCGAACAGAAGTATTATTGTTAGTGGCACGGTGATTACCGAAGAAGAGACACACTACTAAGGATGACATGCTAAACCACGTGCACCACACAAGTTGGCAATCTGGTATACTTTCTGCTAACTTAACTTATGATGACAAGTTGACCTTCTGATCAAGCAGGAAAGTTCCATTCACTAGTGTACGGTTATGTATGGGTTAAAACAACGTTGAACACACATACACTTGCATCCTCTTCCCACATTTTTTGGGGCTGGGTGTTTTATTCTGAGATATCGTGCACGCCACCTATCCGTAAAATAAAGTCTCTCCTTTTGCATTTGACAACTGATGAAGAACATCAATGAGTACTCCAGGTCTTGCAAACATTACATTTTTCTTGATCATTGTGACATCTTCTATAACAAGTTCACATATCTGCTATTTGATATGATAAATCAAGTAGTTGGAACTACATATCTCTGAATATTGAGATACAGAATCTGGTATACAAAATAGATGGCTATAACACAGGAAAGTAGACATGCAAATCTCAAGAACAACAACTTCGTCGGCTATTTCTGTTAACTACCAAAGAAGCTAGATAAAATATCCAATAGGAAAAAGGAGTCAAAATCTTATACATGCCATTGGCATTAACAAACATAGCTTCACTGCTTTTTGAGCAACACCAGGGGTAAAAGTAACATGTTTCGTTACCATGCATACAGGAAAAAAATAGTTTATAGTCTGATGCCAAGAATTAAGAGCATCAAATGCAAGGAGAGCATCATACTAAGTGTAAACCTTGTTATACCTGCCATTTTGGAGCTTAAGAAAATCAACTTTCTCAGTGGGCGAGACAGCACTGGTACCTTGAGTAGCTGCAATGGAAGTTATGTAAGCAACTTTTCACAATTTCACATGCACATAGGCGACACAGCGGAAACTATCTGAGGTCAGTAAAAAAAAGAAAAAGAAACTATCTGAGATCAGTAATCAAGCTATGACGTGACATAAGATAATTGGGCAATGAGCCAATATCTGGCAGAAACACCATAATGAGTGGGTGAAAATAAAAACCTAACATAACACTACTAAGTACTAACTACCATTGAGAGCCTAGAACACACCATTGCAGCTAACATTCGCTTGTTTTCCGAAGCTAATCCATGCTGTTGATGTGGTATTTAACCACTTGGCTGAAGTATCAGCCAATGTTAATCTACATCCCTGAACGGAATGCATGCTGCGGGTATTGACGGCACAAAAGTCACATGTATATCTTGTATTGTGCCTAGTCCGTAGACCATCTTTTGCCAAGAATGCATTTTGTATGGTCTTCGCTGATAATGCTGCACAAATGTCCAAATCTATCAGATCTTTTTCTATATATGGCACAATGCACAAGATAATTGCTTATTTGGGTCAATTTATAACATAGTTTTGTTCCACAAAATGTAAATCAGAAACATTTGCACTCTCATTTCTCAAATATATGGCACAAGAATATATGCATGTGCGAAATGACCCACCATACCCCCATCTATTTCTGCAGAAGCTACTTAGGAACTAGTAAGAAGAAGGGATATAAGGGCTAAGGATGTGGAGAAGTCTTCATTTAAAGATAGAATACTATTATCTAGGAATAAGGTTAGAGTGACAGAATACTTATATTACTGAACAATCAAACTATATAACTTTCTAAAAGCAATTCCGTTCCAACCTGGAGGTGGAACTTCATTCAGAGGGAACTAGAAACACCTTTTAAAAAAATAGCAAAAAACAAGAACTAGTCATTAGGGAAACTAACTGTCAAGACTAATCAAATGAAATGTACTCCATCTTTAAAGATAATTTTTATTTGATACTGACTCAAGGTTACATACATCATTGCCCCAGCAATATTAATTGTTGGCATAAAATACTCATCAACCAAAAGGACCTCCACATGAGTTGTTTACATCATTACATTACTCAATCTTCTTAGATGGCATAATTTATCTGCCAAATAAAATAGGGCATCTTTTTCAAATGTTTTCTTTGAGTGATATTAAATATATGTTCAAGGCTCTACAAATATTAACATTATCTAGTATTCTCATGAAGGTTTTAGGGAGCCAACAATGGAAACCTTTCGTGTTTGTGAAGGGTAGATGGGATCCCTGAGATATATCTTTCGATTCCCCAAAAGAAAGAATATCATTCAAGTTCAACCATACACACAACCAGTGAACATTATTTGGCGAAATGAACCATCAAAACTCGTTGTCAGCCTCACAAGAACCACTAGCTCAATCTCCAGATACAATTTTTTTATCAAAACTTGCCATAACACCATGAAAATATGTCACATACCAATCTGTCAGGGCCCAAAGGTACCCATGCAAAACAAATCTTGAAATTTTGCTGCCAGTGACATTTGAACAAGAAATTTGTTCATCCACATTAGTTTTCCACCTAAGCAACGAATTTCAAACCTCATGCAATTTCGTTTTCTATGGCTGATAAGCAATTACTGAATGAGTTTAAAAGTTCCGTCAGCTATAACTTTTGTTGTCGAAGAATACGACTGGAAACGTTAGCATTGTCGCCTTGGACTTGGATTGAAGAGCGTAGCAGATAAAGTCATAAAACCAACAACTCTTGCATTCATCAGGGTGCTGTGAGCATCATCAATGCAAGGGAATTTCGCCATGTCCATAGCCCCACTCATTTATTCACCCCTGATACACAACGCACTGGACCAAGGAGGATTTTGCATCCATCCCATTGGTCCAGACTACCAGCCAATAGGAAAAGATAAGTAGTGCCCAGTCGAGAATTTCGTTTGGTTCCCCTCTACTGTGAATATGCCCACGAATTCCCCAACCCACGAGACAATAAACGGCAATCCTTTCTATAGCTATGGATTCTTCCAGAGCGCTCCACGCTTCACAAACCGGTTGGGGTTTACGGGCACTGCGGCTACGGATTCGAATACGGGATACGGTTCAATTCGATCAGGGCGGATCAACCAGAGGATGTGTACGTATTTGAGGGTGGAAGAAAGAGGAGGAGGAGGAGGAGGAGGAGGAGGAGAGGCGAATCACTGACCGGCCATGGGTGCGAGGAGGAGGAGGAGGAGCCCGTGGGGGAGGATGCGTGGGCGGCGAGCACGAGGGGAGGAGTAGTGTTGTTGGTGGATACTCTACTTGGATCAGATCCAACATCTCCAGGTGCGGCGGCGACACCATCGCGTCCACACAAGATCCACAGTCTCTTCTGCCTTAAGAGCAACTCCAGCCGTCCCCCCGAGAGCCCCCCAGGACCCCTTTTTGACGCCGGCGGATCATTTTTTCCGTAGTCGCCCCCCAGCGCCCCCCAAGGCCTCTTTTTTCGCCGGATTTGGCCTAATTTTTATCCGGCGTCCCAGGCCGAACCCAGCGCCCCGGGTTCGGCCTGGGGACGCCGGCGAAAGGGAAAATGGCGTGAAACGGCGCGGAACCGAGGGAAACAGCGCGAAGCTCCGGCAGGCCCGCCCTGTCAGCGGCACAACCGTTTCGTCGTCCTCATCGCCTCGCCTTCCGCGTCGCATTACTGCTCTGCCGCCGGTCAGGCGTACCGCCGTCGAGTCAAATCGGCCACGCGGCGGAGTTAGGCGCGCCGTAGTTATTACTGCCCCGCCCTCTCCCCCGCCGGTATTTATTACTGCACCCGCACACCGCCGATCACACACTCGCCGCACTTCCTCACCGAGCATACACCCTCGCCGCGCTTCCTCTCGATCACCGAGCGCACACCACACCCAATGGCTAGCGGCGCGGCGGCGAACGGCTTCGGCCGGAACTGGCTTAAGGAGCGGGAGGCACGCCTCCTTCACGAGGCGGGCTACCCATGCCCACCCGCCATGAAGCTCCCCGGAGGAGGATGGCGGCTCAGCCAGATGGGGATCCCGATCCCCCCCATCCCCACCGCCGACCGGCGGTGGGCCGAGATCTACGCCGTCCGCGATGAGCTGACGGCGGAGCAGCAGGAGGATCCCGCCTGGCACCCGGAGAACTCCTCGACGTGGGTGCCTTTCTTCGAGGACCGCCACGAGCGGCAGCTCAACGACTTCCCCGGCCCGAAGGACCTCGCCCCCTCCCACAACAACAGCGAGGGCCGGAAGGACTGGTGGGGAGTCCCCGACCGCTCCCTCCAGGCCGTCCTCGACCACATCGAGGGCGGGTAACGAGCCGCCGCTGCAGGGCCCGGCGAGGAGGGGACGGCGGCACGGATGGGAGCCGAGGAGGATGGCGTGCTCGTCGTCCTCCTCCTCCGACGCAGGAGCCCGCTCCTCGACGCCGCTCGCCAGCATCATCAAGCAAGAGCCGGCGGCGCCCTCGCGCGGCATCGTCATCAGGGAGCCGGGCACCGGCGGCGGGAGCGGGAGCTCCTCCCGCCTACTGACGCCGAAGCGGGAGCCCGGCACCGGCGTCGTCGGCCGCGCCCTGAAGAAGGCCTTCAGAAAGAAGGCCGTCGTCAAGGAGGAGCCCTACGACGAGGAGGCCGCGATGGCGGCCGCCCTGGCGGCCAGCCTCGACGACGTCCCTCCGGCGCCGGAGGATTTCGCCTGTGCGTGGTCGGCCCGCGACCACGAGCGGGAGGAGGAGGAGCGCAAACGGCGCGTCGAGGCCGAGCAGCGGGAGGCCTTCGCGCGCTACGGGCGCCGCAGCCGTCGTGCCTCGCCGGAGGTCGTCGTCCTGGACGACGACGACGAGGAGGCCGGCACCAGCACCAGCCGGTGGCTGACGCCGAAGCATGAGCCAGGCACCGGCGGCGACGGCGAGGCCGGACGTGCCCCTGCTGCTCCTCCGAGCTATGGCGGCGGCGGCGACTCCGATGACGGGGAGGACTACACCGTCTTCTACAGCCGCCTCGGGCTGTAGACGCCGCCGCAGTTTTTTTTCTTTTTTTTAGTTTTATTGTAAAATATCGCCAAATATCGCTAATTATCACCGAATATTATGAAGTTTCGTCGAATTTTATGAAGTTTCGTCGAATTTGATGAAATTACGTCTTGTTTTCGCTGTACCGTCTGGGGGTCACGACTGGGAACCACTCCAACCGCACGCCATTTTTTTTCGCCGGCGCCCCCCCAGCAGGGCCAAAAAAACGCCGGCAATTCGGCCTGGAGGGGCCAACGGCTGGAGTTGCTCTAAGGCCTGTTTATATACTTCTAACATATTTAAAGTTTATTTTAGGAATTTAAGACGATTATTCTGAATCCAGAAAAGTTCTCAATATACTCCCTCCGTCTCAGTTTATAAGGGCAGCGCGTGTCTCTAGATTCTCAATTTGATCAACTTAATATGACTAGTAGCCATGCACGTGCACGCACGTCTCTATAATCTAAATCCAATTTATAGTTTTGTGAGTTTTTTTTGTTACTGAAGCAATAGATTTCATCACAAAAACGTGTAAGTATATGCGAACAATATATAATCCACAAACATTGCTTCACTTTAATTTCGCGAAGCACAAAATAATAATTTTGCATAAATATCACATTTAAATTGAAGCGATAGTTGAAAAAAAGTATTAAATAACATTATGCACTATTTATTATTTCAAAAGGCCCATCTCTTTATGCGATCAATAATTTCTCGTTCCAAGACTGGAATATTGTTGATGGCTTCATTGTCTTGATACTTCAGAATATATACCAAAAATCGCTTTCTCAACTCATAACCATCCTACAGATGCATTATACAACATTTTGTCATATAAGTTCATGTTCAAAGGGGTAGAAACTGAGCATGGTTTAGAATATTCACCGTGTGTATGTGAAAAAATGACGCTTCATCATACCATGAGTGCATTAAATTAAAAACCAAATAACCAGAAAGAGCACTGCAGACATATGAAATGTCACATTAGCGTTGAACAAATCGAATAAGATTATATTTAAGTGAAAAAGCTTCATACCCGTGCTCGTTTGTCGGAACATGAGGGACTTTGCGTCCCCATTTGGAGATGTCGTCCTTCCATTTGGGGTTTGCCCGATTAAGCGCAAGGTTTACCATATTGCCAATTTTGAAATTATTAAATATATGAACCCCCCAAGTCGGTCTCGGAAGTGGGTCCAAAATATGGACAAATTTCTTCTTTTGATCCAACACGAATAATATGAATATGCCAAGAATGTCATAAGGCAAGAAAATCTGTAATGGTAGGTTTCTAAATATATGAATCACACTGATACAAAATGAACCACTATTATGATCGAAGTAATAAACTCTCACCTTGTCACATTGTGATATATGATACTCTCTGCTATTGGGCCAGCTATGAAACAACTGTGCTAACCGATCAATATCAAGCCTTCCACGACCATTTCGGTGAGACATGGTCTAAAATAATTTAAACATTAGTCACGTGAGAAAAAATGTGATAAATAATTATAGTAACTTACACAAAATTTTAGATCCATATAATGACGGGAAAGGCGGATCTCGTGGCAAGAGAGCATGCGCACGCCCATGTTGAAACAATCTATGTCCATATATGCATCCATTTTCAATATGTTCTTTATCTGTCGTAGATTTATACTGATAGGATACGGATCGGAGCTTTTCACCCATTCGGTCCTGTGAAAGAGAAAAATTCGTGACTACAATGATACATGTATAACATGAAATGAACTAATAAGAAGAAAGAATGTGACTTACTCTAACGAAGGGACATCATCAACCATGCTGATGTATAGACAAAGCTCTTCTATTAAGTCGTCGTTTGTTGGTTTGACAAACGGTGATAGGACAGATGATTGCGACAGAGCCTCATCTTGTGATGATTCTATCAAATCGGAGTTTGTTGGATTGACAGATGATGAAATGACCAATGATTCCGACAAGAACTCAACTTTGGATGATGAGTGTGATGTCTTGAGTTTCTTAGGGGGTTTATCGAGAATCACACAATCGTTAGAATCCATGTTGGTTGCTTCATATTTTTTCAACGCTCGATTTCTTAAATCATCGTCATTCAATTCGGAGTCAAATAAAATGACAGCTAATTTTTTCCTAAAATGTGTCATATGAACCTAAAGTGAAGTAGTTATCAGTGTTAGTTTTCAGGGAATGATACGACATAGAATAAATATCATGATATGAAACAAAATATATACCTGCGTAGGAGTATCGGACAAATTATCTCCTGTGAAGTACTCCATAAAATTTAACATCCAAAGACCACATGATGACCTTCATGAATACAAAAATATTTACGATATAAATTTGATATGTTCAATTAAAAAATTATAAAAGAAATGTAAATACTCATGATAAAATAATTTTATTTTTCAATCCCTACCTATAAATTTATAGCCACGTAGTCGGACATGGCACATGCCCGCATAGTTACTCTCAGTATCAATTTGTAAAAAAGGACGAAAAAAACCTGTCGTCAAAAAAACTCTCACTCTCTCACTCATTTTTTTTCTCTTCAGAATCCACTCTCTCACTCAATCCCTCACCTGCCTCCCCACCGCCCGCGCTTCTCCTTGCCGCGTCCCCATTCCGCGTCAGGTCGCCGCTCCCCTTCGCCTCCATCGTCGCAAGGAGATGAGGACCTGCGTGCCCTAACCTTCTGCGACCTCCTCGTCGAGTCCGCTGAAGATCCGGAGGAGGGACTCGAGCTCGGCATGCTCGCGGCCCTCGCATCCACCGCGCTGGTCTCCCGATCCCCTGACCGGGATCCGAGCCCCAACCCACCGGTGGCGGTGAGGGAGGACGTGATGCGCAAGTGCAAGAGCATGGGCAACCTGGACGCCCTCGCCTCTGCCTCCTGACTCTGTGGGTGCCGGCGACGGGTACCTCTCCGACGGTGGGCTGCTGCAGTCCGCCGGCAAGCGGTGGAGGGCGCAGGATAGGAAGAAAGGTGACCTTTCTTAGTGGATTGGCTGGACGCCGTGATGATGTTCCTTTGTGTTTGCGCTTGCATAGCAAGGACCGACTTCATTTGTAGCAGAATCTATCGATTTAGTTCTATTGAGGTGGTAGATTCTCGAGTATGGCAGATGGTTCGCAGGAATTAACCGAGGGTAGTTTCTTCTCTTGTGTTGTAGCTTAGCTTAGTACGTAGGATTACCAACCAAATTTTAGGGGGTTCACAGGTGCGCAGATGTGCTGCTGGTTCTTCCATCATAGAGTTTATAGCAGGTTCAAATAATTTCTTAGCACATATTTCTTTGTTAATTTTCAATGGATTGTTGTGATACTGATTGAGTTTTTCTGGAGTAATAACTGAGAAACTGTAGTATTAGTACTCTATCACATTAATCCGATTCTTAATATTATACCTTTTTCTTTGTATCCGGATGCTCTGGTCCATACTGATTATATCAATTATTTCCTGCAACTGAACTTGCTTGAAGATGGTTGCATTTTATAGGACAATGTGGCTAGTGTTCAGTTTTATTTACAAGCTTACAATACTTCATCATTAACATTTGTTGTTCACTTGTGTATGAATATTATCTCGGGAATATGGGTTTATTGTAGTGAAAGAAGAAAATCTTTGATTTTAACCTTGACAATATTATTTTTCTTACAGAATCAACAGGATACTTTTCAGACATATCATCATTCACTACCTGTATGGTGAAGTTTGCTCAGACCATAAACAGTTCTACATTTATCAGTTCGTTCCCTGCATTATAGAGTTGTAACAACATCAGTAATTCCCTAGAGCAATATAGAGGTGTAATAACATCAGTAGTATAGTTTGCTATTGCAATTCCCTAGAGCGGTTCCTATAAAGATTTTTGTTCACTCGTACCTTAATTAAACAGTAATGATATCCAGCTGCAAAAAGCATGCTCACCTGGACACGATGCCTCTTTGGTGTCCATAGTTTATTATGATTAACAACTACAATGAGAACACACATGTTAGCATAAAAAAGTAGTTATGTTGACACAACAACATAGATGCTAATAAAGCATAGAAAGTACGCACATTCCTCACCTCTCTAAAACATCTCTATAGACTATGTTCTTGGTGCTTTTCCCGGACTTATCAACCTCCTTGCTCGGTTTGGCCAAAATCCGTGTCGTCTTTCTTGACACTCCCCTTGACAATGCAACATACAACTGGCCATGTGAGAACACAGGCTCAAGAAGGTAAATACCGACGTTTGGGATGGTTTGTCCCTGTGCCTTGTTAATGGTCATCGCAAAACTCAGGCGGATGGGGAACTGTTTTCTCTTCAGCTTGAAGGGAAGTGAGGTGTCCTCCGAGGGCGACATAGGGATCCTAGATATGAACACCCTCTTTCCAGCGTGTTGGCCACCAACAATCTCCGCATCAATTGCATTATCCTGTAAGGCTCTGATCATAAGGCGTGTTCCATTGCATAGGCCATTATGAGGGTCGAGGTTCCGGAGCAGAATGACAGGCAGTTGATTTTTAGTCTCAAGACATGCGGGGGTAAGCCGTTTGGTGTGATCGAGTTTAGAAGATCAATCGTGTAATTATTTTGGAAGTCATCCTCGATAGAGTCGAAGCTATGGTATACCTTTTCTTCGCCAGGAAACCTAGAGATCATCTTGTCATTCAAGTCATCTACATGCTCATTTTTGGTCGAGAGAATTGCGCGTGTGCTCATGTACTCTCTCGACCGAGCATTTGCATGCAGGGATGGGAAGACATCTTCAATGAGCTTGTTAATCGGTTCATCATCCTCGGTATAACCAATCACAATCTCGTCAGGGAGACGCACATAGTCGTTGCCAATTGTTTCCTCTGTTCCATTACCGATCCTTAGGAGGTAATCGGAGAACCAAGGGTCAGTCTGTGCCCGCATATTGCGCGTGAGTCGTATCTTGCGTGTCTTCTCCCACAAATAGGATCTCAATAGTGTAGCATCGGTGATTTGTGCTCTTGTCCCTCGTGTCACAACAGGTAGGACCTGCCTGAAATCCCCACCAAAGACGACAACCTTTCCACCAAACGGCAAAGGACTTTCCATTATATCCTGTAGCGATCTATCAAGTGTTTCAACTGCTTGACGCTTTGTCATAGCGACTTCATCCCAAATTATCAAAGACGCCTGTTTAAGCAACTCTGCTGTACCATCCTGCTTTCTGAAACCACATATGCTGTTGTCAGTGAGCTTGATTGGAATTTTGAACCTGGAGTGTGCAGTCCGGCCTCCAGGCATGATCGATGCCGCTATACCCGAAGTAGCAGTTGCGATCGCTATTAGGCCCATGGAACGCACCTTTGCAAGCAATGCCTTGTACAAGTACGTCTTTCCAGTGCCTCCTGGACCATCAACAAAGAATATCTGGCTTTTTTCATTGGTCACATGATCCATTATTTCATTGAAACCAGCCAGCTGCTCCTTGTTCAAACAATTAAATAGATCTAGATGTTCTTGGTCTACTTTGACTTGCCTCTCCTCTGCCACCTCTCTGTACCTAGGGTCAGAAGAACCATGTGTCTCAACCAGATCTGGAAGCCCATAGATTTTAATATCCTTCCCCATGGATTGCACCAGATCCCTGACATCTCTAAGAACCATCTGCTCAAGGGCTACCTCATTAGTTTGAGTGCGGCGGTAATCCTCAGACATCGATTGTAGATGTTTGTCCCACAACTTACGGATTTGTGTTGCCTCACAGAATACCAGTATAGTCGCAAACAACCGTCTAAGAGCAGAAGGCATCTGAAATGTGGCGGCCTCCGTCATGCAATCATCAAGTGTCCTGTCGTGCTCAATGAGGCCTAACTGCTCACACGCCTCCCTAAAAGAACTGCACCTATTTCCATTTACTGTTATTAAATCATCAAATGAAGTGGCACCTCGGACATGGTTTAGTAGGACCCGCAAGTAGTACCTCTCTCCTTCAGCAGGATGTGCATACACAAGTCTTCCTATCTGTGCTCTCTTGTTTCTTCTATTCTGCCACTTCTTATTTCCTATTATCCATCTATAATGTTCGGGAAACTCTCTATACAACCATTTCCGAGCGGCAGGAAACTTGCGGTTCATCTCAAAGTACTCGGTAAGCATGGATTTGGAAGAAGATGGTCGAGCGACAACATCTGCCAGATTTGCATCCGCTTTAAATGCGACAGTATGCATGTTTGGCAAATGAAGTTGAAGCTGCAACACAGATGGACTGACACCGAACATCTTAAAACCAAAAATCCTGTAAATAGCCTCTGGAGGAGATATATAGCGTGCATCTCTATATTGTCGAATCTCATTGATGATTCCGCCATCATTGATTATATCTTGCTCGCATGCGAATGATGCTTTATCATGCCCTTTGTAAATGTATTTGAACAAGTACTTGACTGCCTTGATGCTTGAGCATGCTTCAACATTAATGTGACAGTTGTATCTCACGAGCAGAAATGGGTTGTAAGGGACCACCCATCTGTTGTCCAAAGTTGCTCCTCTGATCTTGACATGACGCCCATCGTCCCTCCTTCTATAGATGGGATATGAGTCTGTGCCTTGTTGTGTAGCATCACAAAATAGTCGAGGGTAATTAAACCGACACTTTCCCTCAATCATGCACGGACAACTCTTTCTCAACTCACCACAGGGTCCGTGCAACATGTGTTTGACAACCAGATCATGGAGAAGAGAGTGCTTTTCTTTATCAGGTATCTCTGCGCTTATCACACGATCATAGTCATCCGGGGTCCTTAACTTGCTGTTTGCTTTCATGATTAGTAGGATATGCTCATGTGGGAGACCTCGTTTCTGAAACTCGGTGACATGTACGTAAGCTGCGACTTCTCCGAAATACTTATGTTTAATCAGTAGGTCCATCATATCTCGCTGTTTAGCTCTGTAAACTCTTGCCACCAAGTCTGGACGATCTTGTGGCAGTTGCCCAGGCAACAGTTCCTTAGTTATCTCTTCCCAATAGGGGTTGCACGTCATCGTGATAAAGTAATCCGGTTTACCCCATCGCTGAACTATTGCCATTGCATCCAAGAACCTACGTCGCATGTCACGGTCACCACCAGGAAATGTACGTGGAAGCACGATTCTCTTGCCAATCCGATCACCACGTGACTCGCCAGCAATTATGGTGTCAACAAGACCCTATTGTAAACCAATAGTTGAAGCCAATTAGTATACAATAGTTTAAGGAAAGAAACGGTTTTAACACAAGCAAGGTACCTGGTACATATCTGCTCGTATAACCTTCTGATTTTCTGGTTTTGAGTACCAGTCAAGCCTCATTGTCTCAATCTTTATGTACATGTCGACGGCCCATTGTTGGAAAAGGCGGCCCCCGAACAAGATGATGTTGAAAAGCTTCTTCCGGACCTGAAGCTTGAAGCAGTAGTACTCCCCCGCGCTAACAAATTTCCTAGACTGCGTTGCATTCATCTCATTGTCGCCAAAATCCTCATCTTGGTTATCCTCGTTTTCATCTGAAATTGATTAACAACAATATTATTATTTGTATGGTAGACTAAATTTTAAAAAACAGCAATGATGACCAAATACCTGCATGTAGGTTAGTGGCCTGATTTTCATGTCGTGCTGTATGACCACCTTGTTCTCTAACCACGTTATCATCTGAAAAATGATGAATACATAAGTTTTCAATTAAATAATAAGTATATAAATAAATAATGATCATCAATACCTATAAGTAAATCAGAGGCGTGGTTTCCTTGTCGTGTAGATTTATCCACTGAATCTTGGTTTGTGTCATCGGGAGGGTCAACATATGGCATCCAACGATTCCAACCCGTCTCCCCACGTGGGAAGAATAGTGGATATGACAAAGGATCATAGCACCCATAGTATGCTCGTATATATAGGGGACGGTCTCCTTTTCCATACACGACAACACTCCTATCAAAGCAATTCTGCGGATCGCTCCCTTCAACCCATATTGCCGCCACCTGAGATGTAGTTGGGGCATTGTACCTTCGTTGATCAAGGTTGATATCTGTGTTTAGTGAGATCCTATATTCATCTAGATTCGAAACAGCCCCAAGGCTCTTGAAAACTTGAGCATAAGGATTTTGCTCTAGTACTTTCAAAATCTTCCGTATGATCTCTATATTAAGATCAGGAGATCTCTTAACCCTGTGCAACAAGTTTTCGTCTGTATCATAAATATAGAGCTGTAAATGCCGAGGGCCATTATCATCTGACACCAGTTCCTGAAGAGCATGGTACAACCCCCCACACACACGAAATGTATATACGCCAGTGCCTGCCGCAGTGCTGACTCGGCGATCAAGGGTGACTCCAAGACTTGTGAATGAGAAGTGGGAGTTGAAATACCGTATATGCTCCCTGAAATATTTTGCATCCTCATCATCTTGATTTGTAAATAAACGTTTCAACTCTTCAGGAACATCTGGAGTAACTATACCAACTTTCCCTTTTCCGCAACAAAATGCAGGCCCCTCGAATTGAAACGCAATGCTCCACAGTGGCGGCAGTCACCGACTTTTCTGAGGACATGGTGATTTTTGGGTAGATTCATGTAAACAAATTCATGATTGACAGCTGTGGTAATTCCATCAGGCTGATGGCGTTCCTGTCGATAGGATTCAAATACCACATCTGAAACATAAACACATTGGCATTAACTCAATCAATATTTTTTTTACACAAATACAAGAAATTGATACTATATTGGTAACTCATGCTATGAATACTAATTGTACCTTGTTCGGCGAACATCCTGGCTTCTTCATCTTCATCAGGATCATTGTATTCAGTTTCTGGAAGGTTCCCCGCTCTCAAAAAGTCTAATAACCAAGATATTAAATCATTTATAAGGCCTCATAAATTCCATTCAGGAACAGCTATGTATCAATGCTGGATAGGAAACTTTGGATGACATTATGCATACCATCAAAATGTACTGTGTTACTGTCGGGTTCCTGTATTCCATATGTATCTTCATCCTGGTCGTTCCCTGATTTTTTTCATTTTCAAAGACATAGTAAGTGCCAGATATGACTGAAAGGGATGAACCAAGTTATAGTCAGTAAATACCAATAAATTTCTCCACAGTCGTATTTCCAGTTGGTGTACAAGTACTGGGTATGGGTATATTGACAGGTCTCATTCGCCCTCCAATTTTTTGCATCTGATACATATCATTTCTATGTAGCCAATCACAATCTTCAGCAGTATTAGCGCATGGCTGCAGACCAATAGTTGCTATGGCTGCATAATTTTGTAGCGAACAACATGAGTTTAGATTTGTGGTAACATAATTTATATCATTATGATGTTTAGCTAGGAAACAAAACCTTCTACAATTGGCGTCTGATGTAGCTGTATGACCGCCGATTCGCCTGTAGCCATTATCCCGGTGTCTAAACCTGTTGCAAAAATGTTTGACACTGGTGTATCGGTTTGTGTGTGATCCACACTCAGAAGATCGGCTGTAGTTTTATCTCGATGACGCTTATCCCGTAGCTTTTGTAGTATGACTTCTTTGTTTTGGTCATATCGGGAATTTCCCCTCTGCCGTTTTAGTGCTTGTTTGTCTTCTGTAGAACAAATGAAAATTTTAGCATCCAATTAGTAAAAATAAGATGATAAAAGTAATTGTTCAGGATTACCCAAACTGCTAAAGGCTTTTGGTGGCATTTGTAACACAGGTCCCTGTGAAGAACCAGTACGATAATAATCACAATTAATATTTTCCTTGTTATAAGATGCACTATGGTTTAGTTGAAATGAATTTCGCCCATCAAATGGAGTCCCACCGGACGTCATGGGAAGAGAAGGTATGCCTACAACACCATTGTTTATACTCAATCAGTACGATACATATGTGATTTTATTATTTATATGGTTAGTAATCATTACCTTCCGTAGGTTGAGCGCATCGTAGCTGGGTGACAGCAGATTGCCCAGTGGCATTATACATAGGGTTAAAACCTGATTGCCCAGACGTTATGGTTAGAGGTATGTTAGCTGGAGTTCGCTCCTCATTGAGAATAGCAGAAGATTTCTTGAGAGCCCGAGCCTCACGCCTCTTCTTATTTATCTCATCTTTGTTTAGTGCATACCTCTCTCTTTCCCTTTGTCTCTTCAATTCTTTTGGATCTGTCCTTTGTTCTGCCAGCAAAGAAATTAGTTATTCTTATTATTAGTTAGTTAGGCTCTGAAGGGCCGAATTATTAAGTATGAGTTGCTGATATATTGACCTGTTTTGTCGGAGTTTGTTAGGTCCTGAAATGGAGTCTGTTCCCTGTTAGGCTGAGAGGAATCCATATTATGCAACACAAATGCTTCTCCCAATCTATGAGGTGAACAATGTTCAGAAAGAAAAACAATGGTACGTCAGTCAAATTTTCATGTTGCAAAGGGAAAATTTATTTTGCATGGACCATCTTGCATGGATCAATAATATGTCTGCGCTAAAATTCAATAATTTGCATGGATGAAGGGTGATTTGGTAGGGGAATTTATTTATCGGGTTAGAATGAGTGCATGGAAATTGTCTTCGATTTTTCATTGGTGTAACATGTGCAGGAACAAAATGCTTCAGGGAATGTGACGTACGGAAGTTTATCATATGTATGATGTATGATATGCATGAACAAAAGGCTCTTCAATTTTCATTGATGTATCATATGTATGAGGTCAGATTTTTTTGATTCAATGTTCGTTGAGATCAAAGCCAGAAAAAACAACTAACCCCACCTGGTATTGATACATGTATATGTTGCTGACAGTTTCGTTGGAGGGAAGTTGCCGATGGTAGTACGCGATGGCGACCTGTGTCTTCGAGATGGCGTGGTGACCAGGGCGTGAACGGCGGCGTGGAGAGTACAACACACCGAACACACCGGAACGCAGCACGCTGAGATGACGTCGAGACGGCGTGGCAATCACGGCGAGGATGGCGGCGTGGAGAGCACACCGAAGCGCAGCGCGCCGAGATGATGGCGGCGTGGCGGCCACAACAGAGGTAGGGAAGCACGGCGGGCTGGGTCTAGAGCAGCGTATCTGGCGGTGGTGATGTTGTTCGGCTGAGCGAGATGCGGATCGTGGGGTGCTGTTTTTGATTGGTTGAGATAGCGATAGTTTCTCCTAAATTTCAGCGACGTGCGTGGGGACAAAACTTTACATCTGATCCATTCATCTCGGTCTGCGGACAAAACATTAAATCTGAGCCATTCAGCTATGAGGCAGACCATTGGAGTGATCTGGGATGTACGTTTTGTGTCAGTTGATTAGATCGGATGACCCTGGTTAACCTGTGTACATTTTGTTGTGTGGCTGTAGCGAAAGTCATGTTTGCTGTTTTATTAGTAGTGGAGATTTGCATAACATAAAATTCATATTAGGTTGGTCAAATTAACGATTTAGGGACTCGTGCTGCCTTTATAAACTGAGACGGAGGGAGTACCGTTTTCCACAAAGGTTTTGAACAAGATAATTTTAAGGTATTCTCATTTTTATCTAGATTGAAAACACTACGTCATCCTAATGATTATACCGGAAGAGTATTTGTGAAGACTTGAGAGGAATTGATGAAAATGATTATTTTATAAATCCCCTTCCATTCCCAATCTTTTTGGAAATTAACTTATATCAACAAGACTTAAGGCAACTCAAACGTTGTGAAACGGACAAATATCAAGCGTATTTGGTTATCTGCATAGATTTAGGTTTTTTACGTATATGGCTCCAGAGGGGCTGGTTGAATAGAAACATAGTATGGTCCATGTTACGAGGGAGGCCTTTTGGTGCCCGGGTGCATCTGCATACGGTTTGCTCTTTGATTTTTCAAAATTTGAAAATGTTTCGAAAAAATCTGAAAAAAATTAGACACAAACATACGCAAGTAACGAACGCTCGTAAAAAATTTCGACAGAAAATAACAATTTTTCTGCTCTGTGCAAAAAAGACAAATTTCTGACCTATTTTCTGTCGAAATTTTTTACGAGCGTTCGTTACTTGCGTATGTTTGTGTCTAATTTTTTTCAGATTTTTCCGAAGCATTTTCAAATTTTGAAAAATCAAAGAGCAAACCGGGTGCAGGTGCACAGGGCATCAAAGTGGATTTCCACCATGTTACGCACTTTTTATTTGGTTGTCAATAAAATTATATACCTAATAATCTTTTGTAACAATAGCTAACGATGCATGATAATCGTGAAACTATTTGATACTTTACTTGGCTACTATGGTATTGTAATCTGACAACTGGTACGGCGTGAAAAAAAACCTAGCAATTTGTGATCTTATTTTAAAATATTTGTCGAGACGAAATCAGCTGTGTAAATGGGTTTCACAATTAGGAGATAAATCATTATAAATATTTAGATTTAGTAATCAATGCGAGAGCCGAGACAAAACTAAAATCAAGTATAATAAGGCCATGTAAGCGGGGTATAAGGATTTAACTAATCTATTTGCACTTAGTTGGATGAGAGAGGTGAGAAGCTGGTTCTAAGACGTATCAGGGGAGTAACTTAGATTAATAATATATGTGTATTACCATTCTATGTTACTACCTCTGTAGTGGTTAGTAATATATGTGTGGTATCATGTATGTCTTCATTTATTAGTCTATACACTCATTTTATGTTGATATGTTACTACAAACACCTCTCTCTTTATTAACTATTTGTCACATAACCAAACTTGTCTGTGTGATGTTACTATCTAAGTTACTCCCATTGCGGCCAGACTAAGATAGAGCCCATTATTGTTCGTGTTCCTATGTAGCTTGTAAGAGTGTAAAGTGTGTCATGTATTGATAAAGTAGTACTCCCTTCGGCCCGTAATGATTGACGGAGGTTTCAAGAAATTTGTACTAGCAACCATATGTTTCTACGGCAATCATATCCAACCGGAGGTAGTACTTCTTTATAACTAACTATTATATATATTGGCTATTAGGTTAGCTATAAATGACATGATACTAAGCCTGCTACACTTTTAACCTTACTCTAATTTTCCTACATGGTGCTATTTGGATTCTCGAAAAATAGAGAACATGCCTGTGGTAGGATGGTTAGGAGGGTGGTTGTACCCAGCCTGTCAGAGTTCAAACCCCAGGTTTGACACTGGTATTTCTCGTTTAGTCGGAATATTCTTTAGCGGGAGGCGACGTTTCACTCGACAGCAAGACGTATGTGATGACTTCGTCAATCTCAAGACTCGACCCACAGGCTCAGTCCCTCGAAGATGCTCATAGAGATAGGGTGTGCGTGCGTGCGTTTATAGGGGTGAGTGTGTACACGTGTATATGAGTGTCTGTGTTTGTACTGTGTTTTACAAAAAAAAAATTCCTAAAAAAATTCCTAAAAAATATTCTATATTCCCGTTTAGTTTGCTCCCTAATTAATTTTTCCGACAAACAAAATCTTTTTTTAACTTGGAAGAGCAATAAGTGGGCAATGGGTTTTATGTGGCGCCATTTAACCCCTAGTTGGAGATGCCAAGTGGTCAAAGAAAGCGGTCAAAATAAATAAACCAGACTCTACAAATGTTGTTTAGAAGCAACTCTACGAAGGCCATAGTCGATTTAGAGTTCAGAGTTGAGATCAGATTCAGCGAGGACACGCGTGCACCGGAACGAGAAATCCCCGATCGATCCACAGAGTGTTGAGAATATGCCCTAGAGACAATAATAAAATGGTTTATTGAGCATATTCATGTTTATGATAATTGTTTATTATCCATGCTATAATTGTATTAAATGGAAACATAATACATGTGTGGAATATAAACACCAGGAGTCCCTAGTGAGCCTCTACAGGACTAGTTCGTTGATCAAGAGATAGTTAGAGTTTCCTAACTATGGACTTGTTATAGTCACTTGATGACGGAGTCTCGTCATTGGGAGAATGACTTGATGGACATGACCCAAATAATAAAGCGTTACAATTAATCGTGTCACAAAGTTTTGTTGTCAACACTTTTAATATGCCAAGTATAGTTTCCTTAGACCATGAGATTATATCACTCCCGTTCACCAGAGGAATACTTTGTGGACATCAAACGTCACTTCGTAACTGGGTGATTATAAAGGTGGCTTTCAGGTATCTCCGACGGTGGGTTGTTGGGTGATATGAATCAAGAGTGGGATTTGTCCCTCCATGTGACGGAGAAGATATCTCAATATAGCATCAAAAGTCTGCAGACATGTGATTAGGTTGTAATCACGGAGATCCTATATTATGGACGAGTAAAGAGAACTTGCTGGTAACGAGATTAAACTGGACATAGGGATGTCAACGATTAAGTCTCGGGCAAGTAAAATATCGTGAGACAAAGGGAATCGTATATGAGATTAATTGAATCTCCGGCATCGTGGTTCAATCGATAAAGATCTTCGTTGAGTGCATAGGAATTAATATGGGCATCCCGGTCCCGCTATTAATTATTGATATGATCATGTCTATGCATTCCCGAACCCGTAGGGTTACACACTTAACGCTCCGATGAAATTAGGTTTTGCGATGAATTAAATGATGAAATGAACGAATGGTGATTCGGAGTCCCGGATAGGATCCCGGACGTCACGAGGAGTTCCGGAGGAGTCCGGAGAATAAGATTCATATAAGGAAAGTGTTTCCGGAGGTATCGGAAAGGTTCCGGGAATATTTGTATAGGGTACCGGAAGGTTCCGGAATGTTCTAGAGGGGTCTAGAAGTGGGACCCACATATTGTATGGGGCCCACATGGACCAAGGGGGTGCAGCCACCACATGGGTGTGCCGCACCACCCTAGGGCCCACATGGGCTAATTCGGCTAGGACAAAAGGGGGGAAGTCCTACTCCTAGTTGGACTAGGAGTTAGGCCCCCTTTCCTTTAGGAAAGGCCCAAGCCTGTAACGCCCCAAGATCGGTACTATGCCGACTTTAGCGTTCCAGCCAAATCCGCATAATAACGATTCTAAAGGACGCCCACTAGGCATAACGTGTACGTCGCAACACACACGTTATGCGGGTGGAATTATGATAACATTACAACAGTTCTCGATGGAACCCACAAAATATCATATATACGACAACGACTCACCGAGTCAAGAACAAAAGATACAATACAAAGATCCAAAGAACAGCGGAAGCGAAATAGCGTCCGACTACGGACAAGATACAAATTGGACTAAGAGTCCTGAAGATAAACAAAGGCACCATATCCCTGCCCAGGCCAAGCCGGAGGGATTCCCAAGCTAACGTCGTCAGACTTCAAACCTGTCAGCTGCATTGGAATAGCAGCCCCGAAGGGGTCAGTACTATAAACAGTACTGACAAGTAATACTCACAAGATATCAAAGCTGGAATTCCGGGAAACAGGGTTAGCGATTGAGGCGGCAAGCAGCACTAACAACTTATAGAGACACGCTACAACTTTCGTCTAAAAGAGACAAGGTAAGAGAGTGCATAAGAAACCAACTATACTACTCACCACATCAAAAACCTGCCCAAGTATTACTCCCTCGATCAACCGCCCGCGAGGAAGCAATCAGGGCAACTCACACGGTGGACAAGTTTTATGTGTTATTATTCAAGTAATCTATCTTACTAGTCAACTTATTATCATTATAAGGTGCAAGTTGTCTATGATCTTTTTAGCCAGCGCATTTCACCAAGTCGTCCATAACCGCGGACACGGCTTTTTGAAAAGATTTCACACTGCAGGATGCACCAATGAACCCACACGCATCGAAACACTCGCTTAGAGGTGTACCGGTGGAGCGTTCGACGCAATACTTCCCTTCTCTACAAACAAGTCCAGGGAGCCACCTAGCTAGGTCTGATCCACCTTGAAAGTCCGGCCGAAGCTCCGAGGTGGACCTAGCCGATGCGAGAACGGCTTCGGGAGGAACACTCATACGATTGCCCTCCGTCCACATGCGATTAACGCACGGTCCGTAAGCCCTACCGTAAAGTAACCACGTAACCATCATCATCTTACCTTCTCATCATCATCGTAATACGCGCGCAAATGGAAACACCCGAACTAAGTTGTGGCTCCTGGACAGGTTTGAGGATCCGGTAATAGATTGCGGGGAGGCCCATAGAACTCCCACATGTGGTTAGTGCGCTCAGTCTTGGATCAGCGGAAAAGAACTCGGGTCCTAGGCGACACTAGCAGAACAAATCACCACGATTGGCCTTCCGCCGGTGCCTTATCTTTATTATATTATTCCCATCGCAACAGAAAATTAAAGATTACCATTTTAGTTGAGCCTAGCTATCATATTATCAACAAGACTAGATAAAAGAGATAACATGACTCAAGCAAAGCACCTAAGCATGCACTACGACTCGCAAGGCTAACAAGGTAAACAAGCAACAGGTAATAGGATGTGGGGGTGTGGCTATATCATGACTGCCAGGTAAACATGCAAATAGGATCGGGACACAAGCATCGTGACATAAGGCTAGCAAGGAACAAAAGATAGGACGAGTAAGAGACAGAAAACAAGCAAAGATAGCAAGGGAGTATCACTTGCCTGCAATCCGGTAGAGGTAGCAGAACCTGTCGTTGCTCACATCAACTCAACGTCCTATTCCCGAAGAAGCAACGAACACCGAAACATAAAAGATGCATTTTACTACTACGGCAAAAGAAGCGGCATGTTGATGACATGAATGCATGACATGGCAATTATGAGAGGATGCAACTTAACAAGATTAAACGGAACCGAGATTCCGACATTTAAATATATGGTTCAAGTTATTTTTCTAACTATCAAATTAAATATCGAGTTAACATGGAGGAACAAGGCATGGGTGAGCTAGTCAAAATTAAATGGAACCGGGTCAACAATTAAATTAGAACCCACATATTCCATATTTAATTATTTAGGTGATAAACAAAACACAACTAAAATGCAAGCTACATGATGCAAACATGAGCATAGATGGCATATTCAAAATCTACACATTTTTCTGATAAAGTTTCATATATAACATTTTTTATTCGGACTTATAGATTAGAAGATATGATTTAAAACATAATTTGCAAAAAAAAAGAAAAAAAAGAAACAGAAAAAGGAGGGGGCGTATAGCTGGAGCTGGGATTTGATCTCGGGACTGCAGGGGAGAGGAGAAGGGATGCAGCCACTGGGCTGCGGTTCGGTTTGTGTTTGGACTGGGAACTGAAGGTACATGAAGCATACACGTCGGGTTAACTGAATTTAAAAAAGAGAAGATGCAGACTTCGGTCTTCAGAAGCAGGGCGACGGCGATGGGATGATCTGCACCGGGTGGGCAGGTTCCTGGGCACGATTTGGAGGTAGAGGGAACAACGGGTGGTGCAAGGTGTAAGCCGGGGTGCAGGGGAGTGACCAGGAGGAGCAGCGCTTGCGTGGCAAGGGAGGCCGAGCTCGAGCGCAAGCTCGTCCATGGACCATGGCGGGTGCGGAAACGGGGGAGTGTGGAGGGCGCAGATTGAAGGGGAAAAGAGGGGGAGTGATGGCGTGCTCTAGGCAAACAGCTCGGGGGCGACGGCGACGTGCTGCATACGACGAAGACGAACGGCGACCTTGGCGTGCTCCGGGTGGACGACGTCGGGGAAGACGAGCTCGAGGGCGACGCTCCGCAGCATCCCAGCAGGCTCCAGCGGACGAGGACGTAGAGGATGAAGAGGTGCAGCTCCTGGACAAGAAGGGGAGGCTCGGAGATGACCGGAGGCGACGAAATCATGGTCGACGTGCGTGCGGCCGGAGGAAGGAGGAGAGGAGGAGCGGCCTGGCGGGGAGAGGAGGCGCGGGCCGGCAGAGCTCGAGGTGGAGGCCTTCGTCGGGAGGAAGAGGAGGATGAGAACGTATCCAGTGAAACCATGCACCCGTGCACCCAACCCAAAATCCCCTAAAATGTTCAAAAAATACGAAAAAAAGTTTGGAAATACATTATGCTCATATCTAATATGTCACAAAATTTTGGCTTCAAATTCGTAACAGAACTCAAGAAACAAAATGACAAAGCCATATGTGAATAGTGATCTGAACACTATTCATGCTATACTTTGTTTTTTTTTGTTTCTTGAGTTCTGTTACGAATTTGAAGCCAAAATTTGTGACATATTAGATATGAGCATAATGTATTTCCAAACTTTTTTTCATATTTTTTGAAACATTTTAGGGGGTCAATTTTGGGGTTGGGTGCACGGGTGCACGGTTTCACTGGATACGTCCTCAGAGGAGGATGTCGTGCGCGGGGAAGAAAAGGAGCACGGGAGGGAGAGGAGGAAGGGGATAAGGGAGAGGGTCCAGGGACCTGATTGCAACAAGAAAGGACCTGATTGTGAGGTGGAAGGGCCCGGACAGAAAAAGAAAGAAAAAGAGGAGGGTGGCTGCAAGAGGCAGGGGGTGGGAAAAGAAAACAGCCAGGGGTAAACCCTAGGGTTTGGAGGTTAGGTGGGCTTGGGCCGGTTTGGGCTACTCTCTCGCGTCTCAAAATATTTATTTTCTTTTGCAAATTAATTTGGTAAATAATTTTAGAAAACGGAGACGACTGTCTCGGTAAAACCTTTGCGACAAATTTTAGCAAAATAAAATAGGGTTTAATAAAAATAATTTTTGTTGCCAAAAATATGCGATGCGATGATGTTGATGTCATGATGATGCGAAAAAAAAACAAATAAAAATCTAATTTGGGGAAAACCCCGGGAGGACATTACAAAGCCCGAGTCCACTTAGGACTCAGCTTGGGGGCCAAGCTAAAGGGGGGCCGGCCGGCCCCAACCCTAACCCTAGCCGGCCACCTATATAAGGGGAGGAGGGGAGGGGTGCGGCACACCTAAGGCTGCCGCCCCTAGCCCCTAGCCGCACCACCTCCTCCACCTTAAACCCTAGCGCGCCACCCCTCTCCCCGAAGGGCTTCCGCCACCACCACCACCTCCACCTCATAGCCGCCGCACCCCCTAGCCCTAGGGGCTGCGCCACCTCCTCCTCTCCCTCTCCTCTTGCTTGGCTTGGCGAAGCCCTGCTCGCGGAGATCGTCATCATCACCACCACACCGTCGTGTTGCTGAGATCATCAAGGCCACGTCTACCTCGCTTGCGGGATCAAGGAGTGGACGTCTTCATCGAGCTGTACGTGTGGATACCGCGGAGGTGCTGCCCGTTGCAGCACTTCATCGGATTGGATCTCGAGGATAATACATCTCCTCGCGACTAGATGAGTCTAGTTGCGGGGATCGACTAGCCAACCCCTGCACCGACAAAACGCGTTTGTTGATCTTCAAGGGTAAGAGATTGGATCTCACCTTCGCTATCTTCATCTAGTAGATCTAGATCCTTGGGGTTTCCATTTGTTGCATAGGAAATTTTTTGTTTTCCATGCTACGACCCCTTCAGTGGTATCAGATCCTAGATCTATTTCGTAGATGTTGGTGCGATTAGAACACAAGGAGTTATGGGCGTTGATATTTTATGTTGCTACCTTCTCGCGTGCACTTTGCATCTTTGCGGTATTGTGAGATTGAAGCGGCCCGGACCAACCTTACTCGTCCACGCACGAGAGACCGGTTCCACGACAGACATGCAACTTGTATTGCATAAGTGGCTGGCGGGTGTCTGTTTCTCTTGCTTTAGTGAGGGTGCAATTTTCAATGGAAGGCCTTTCAAAAGGATGAGTAAATAAGCAACTATTATATCTTCGTTGTGGTTTTTGCGTAGATTAGAACGGTTCTATCTTGTTGACCCAAGCCACGTAAAAATTGCATAAACAAAGTAGAGGACATCTAACTTGTTTTTGCAGGGGTCATGTGATGTGGTATGGCCAATATGTGATTTGTGATAATGTATGCAATGATCATGTTTGTAATATTTCGCGACTTGCATGTCGACGAGTACGGCAATCGGCAGGAGCCATATGGTTGTCTATTATTTTATGTGACCTGCGAGTCATTAAATCACCATGTAATTGTTTACTTTATTGCTAGGAGTAGCATTAGTTGTAGTTACAGTAGTTGGTGGACAACCATGGTGATGGCGCCACGATGATGGAGATTATGCCGGTGATGGAGATCATGCCGGTGCTTTGGAGATGGAGATCAAAGGCACAAGAAGAAAGGCCATATCATATCACAATTTTGAATTGCATGTGATGTTAATCCTTTTATGCACCTTATTGTTATGCTTAGATGTGATCGCGACGGTAGCATGAGGTGATCTCTCATGTTAATATCAAGATAATTAAGTGTTCTCCCCTAGTATGCACCGTTGCCAACGTTCTTCGTTTCGAAGCACCACGTGATGATCGGGTGTGATAGATTCTACGTCCACATACAACGGGTGTAAACCAGTTTACACACGTGGAAATACTACGGATGTCTTGACGAGCCTAGCATGTATAGACATGGCCTCGGGAACACGGAACCGAAAGGTTAAACACGAGTCATATGAATGATATGATCAACATTGTGTTGTTCACCATTGAAGCTACATCATCTCACGTGATGATCGGTTGTGGTGTAGTGGATTTGGATCATGTGTCACTAAACAACCTGAGAGATGTTAAGTTTAGTGGGAGTTTATGTAGTAATTTGATTAAGATGAACTAAATTATCATAAACAATTAGTCCTAAGAAAATGTCTTTGCAAAATCCTTGTAGATCATGGGTGACTACGGAAAGATGTTCCTGTCTGAGAAGTTGCGTGAGGATGGGGCAAACTTTGCTACTTGGTTCATGCGTCTGAGAGAAACCCTTTATGAAAATCATGAGCTCTACGTGATAGATGAACCTTTAGAAGAATGCCCAGATGTTACTGCAGACTATGAAGGGTACATGGAATGGTACAATCTGCAAACCATCTACTTGAAAGTCCAGTGGTTGGTGCGCACCTTCATGGACATTGACCTTGGCAACCAGTTTGTGGACTTGAGCGCAATAGAGATTGTCAATGAGCTTAAGAGTAGGTTCATAGCGCAAGTTAGAGTTGCAAGGTTCGAGGTTCTGGATGAATTTCTTTCAACTAAGATGGAAGAAAACACTTGCTTGGAACAACACCTGAGGAAGATGCATAGGTTGTATTACACTCTGGTGGATGTTTGGAACTACGAGATGACTGACAAATTGGCGATAGATGGGGTGTTGCGCTCGCTTCCTCCCAGCTTCAAGAATTATGTCAGAGACTATGTCATGAGAGGAGATTCGATCACCTTCTGTGAGTTTGTGTCTCGGCTGCGTCATGTCATAGTAGAGCCCATAGCAGGAGAAGTAGTCAATGCAGAAGGTATATTTTGATATACTAGTTATCAATGTTTAATGTCCCATTTACACTTATGGTGAGCTAAGTATTTTATACTTGTGCTGTTTTGTGAAAACAGGGCCTGTCGTTTGAGAAGTGCATGGAGGGACTGAGTGGATTTCGCAGGAAGATGGCAATCAAGGAGTTGATGCTGGCGACGCTCTACTTCTACATTTATCTTTTTAATTAGAGGATTTGAATGTGTTTTGTAATCGAATTAAGTGTGATCTTAAATTAGTGTGCCTCGGTTAGTGAGACGGTCATTCATGTTAAAGACAAGTGGTTGTTCTATTTTCATGAGTAATCCTTTTTGGTGATCACGTTTTGATTATGAGATTATTGTCCTTTGTTTGATTTTTGATTTAAACGATGATTGGTTAAACATTTGTAAAATATGAAACATACTAAAATATCCAATACTTGATGATGAGATTTGTTTTAATTGTGCTATAGTGTTGAGGAGCATTTTGATACGCATCACCAAGTAGTATGATTAAAATTCCATTTTTTGAAAATGCCATGAGTAGCTGAAAATAAACACAAGTGTTGGTTGTATTTTTCAGTGAATAAGAGACATCATTACTTTATGTGCTTCATCATGAATGAGTAAATAGGTGTATTTATTCAAGTTATGATGAGACCATATAAATTTTAGAAGTAAAGGATATTAAGTTAACAAGATAATTGAGTCTTTTCGATTTGATCAAAAGAGACGAAATATTTGAGTTATTGTTTAGTATGCAGACTTGTGACAAGTGTTATCACAAATTGCAATATTTAGAGTTTATTCAAAAGTGTTTTGATGCACCCTAAAATATTGTAGTCACATTGTATTTTGATATTGTGTGGTCTTACAAAAGGGGGTTTTCGAATTAAGGTTTTATTGATATCATTTAGATTTAATTTTGATAACACTCTGTTTTAAATAAAGGATCTATTTAATGATTTGCATTTCGCATATGAGTTATGTGGAACAGTGGTTTTCAGTAATTATGAGATAATTAGAAACCATAGCAAATAGAGTTTTTGTAGTATATTCATATGAGATTATGAATAGAGATTCCACAATGTGAGACTAAAAGGGACAAACCAATTTGTTGGTTGTGTTAAGTATTTTAGTGGTTTTATCGTGAAATGGTTTCATGGATAAAAGAATTGCTGGAATAAATTGAGAAAGCTAAAACCTTGTATGTTTATGTATCAAGTGGCACATATGTAAAGTGCTATGTTGGTTGAAACTTGACACATAAAGAATTTAATGATGATGATCATTGGATTTTCGGTTTAGCTTGTGTAAAGATAAGTGGGATTCAAGAATATGAAATTTGTCAAGTTGCAAATAATATTCATGATTTACTTGTCATGTTTGAGAAACAAGACCTACCTGCGAAACTACAAAAGGAAGAAATAGAAACTTTAAAATACGAAAGTCACTAAGAGTCATTCTGTGTTAAGTTTAAATCACAAAGTAATTGTTACTTGATTTTGTGAAAATAATGTTTTCACATATTTATTTTGCAAAGATGTTTGTATAGAATAAATAAAACTTAAAGCTAGCAAGGTACTGGCATTTCGTATATGAGTTCTCGAATTTTAAGAGTTAAGAATTTTGGAAGAGTCCAAAGTATCGAGAAAATGCATAAGAAACTGAGTGGGATCTAATTAACATATGTGGTGACATATATTAAGTTAGAGCAGAAACTGGTTTACCAAGATCAAAAATGTGTGGAGACATGTGTTTGAGTGGGAACTAGTTAATCATGGTGAAATACAGAGATAACATATTTCTGAGTGGGAGCCAAAGTGGTTTCACAATTTAATATGTGTATGGTGTATATTTGAGTGGGAGTTTACAACATCTTGTTTGAGTGAAATGGAGATTTCATGAATGTTGTAAATATTGTCATGGACCAATGCATAACTTGTGAAGTTAGTTTGAACGTCAAATATCCATGGAGATGGATGTATCTATGGTGGATAGATATGTTTGATAAACATTAAAGTCAGGATGTTTAACCTAAACAAGTTTTTGAAGGAGTTCAAAAATAGAACAAGAGAGGAAATGTTCATCTGCTTGTGAGAAATAGGTGGAACATTGAGTTGAGAACTCAGTACAAAATTGATGGTTGAAGGATATGTTGGTGTTCACTATGAATGGTTCATAGATCTAACATATAAGAACCATGTGGTTGTATTTGACGGTATGTGACCCAAGTTCTTAGTTGGAAGAACATGTTAAATGAGTAGTCATTTTCATGAAGTTGAGAAGAATTTAGTAAGTGGTAGACTTGGTTGAAGTCATAAAACCAATCTAAATTGGGATCTCTTAAAATCAGAAGTGCAGCGAAAACATGATCGGAAATATCGAAGTGACAAGGGTTCACTGTCGATTTGTTAAGTCTACAACATATAGGAGTATATGATTAATTCAAGGATTAAATAGATATAATATTTTGGTTTGAGAAATGGTGTTTCAAGATTGAGTGAGTTCCGGATGCACATGCTATGTGAAAGTCCTTTTGACTGATCATACGTCATGTAGGCATAAAGGGAAACAAATATCTCTCACTCTATAACCATACATATTATATTCATTATATGATAATGAGATTTATCATGGGATGATAGGAAGTTTATCATGTGATGATAAAGTAATGTCAAGTTAGGTGACAGTTACAATTTTGCAAAGTACATAAAAGAACTGTATAAGTACAGAGCACGGACAGAACCTCTTCCACAAGCAAACATGATCAAGCACTGAGACTTCATGAGTGAGACTCCATGAGTGTTGGATCGAGGAAAATGTAAACTAGATTATTGACTCTAGTGCAAGTGGGAGACTGTTGGGAATATGCCCTAGAGGCAATAATAAAATGGTTTATTAAGCATATTCATGTTTATGATAATAGTTTATTATCCATGCTATAATTGTATTAAATGGAAACATAATACATGTGTGGAATATAAACACCAGGAGTCCCTAGTGAGCCTCTACAGGACTAGTTCAGTTGATCAAGAGATAGTTAGAGTTTCCTAACTATGGACTTGTTATAGTCACTTGATGACGGAGTCTCGTCATTGGGAGAATGACTTGATGGACATGACCCAAATAATAAAGCATTACAATTAATCGTGTCACAAAGTTTTGTTGTCAACACTTTTAATATGCCAAGTATAGTTTCCTTAGACCATGAGATTATATCACTCCCGTTCACCGGAGGAATACTTTGTGGACATCAAACGTCACTTCATAACTGGGTGATTATAAAGGTGGCTTTCAGGTATCTCCGACGGTGGGTTGTTGGGTGATATGAATCAAGAGTGGGATTTGTCCCTCCATGTGACGGAGAAGATATCTCCAGGCCTTCTCGGTAATATAGCATCAAAAGTCTGCAGACATGTGATTAGGTTGTAATCACGGAGATCCTATATTATGGACGAGTAAAGAGAATTTGCCGGTAACGAGATTAAACTGGACATAGGGATGTCAACGATTAAGTCTCGAGCAAGTAAAATATCGTGAGACAAAGGGAATCGTATATGAGATTAATTGAATCTCCAACATCGTGGTTCAATCGATAAAGATCTTCGTTGAGTGCATAGGAATTAATATGGGCATCCCGGTCCCGCTATTAATTATTGATATGATCATGTCTATGCATTCCCGAACCCATAGGGTCACACACTTAACGCTCCGATGAAATTAGGTTTTGTGATGAATTAAATGATGAAATGAACGAATGGTGATTCGGAGTCCCGGATAGGATCCTGGACGCCACGAGGAGTTCCGGAGGAGTCCGGAGAATAAGATTCATATAAGGAAAGTGTTTCTGGAGGTATCGGAAAGGTTCCGGGAATATTGATATGATCATTTCTGGAGGGTTCTAGAAGTGGGACCCACAAATTGTATGGGGCCCACATGGACTAAGGGGGTGCAGCCACCACATGGGTGTGCCGCACCACCCTAGGGCCCACATGGGCTAATTCGGCTAGGACAAAAGAGGGGAAGTCCTACTCCTAGTTGGACTAGGAGTTAGGCTCCCTTTCCTTTAGGAAAGGCCCAAGCCCGAGTCCACTTAGGACTCAGCTTGGGGGCCAAGCTAAAGGGGGGCCGGCCGGCCCCAACCCTAACCCTAGACGGCCACCTATATAAGGGGAGGAGGGGAGGGGTGCGGCACACCTAAGGCTGCCGCCCCTAGCCCCTAGCCGCACCACCTCCTCCACCTTAAACCCTAGCGCGCCACCCCTCTCCCCGAAGGGCTTCCGCCACCACCACCACCTCCACCTCATAGCCGCCGCACCCCCTAGCCCTAGGGGTTGCGCCACCTCCTCCTCTCCCTCTCCTCTTGCTTGGCTTGGCGAAGCCCTGCTCGCGGAGATCGTCATCATCACCACCACACCGTCGTGTTGCTGAGATCATCAAGGCCACGTCTAACTTGCTTGCGGGATCAAGGAGTGGACGTCTTCATCGAGTTGTACGTGTGGATACCGCGGAGGTGCTGCCCGTTGCAGCACTTCATCGGATTGGATCTCGAGGATAATACATCTCCTCGCGACTAGACGAGTCTAATTGCGGGGATCGACTAGCCAACCCCTGCACCAACAAAACGCGTTTGTTGATCTTCAAGGGTAAGAGATTGGATCTTACCTTCGCTATCTTCATCTAGTAGATCTAGATCCTTGGGGTTTATTCCGTTTGTTGCGTAGGAATTTTTTTTTCCATGCTGCGACCCCTTCATAGAGACGATTGATAATTCCGCAGGCGGAGATGGGTGACATGAACTGGGTGAGAAAAAAGATCCACCTCTGCAACGTCACGATGGGCCTCTACATGCTCGATTGGTGGGAGCGACGTCTCTTCAGTATCCTTTGATTTATCTTCCGTCAATCAATTTCACCAGTTACTCTTCTACCCAATCCAGCTTGTTGCCTCTTCCTCGCCAATTTCTTTTATTTTACGGGAAACCCACCTCATCGTATAGATTTGTCATTTCTCTAATTAGATCCGGGTTTGGGCACTTCAGCTAGTGATATTTGGTTTTAATTACAATTCCAATTCGTTCTTTTGGTAAGTAAAACCAGTTTCTGTCTAATTGATAGCGTGGTATTTGTTCTTGTAGTCATTTGGGTTTGCTTTCAAAATGGGAAGTTGCTAGTTTGTTTTCAACGATTATGTCATTTGTTCGGCTAGTTCTTGCATAGTTTTTCCCCTTTAACTCAAGTAGACATAATGGTGTTGATCCTACTATGTTTCATCTTCTTGAATGGATCCGCTTCGCCATCGACGTCTATCAGAGGTACCCATCTATACTCTGTAGACTTATATCCAATTTCTAGACCTACGGGATCAGACTTTAATTTAGTTGTAGATCTTTTTTTATAGAAATGGAGGGTGTTCCCCCGGCCTCTGCATCCAAAGGATGCACACAACCTTCTTTTTATTGATAAAAACAGTAACCACATAGCCTTACAAAGAGATACATTAATCAAACCGGAAGCCACCATCTAGGCGAAACCCGCTACACCTACAATCTTGATGAGGGGGGTGGACCGATCAGAGCCACATGCTCTGACCTCACACACCAACACACATCATCTAAATCCGGTGGACTCAACAAGCCGCCCAACAGCAAGCTTGGGAGGACCAACCGGTCCAGCCGACACTCGACGCACACCACTGCACACGCTGAGAAGTCACTGCCGCCGTCTTCCACGTACCCATCTTCAGGAGAGATCAATGCGATGACCTTGTCAGGCCTGCCATCGACGTCTCCACGACGCCAGACAGCGCCCCCGCCCTGCGCGAATCCATCAGCACACGTCCGCCACCGAGACCACGCTGCGCCGCGCCGCTGAGACTCGCCGTTGTCGACGCAGTAGATGCACACTGCTCCACCTCAGTACGACCTTCAACCATTGTCTGCTCCAAAAACGATGCCCCCAGCAGGGAGAACGACGCCGCACGCCGCCATTGTCCGATCTGGGATACCCGGGTCTGGGGTTTCCCCTGAGCAGCTGAAGCGAGAAGAACACAGGCTGCAGAAACGATGCCTTCAACAAGGTAGTGACGACAGACATCGCCATCGTCCGCCATGACCGAAGTCCGGGCCGGTTTTCACCGGCAGCCGTGCCTCGCCGCCGGGGACTAGATGACGAGACCCACCAAGCTAGCCACAAAACTGGCCGATCTCCTCCGGCGAAAGAGAAGACCACCACCGCCATGGCTTCCTCACGGTGCAGGACACCCAAGAGCACCCCCGGCCACAAACGTCGAGGGCGTTGAGTTTCAGATCAAGGCCCGACAAAATCCAAGAGATCAGATCGGGCCTGCCCGATCCACGCCGCCACCCGCCGCCGGAAGACCACCGAAGCCTCAAGGTCGCCTCCGTCGCCTGTACCGCAGCCGCTGATGGCCGTAGCGGGCGCCGCCGCTGCGCCTCCATGGCGGCTGAGGAATTCCGCCACCGCCGCCACGTCACACGGGCTTCACCCGACGACGCCCACCGGCGGCGGCGGCGGTGGGGACGCGCTCAGGGGAGGGGCAATGTGAGATCCTGGCTCAGGGCTCAACAGGATTGATAGGATACTCATATAAACAAGTTGCAACTTCTTTTCCGGAAGCTCGTCTGAAAAGAACTCCGGGGTTAAGCGTGCTTGGCCCAGAGACATTTGAGGAGGGGTGACCGACCGGGAAGTCCTTCCCGGGTGCGCACGAGTGAGGACAAAGTGCGCAGAAAAGACTAGTGTTGGTCTGTGGGGCCAGTCTAGAGATCCTATAGAGCTGCCAGGGGTGACAGGCCCGGTCCGAGGGTGGGCCGGGGTGTTACATTTGGTATCAGAGCCGACCCTTGTGGTAACTCGAGCGTGTGTGGGTCAGAAGCGCGGACATGTGGAGCATGTGCCGGCACTAGACGCACAGACGGGTGCCAAGAGGGGAAGTTCCTGGACTGGGGGTTGACCGACGAGGGCGTCGGTCTTCTAAGGGGGGAAGGATGTGAGATCCTGGCTCAGGGCTCAATATGATTGATAGGATACTCATATAAACAAGTTACAACTTCTTTTTCGGAAGCCCATCTGAAAAGAACTCCGGGGTTAAGCGTGCTTGGCCCGGAGCAATTTCAGGGCGGGTGACCGACCGGGAAGTCCTTCCCGGGTGTGCACGAGTGAGGGCAAAGTACGCAGAAAAGATTAGTGTTGGTCTGTGGGGCCAGTCTAGAGATCCTAGAGAGCTGCCAGGGGTGACAGGCCCGGTCCGGGGGTGGGCCGGGATGTTACAGACGAGGGCGCCGAGGGAGGGGACCCTGGTGCCGCGCGGTGCGCCGCCGCACGGGGGTGGGAGCGGTTAGGGAGAGGTTCCGCTAGATAGATACCTTAGTTGTAGATCTGTATGTTGAAATTTGCTAATATTTCAAGGTATATGATGGTTTCCTGAGCATATGAAGCTGTACTAGTGTTGGCAATAAGCCATGCCCGTGATGGTAGGGACCGGTGTCAGCGCACCAGGTCGAGGCCATGTCGGGTGTGGCGCGTGTGTGCGCATGTGCGTCCGTGTGTGCGTGCGTTGTGTGCGTGCGTTCTGTTAGCGAGAGTACCGGGTGACCGCGTCGATCCGTCGAAAGCTGGCCGCGTTGTGCGCATGGCCTGGGTGAGCGGATCGTGGGCGCGTGGGAGCTCGTCGTGGCGAGCGAGCTGGAGTGGGGCGCAGCGACGTGTGTGCGGGCTGCGTATAAAGCTTCCCCCTGTGTATTGCTTGTGTATCGAGTTGGAGCTCGTCTGAAGAAATAGAAACGCCGTCAGTGCGGCGAGGTGTTAGTGCGCGCGAAAAAATTCAGAGTTCCCTCTTTCTTCCACCTCCGCCCGTCCGTGAGCGAGAGTGAGAGAGAGAGCTAGTCTAGGGCTTGAGCTAGGGCCTGCGGCAACCACATTTGGTATGAGAGCCATGGCTTTGGTTCCTGGCGGCGCCGGCGTTGGGGGGAGCGCGGTGTCGCTCTCTTGTCCGATGCTGACGCTGGCGAACTACACCGTCTGGGCGATCAAGGTGGAGGCGATCCTCAATGCCTAGGGCGTCTGGGAGGCGGTGTCTCCGGAGGAGGGTGCGACGGTGGACGAGAAGAAGAACAAGATGGCGCGTGCCCAGCTCCTCGGCGCGCTGTCGCAGGACATCCTCCTGCAGGTGTCGGGGAAGAAGAAGGCGAAGGACATCTGGGAGAGCCTCAAGACGCGTTTCGTCGGTGCGGACCGTCAAGGCGGCAAGGCTCTCCACCCTTCGTGGGGAGTTCGATCGGCTGCGCATGGACGACGGCGAGGGACTGGACGCGTACGTCGGGAGGATCAACGGCATGGCGGCGAGGTACACGAGCCTCGGGTCGACGCTTGTCGACGCGGCCATGGTGAAGGAAGCTCCTGGACACCATGCCGGACCATCTGTACGCTGCGGTGGCCGGCATCAAACAATTTTGCGACGTCGAGACCATGGCATTCGACGAGGCGTTGGGCCGGTTCAACGCGTTCGAGGAACGCTCAAGGCGACGCACGCAGGCCGGCGGGGAACGGAGCGACGGCCAGCTCCTGCTCACGGCGGCGCAGTGGGAAGCGCGACGACGTCAGCATGGTGGCGGCCACCACGACGATGACGACGACGCAAGGTGCGGCGCGGGAGCTGGAGGCAAAGGACGGCGCGGCAAGTGCCACAACTGCGGCATCCGCGGCCCGGTAGCCGAAGAAGGAGAAGGAGGAGGCGCTCCTCTGCAACGCCGACGACCAGCCGGGCCTATACTAGGTCATGGCTTAGGGGAAGTTTGTTGGCAATAAGACATGCCCGTGATGGTAGCGATCGGTGTCAGCGCACCAGGTCGAGGCCATGTCGGGTGTGGTGCGTGTCTGCGCGTGTGCGTGTGTGCATGCGTTCTGTTAGCGAGAGTATCGGGTGACCGCGTCAATCCGTCGAAAGCTGGCCGCATTGTGCGCATACGAGCACGCCGTGAGCATGGCCTGGGCGAGCGGATCGTGGGCGCGTGGGAGCTCGTCGTGGCGAGCGAGCTGGAGTGGGGCGCAACGACGTGTGTGCGGGCTGCTGCGTATAAAGCTTCCCCCGTGTACTGCTGTGTATCGAGTTGGAGCTCATCTGAAGAAATAGAAACGCCGTTAGTGCGGCGAGGTGTTAGTGCGCCTGAAAAAAATGCAGAGTTCCTCTTTCTTCCACCTTCGTAGAGTGAGAGAGAGAGCTAGTCTAGGGCTTGAGCTAGGGCCTGCGGCAACCACAACTAGTAGTTGGGATGCGCCTCCTGGGCCGTTCATGTGCGCCCCGTTTGTAGGATTCAGCTTATTATTGCATTTTGTGGTAATAGATAAGTGTTGAGGAATAATCCCATCATTGCAGATACACACGCATTCTGCGTGCTGGTTATTTTACTAAATCCAAATCCTAACTCCCATGGTACAGTCTGTTATTAGATCTGGTATAACGTGTTGTTATATCATGGAAACAAGATGTATGAAACAACTCTTGCTCCCCCTCCCCCTCCCCCTCCCCATGCTACAGTTCAGAAGGGCGAGTGAGAGGGCGACTGGCGTTTTCCCCCCGTTTTCCCGGCGCCGCCGGTGGTTCCCCTCTCCTTCTCCGTCCGCTGCGGCGGCGGAAGGGTGGGGGAACCCCGGATCTGTGCTGCTGGGCTGTAAATAGGGCGTGGAGAAGTGTGGCCGGCGGCGGCGTCTTTGGGGGAGCGGCGCTGTCGTGTACGGCCGTGTGGTCTTCCCGGTTTCGGCTCCTTCTCGTCGGTGCTGCTTGCACTGACGACGAACTTGTGGAAGTTTCCCCCCGTGGGCGGCGTGGCGACGTCGACGTCCTCGTGTTTTGGGATTCCTGTCCTCGGGCCCTCTGTCGATGCGCCGCCGTCTCCTCCGGCGTCGGCGTAGGGCTGCTGAGGTATGTGTGTTGGAGGGCTTCCGGATCTTCCTCTCCCTCGTCGGCTGGCGAGGGAGCAGAGCTGGTGGTGCCCCGTCCTTCTTCGTCTTCGTCGTGCGGGTACGGAGCGACCGAGAACTACGACTTCCCGTCCGTGTGGAGATCGCCGGAGTCAAGGTCTTCGTGTGCTCCAGGAGGGAGCAGCGACGGCGATGCAGCGGCGGCGCGTCCTGGTTCCGCGTCGGAGCTTGAAGAGGATGGCTTCCTCAGGGACTTGTTTGTAATTTTCAAGTTTTTGGGGTTGTGTTGTACTACCGTGTTTGTTAATAGATCCGGGGGTTGTTCGCAAAAAAAAAGGAAACAAGATGTATGAACAGCATGAGGGTAAGAACTTAACTTAGATGGAACATGTAGCGCCCCGACCCCGGAATTATACAGAGAGGCTATGTATTTGGCACAACCATCAAGGTATAACACAGAGATCGAGACTTGTGGAACAAACTGGCACATTGCATAACTCTACGACACAAAACATATAGCAACTCATACAACGAGAAGAATATAAATATTATACAACAAAAGGTCACAGACCAACAATTCATCAAGCGGAAGCGGGTAGTGTTGTCTAACAACAAAAAGCAAATATATGGCCTAAGAGGCCTACAATAACATCACCCAAGCCAGCTTGTCCCACGGTCCCAAGCTGCCACCTGGGAACCCCAGACTAGTAGTCGACGTCAACGAAGAACCCACCTAGCTGCTCGGTGTCGTCCTCCTCTGAAATACAAATATAGAGGCAGCCAAGAGAGACCGAGTACGATGTACTCGCAAGTTTAGTAGGACGATATAGACCCAATGACTGATGGAGGCTCTAAAGCTTTATATGTATTTCCTTTTTTGCATAAAGCTGATTTTCATAAACCGAAACATAAATGACACATGGCACCGTCTAATCAGAATAGTTTTCATAAAGGGGATAAGAGAGTAACATTTTCCTCTTCGGTTCTCGGCGAACCTACTTGTAACCAAACCACTCATCTCCACCAAAGGCACTCCCTCGAATCACCCTCGAGGAAATGAACCTTTATCACAATGTGATTATGCAACCTTTAGCTGCCATATCAATTAGGTTAAAATTATCTATGGTCTCGTATATCCGTTCCCAAGTCGTCCATAACCGCGGACACGGCTTTTCGAAAAGATTAACCCTGCAGGGGTGTACTAATTTACCCATTGGTACCGTCCGGCTCACCTAGTTGGCCCTCTTCCGGGGAAGGCCGGCAAGCAGGCGCGGTTAAACCTTTACCTCGCGTGAGACTATCCAAGAGTCATCTGTGGCCACAGGGCAAGTTTACCCAGCCTCAGCCCCTGCCCCATCGCCACGTCCTAAACACCACCATCCTCATCGTTTCTTTTCCATCCACACCACGCACGCGCAAATGGAAATAGCAAACTAGAGGACCCTTGGATACGCCCGCACAAGTTATTCAGTTAGTGAGGCGCCCATACACCCACCAATGGAAGCACGCTAGTCTTGGTTCTAGAGACAAGAACTCGCACCTAGGGGCAAGAATGAGGCAACCCACCATCCCCGATGGCAACTCATCCCAGCCTTCTTAGCAATTTAATTAAGCATCACATGTATCCACCATGCCCGAATCATTCCATCAACATCATCAATATGGAATTTAATCAACGGACATAACTAGCATACGACTAAGCATGGCTAAGCATAGCTAAGCATATAAATATATCCATTATATCTTGGTCTTCGGCCACACATCAAACCTATGGTTCATAGGAGGGGAAGCATGTGATGGTTCGGGGAAGACATGCATTTGTAGGATACTCTAATTCTTGATCAAAAGAGACAGTTGAATCGCATGCAATATTCTGGTGGATAAAATAAGTTTGCAAAACAATAGGGATCTAGATGCCAAGAAGATTAGGTTATCTCTTGCCTTGCTGCCCGGGCGTGAAGTACTGCTCGTCGGGGTAGTTAGAGAGACCCTCGACTCCGGAATCTATCGATACCCAAAAGAAATACAAAGCACACATAAATCACAAGAACACAAGATGCAATGCGCAAACACATGATGACATGTCCAATTGATGCAAAGATACCATTATATAAATTAGAAGCAAAATTAAATGGGGAGCCAAATGATTAGTGCAATTATTTGGAAACAACCCCATATTTATCTTAGTGACCACAAATCTTTATAAATTATTAAATTATTAGAGAAGTGGCTCAATATGCATGAACATGACATGAAATGGTTAGGGCTTGTCATTCCGATCATTTTGGTAATTTATTTGTAATTTTCGGAGCACCGATGAATAAATAGCGAATTAAATAATTAAATGGATTTAATTCTTTTAATCAAATTATGAATAACATCAACTAAATGTTTGTGATCATGACATGATATTAGCATAGTTGAATAGCATTTGACATGACGATCACTTTGATATTTTATTCATCATTTTTGGATCAATATTTTATAAGTTATGAAATTCTCAAATTCGGTATTAATTGACCCATTTTAGGAATTCTTAAATAAACAGCAAATATGGTTTCAAATAAACATTTCAATTGGTCCATTAGTTAGAGTTTGTTTTTCTGATCAAATTGGTATTTTATTTGTTGAATTTGGACCAATATTTGAAAAGTATTGAATTATTTTAATTTAACACAAACCCTGTTTTTACTGTACGGGCCGGCCCACATGTCGGCCCAGGCCGGTTTGCAGGCCGGGTCAGTGGCAGAAAAGGCCGGCCTAAGAGCCGGCCCAGTCCGGAGCCAGGCCGGGCTGTGGCCCGAGGGAGCCGGCCTCATGGCCGTCCCAGACCGGTCCGCTGGCCGGGCAAGCACGCGCGCGTGCTGGTCACAACCACGACCGGCATGCCGGCGCGGTGACCGGCGGCGACGGCGCACGGCGACGAAAGGAGAAGGGTAGGGAACGAGATAGGGTGTCCAGCGGGACCACGAGCTCACCAGAATCTCGGCTGAGGGGGCGGCAAGGGTCGGGGTGGCCGGGCGGCGTCGCGTTGGTGCTCGGACGGCGGCGGACAGAGCGGAGGGGAAAAAGGTCGGCGTCGGCGACTTCGGCCGTCCTTTGTCGATTCACGCGGTGCAGAGATAGAGCGCGTCGAGGCGGAGAGGAGGGCGTGCTCGACGGAGCTGGCGGAGGCCGAAGACGACGGCGATTGGCGAGGGGAGGCCGCGGCTCGACGGCTACCAGAGGAGGAGGGAACGAGCGGCGATGACGATTCGCGCGGCCCCAGGACAATTACTAGCTCCAGGGGGGAGAGGAAGGCGAGGCCGAGCTCGTGGCGGCAGCAGCTGGCGTCGGGACGGCTGGGGTCGACGGCGTCCGTGACGGCGGCGTCCGTGGCGTTCGGGGCGTCCTCGCCGTTCTCCGGCATCAGGCCACCCCAGCACGGGCGGCTGGCACCGGGAGGGAGAGGGAGTCGAGGCGGACCAGAGGGACACCTCCAACGAGCTCAGTGCGGCGCAGAACGGCGATGATTCGTGGGGGCGGCGGCGGACAGCAAAAGAATCTAGGGTTAGGGTTTCGACCTTCTGGGAGCTCAGGATGGGGAGTGAGGGTGAGGGGAGGAGAGCATTGCGTCGGGGGGGGGGGGGGGGGGGGGGCTCAGCACCCAGCAGGGGCAGCGGGGAGGGGCAGGTGAGCGGCAACGGCATGGCGCCAGGGATGTCGCCAGTGCATCCGCTGCACAGTGAGGAAGGAGAGGGAGAGGAGAGACTGACAAAAGGCCCCACACGTCAGATTTTTAAACATTTCAAAAAATTCTGTTTTTCTTTTTAAGTCCAGCTGCTTAAGTGATTTGAAAGAGGACCTAAAGTATTTTTATAAAAACTGTAAAAATTCACATAGTCTCCCCTTGACCTTTAGAAGCTCCACAAAAAGTTTGGCTTCAAAAAGAAAAGTTTTGCACCATATTTGTTCATAGCGTTTAGTTAACGCCATTTTTGATAAATTCCAAAATAGATTTATTTGGGGCATTTAAACATTTCAATAAATTATGAAAATAATTATGGAGGCTCATATTATAATCATGAAGCACCCCATATTTTTATTTTAAATTTTGGGTAAGTTTAACTTGGTTCCAAAATAGAGTTTGCAATGAACAAAATTGAATTCTCTATTTTATATCTTTGATTGTCAATAAATTGCCTTTGACAATTATTTATGAAATATTATTATTAGAACTTCCGGCACAATTTGGAAATTCAAGAATAATGTATTTTGCCAACTTAAACCTTGCATTTAGTTTGGCCATTTTGGGCAATACATTTAGTTTGGAAATTTAGGAAGGGTTTGCTTCCTTTGTTTTTAAGTTCCAAGTGTTGCTTTATTTAGACATTAGCAACTTAAATAAATATGCCATGATGCAAATGAAAAACAAAAAGCGAAAATTTGGCCCATATTTTAGGGTGCTAATCTGGGGCTGTTACAGAACAGAACAAGACATTCCGTATGGATGTGTATATCACGGTGAGTAGTACAACAAAATCGGATCACAGGGACGGCACCACTCTTGAGTACAGAACGCTTAAGCGCGCTTAGGTGTTTCTGCGATGATTGCACTAAGCAGTGGCCTACCGCTCGCCTCCGCTTTTTTGAACCTTGACTATAATAAAATCAGATCATAGGGATGACACATTCTTGAGTACCTGGCATAACACGTAGCCTAGTCTTCTGCAGTGATCAAATCTAGATAGCTTGTTGTACAACATCATTCAGTATCCAGATTATTATTCACACCAGCAATTCTCCTCATCGAATATTTGAGTACCATACATATGCTCATCTATATTCTATATTCTATCAAATATAGCAAATGCTTCTATTGCACCATCCCTCTGGCAAATATGCTTATGCTTATTCTGTTCAGTTCCCAGCGAACAACACCTTTTTTTGGGTGTGAGAAGCGAACAACACCCTTCGAACTGTACTATGGCCCTAAAACTCATTGGTCTTTACAAGAAAGCCACTGCTTATTTTAGGGACAACACAAGTCAGCAAGCTTAGGTTTCAGGCTGGACTTGGACATATACCAAGTAAAATATAGAAGGTTGTAATAACCTGGATTTTTAGATAAATAGTTAATTTGATTAAAAAGGTAATAGAGTTCTAATAATATTGATTTTGCTAACCTAAGGACTTTTAATTGGTTTTTGAGATATGCATGTAACATACAATAGCTAACCAAATATATAAGATGATATGCATCGAGCCTCACTGAATCCTATCGACAGCGGGCCAAGAAGCACTGGGCCACATTCGGGGACACGAACACGGCTTACTTCCACAATGCGGTTCTCAAACGCAGGCGGCGTAATCGTATTGTATCTATTAAATCGCATGTTGGTGCTGAATTGTTTGATCCAGAAGATATTGCTCATGAATTTGTTCGCTATTTCAGGGATATTTTTTGTTCTTCGGTGACTAATATTGATAGGGCTACCCAGATCAATTCCCAGCCACCGCAAACAGGAGAGGACTTCACCAATTCGGTTCCGGACAAAGAAGAGATTTGGAATATTCTAAAGGCAATGAAAAAGAACGCCTCTCCCGGCCCTGATGGGTTCAATGTTGCATTCTACATGTCAGCATGGAGCTGGATAGGGATGATGTCACGAAGGTGGTAAGAGATTTCTACAGTACCGGTATTGTCCCATCCCACCTGAATGACACCCATATTATCCTAATTCCGAAGAAACTTGTTTGTCATCTACCTTCAGATTTTAGGCCCATTAGCTTGTGTAACGTCATTTACAAAATCATTGCAAAATCTCTTGCTAACCGCCTTAAGCTCCATCTACCAATTACATTCATCCATCCCAACAAGCTTTCATAGAAGGTAGGCGCATTAGTAACAATATTGTTATAGCCCAAGAAATAGCTCATTCTTTTAATCTCAACTCTTGGACTACTCATGATTTCATGGTTAAAATTGATCTTGCAAAGGCTTTTGATAGAATGGAGTGGCATTTCATTGAGGCTGCCCTTGTACGCAAAGGGCTTCATGCAAATTTCATTAAGCTCATCCATGCTTGCATTGCAACTCCTACATTTTCGGTTATCATAAATGGCCAACCTTTTGAGAAGTTCCACAGTTCTAGGGGAATCCGATAGGGTTGAACTTTCACTAGCACTACAGGAAGCTATGGAAGCCCACAATCTGTCACGTATTTCTCTTGGACCAAACTGTCCTCCGATTCATTCCTTAATGTTTGCAGACGATCTTTTGCTTTGTGGGAAGGCTTCTGTGCAAGAGGTCATTGCCATGTCAAACATTTTACAACAGTTCTGCATCACCTCGGGTCAAACTCCTAATTGGAATAAATCTGCTATCTTGTTCAGCAAATCTTCCCTGTCCCAGACATGACAGAAACTTTTACGCATCTTGGGCATCCACTCATTCTTCCTGCAAAGGATAGATCAGCTGCATACAATTTTATTTACGACAAATTCAAATCTAAGTTGTCAGCCTATAAGGCGAACAGGCTCTCTCATGCAGCTAGATTGACACTTATAAAATCTGTTTTCTCCTCCATACCTGTCTACTACATGTCTAACATACTATTCTCCAGGAAATTTCTCTCTAAAGTTACAGCTATCATCAGGAATTTCTGGTGGACGGGTGTGCAAGAGGACCAAGTCACAAAAAGTTTATGTCTTAGAGCTTGGGCAGACATTTGTGTGGAGAAAAAGCTAGGTGGGTTGGGAATCAGAAACTTGCAGGCGATCAATCAAGGTATGATACTTTCAGCAGCTTGGCGCATTGCCGAAGATCCTCAAGCACATTTGGCTCGGGTGCTGAAGGCCAAGTACCACCACGACACAACCATATGGAGGGCCAAAGCTAATAAGCCGAAGTCAGCCTTCTGGGCTGCCATCTTGAAGGTCAGACCTCTCCTCATTTCTGCCTCTTTTTTGCTGTTGGCTGATGGCACTAGTTCAATTTAGAGTTCCCCTTGGTTTGAGGGTTGGGAGAATATTTACAACCATCTTATTATTCAGCAACCTCAATTTAATTACCATGCTATTGTCAAGGATCTTTGGATGCCAAACCATAAAGCTTGGAATACCCAGCTCATACATACCCTCTTTGAACCTCCAACAGCTAATGCTATTATTCAGACCCCGATTCTCAATACTAATGAAACAGATACTCTTGTCTGGAAACTAACACCTATTGGTTGTTGTTCTCCAAAGAGCGCCTACAAGCATGCTTTCAATAATCTGAACCTTCCTGCAAGGCAAAGGCCAAAACCAGTTCCACCACAAATTCTTCAACTATTGAATCAGGTGTGGCAGGACAAACAGCTGGCACCGAGAATTCAGACATTTGCTTGGAGGCTTCTTAGGGGAGCCCTCCCATCACGTAAGCGTGCTAGCAAATTATCCAAACACATAAAGGAAGCCTGCTCAAGGTGTGGCATGCCTGAAGACGATATGCATTTTTTGTTCACATGCTCTTTTTCGAAAGCCGCCTGGTTTCAGTATCCTTGGTACATTAAAACTGAAATTTTGGCTGGCCAGTTTCACTCCATTCCGGAGATCCTCAGCTTCTTGCTTAATTCTGGCCACCCTGAAATTAACCTTCCTAATCTTTACACTTTCTTGTGGTGTCAATGGAAAGCCAGAAATGAGAACCTTTTTGCAGGGAAGAAAGGCAATCCAAACCAGGTATATGCAATGATGAAAGCAATTTTGCAGGGATCCAGACTTGAAGCAAACACGGGATGCGAAACACATCAAGGAGAAGCCCATCAAAACCTAGGATCCGAAGAACACACCAACTCTGTTATCAATTTATCCCATGTTCAAATCACTAACCTTTCTGCTGGAAATTTAATCTATAGTGACGCTGCATGGGAAGCAAAAAAAGATGGAGATCCTAATTCTGCAGGTCTTGGCATAGTTCTTATGCTGCATAACTACATGCACTGCAAGCAGATTCACATTGCAGCTTCCTCCCCGCCAGTTGCCTCTCCGCTGCAGGCTGAAGCTTTTGCGCTACTCCTGGCGGTTAAAGTGGCGGATATATTGGACATTCAAGATCCTGTCTTCCTCACAGACTCCTTGGTGCTAGTTTCGGCAGCGAGAGCTACTTCCATCTTCAAGGCTGCCGGACATTGGCAGAACAGGCCGATTCTTGCTGAAATCCAAGCTTCAGCTTCCTTTCACAGGACCAATATTCATCATATGAGCAGAAATAGTAATGAGAAGGCTCACCATCAGGCCAAACTTGCTCGGAGAATCCAAAGTAAACCTCTGTTTCACAGATGTCTCTGTACTCCATCTTTACAGGTTAATCAGTGTCCTATCAAGGACACCTTTTGATGTATCTAGCGTGCAGCCATTCACGCTACACTCTGTAAAATGCGTTTGAAGGAATAAAGCTTTACCAAGTTCAAAAAAAAAGAAAAAAAAGAGTAGTACGTACGTCCATGGATGCATTGAACCATGCATGTATGAGTAGTGGTGTCGCCAGTAACGTGAGACAATTTATTAGCGAGGAGCAACGTGGCATGGCGTGAGAGGATAAAGATGGTATGTGGCAACATTCTATTGGATGGACAAATCTGATCCTTCGGTGGATTTCTGCATGGCGGCCAGGTAGCTGCAGTTGACGTCGTTGCGTGCGACGGCAGATAGAGTGAAATGCATCCATAGTCCTCGAACTTGTCGGTCATGTCTAAAATGGTCCTTGAACTTAGAAAATGTACTAATACCATCCCTGATCTTGCCCTATATGCCCACATACGGTCCGAAGTACGGTAGACCACCGTATTTAGTTTATGTTGCATCGTATCGAGCCCGGCCACATCATCCTTTCCCACCGTTTCAAATTCTTAAATCTTGCCTAGCTAGGAGAAGCTGGTATTCCTGGGGCGGTGGCAACGGTCATCGGAGTTGGGAGGCTCCTCGCTAACGTAGGCCAGAGAGTATTGCCATAGCCGTACGTGCCCTTGATCCGGAAGATCCACGGGCGTGGTAAAATTAGGCCGACTTGCCGCTTTCTTCCACGGAGTGGTACGTGTCGCTGCCAGCAGAGTACATCTCGTATAGCCTAGGCTGATGCCACCGGCGGCAAAGGCAATCCATAAAGCACTCCTGACAGATCATGAAGCCGCGGTCACAGGACGGGTGACTGCCGCGACCGGTGTTGTGGTACACCGGCATGTCATAGTAACGCATCTTGTAGGACATGTTCGTGGAGACAGTTGGGAAAGCGCCGGAGTGGGGTGAGCACGTGGCCGTGCGTGGCGTTTTTTAGCCCACCGGTGAAGATTGGTGACAAAAACGGCGGAAGTCGACGAGCACGACGCTACGCGCGGCCTCCACTCCTCTCTCTCCAGTTTCACGCGCGCGCTGGGTTCACCTGGTCACGCGCCGCTGGTAGGAGGTGACCGGAGCGACCTCGTGACCACTTCAACAACGCAGAGCACAGGAAGACGACCGCAGCAATGCGAGCACGAGAAGATGACCGGCCGGGGCGAAGGAAGATGACGACGATGGCGCCGATCCCGTGCGTCCCGTGCGGAGGAGCAGCGCGACAAGTCATAGACGATGTCGTGCTCTCTCCCTCCGTATCCTAGTCTCCTAGAGAAGCGAGCATGGCAGCGGCGGGAATCGCAACGGCGATGACTGCTACACCCACGCGCAGCTTGCTTTTTCTTCTAGAAAATAGGAGACGCATTGCTACTTGATGACGTGACTTCAGTCCAGCTGCGCCTGCGGATGAGGCCGATACGGCACCATGCCGGCAAAAATACGGGTCAGTGTTGTTTTAGACCGTATATGGGCGTATAGAGCAAGATCAGGGACTGTAGTAGTGCAATTTCTAAGTTCAAGGACCATTTTGGACATGGCCAACAAGTTTGAGGATGGTGTATGCATTTCACTCCGGCAGATATTTCTTATCCAGCTCGAAGGGTCATAGCGGCTCAGATATTTTAGTTGTTTAGACGGTGCTCATGCGAGCACCTATATATAAATAGGCTGCGCGGCTGCTGCTTCAGTCGCATCATCAAGCAAAGAGAATAGCTAGCTGACTAGAGAGACTGAGAGAGAGTGAGAGGAAATATAGAGAGCTAGAGAGGATAGAGGACGACGGTGGCAGAGTTCGCCGGCGTGAGTCAGGCAGCGAGTGGAGGATCTGGTGAACCATCTTTGTTGATAGAGTATTTGTTCGGCTACGATATCGGCGGTATGAGATCGTATACCGATCATGTCGAGTAGTCACATACACGAGAGCTGATCAACATCGATTTAGTTCACTAAGGCAAGTGGTTACTTTGCTAATCTCTAAATCCCAGTAAGTAGTATCTCTAGTAAGCAGTATCTCTACTACTTACGATTTACATCTTGTTCCGTTGAGGTGTATGTACTGCTACATATACTATATTCAGTTGTTGATCTTATTGTTGATCGTGATATTGAAGAAGAGATATTTTTTACTATCTCTTCATTGCTCATGGTACCATTTGATGAATGGTATTGCCACTGTATATTCCATTGATAGCCACGATAAAATAGAGATATGCGTGATGACAAACAAGAAGTCATCATGATTAAGTTACTCACGCGGAGACGTGAGAGTTGATATCTTGGCTTCATATGTCTAATATCTTGATTCTTCACTGATAAATCTTATCTGTATTGGTGTCACGACTACAACCATATTGTACCGGTCACAGTTCAGGTATGGGACTGTCTGAGTTATCCAATGGGAACGACACTTGGTCCGAATAGGGTATCGGCGATGGATCCTTGGGAGCGGCCCATACTAGTAAGTCAAGTCATCGTGTCCCGGCGGGCTAAAGAGCTCTGCTCTTCTGGAACCTGCGTGGTTCTGGTCGAGGCTGTCGATGTCGGAGTACCCCTCGAGTATAAAAGTGTGAATATTCACCCCTGTGAGTCCCGGGTAGGGAACCTTGCTAGTCATATGTGATGCCGATACATTGTCCTCCACCACTCATTGAACTCCGTTGAATTCAGTAATTTATTCCTTCACTGAATTTATTTCCAATATACTACCTGGTTGAATCCTTCATTTGATTCCATTTATCATATCATTTTACTGCTTAGTAAAGTACCTACTTGTTGAGTATGACTTGTCGTACTCACTCTTGTCTCCTTATGTTTTTTAGATGAAGTTGACGTTAATATCAGAGTGCGCAACGGAAGATATCGTCATACGAGGAGTTGGCTGAACCTGCGGGGTGGGAAGCGCTAGAGAATCTATTTATTCCTATAAATATCTAATAATGTTATAAAATGAATAGATGAGTTGTTTGAGATCCACTGTGTTGGTTTATGCCTGGTTCTCTACGCCTTGCGCGTGTATAGGCCTTCCGGTCTATAGGCGCGCGGCGGCCGTCATTCTCCCAGGCTCGGGACGTGACAGTTTAAGTGAAAGTGAGTCAGCTCTCTGGTGTCGCTCAAGGGGATGATAGCAAACAGCAGCAAGACACGTAGCATGTCAACTCGTTTACGTAGAAGCGAAGGATCGCTCGTGGCCTAGATATTTTCCCTCAGCTGCGTCGAAGGATCACCTGCTCGGCCGGCCAAGATATTTTAGCCAGCGCCGCTGATGGATCCCTATAAATACCAGGTGCTACTGCTCGTTAGGCACACTAGACCATCGAGATCAGCTAGACCAGAGAGAGACAACGCTCTAGTTAGAGAGAGCGAGAGAGGAATCAGAGAAAGACAGAATAGAGGGCAACGACGGCAGACTTCGCTGGCATGCCGCTGCCCGCCGGCAGGGGATGGCCGGGCGACCGGAGGCGTGTCTGTATTTGTTCGGCTATGATGGTATAAGCCCTAAAGCTTTCCGATCGTAGTAGCCGGAGTGTTACGGCAAAGTGTTTTTATTTGATGGCTACGACATAGCTAACCGAGGCAAGCTCTTCTTACATCTCTCGTATATTTGTAGAGTATACTTTGCTGTTAACATGCATGATACCGTAGTGGTACGAGCTATATGCTGATATATGTGGGCTATTGCGCTGGTGTCGGTATGCGGTGATGGATCCGTAGGAGCCACCGATACGAGCCGGACTTAGCACGTATATTCGGCATGGAAATAAAATACATGCTTTTATTAAAGAAAACTTGGTGCTACGAAGGTGATCGTATTGTACTGGTCACAGTTCAGGTATGGGATTGTCGGAGTTCTCCAATAAGGACGGCCCTTGTTCGGGAAAGTGTCGGTGATGGATCCGTAGGAGCGACCGACATGAGTAGGTCAAGGTGTCCTGGTCTTAGCGGGCCAAAGAGCTCTGCTCTTCCGGAACAGGTGCGGTTCTGGTTGAGGCTGTCGATGTCGGAGTACCCCTCTTAAGAGTGTAAAAGTGTGAATATTCACCCCTATGAGTCCCGGACAGGGAATCTTGCTGGTCACATGTGATGCCGATACAATACATAATCCACAAATCCAGTTCCTTCGATGGATTATTTATTCTTTTAAATCCCTGTTTCATCAATATCTTGCTTATTTCCTTTTATATAGTGAATCTGTTATTCCTGTATTCATATCGTCATACCATCTTTTGTTGCTTAGTAAAGTACCTACTTGTTGAGTATGACTTGTCGTACTCACCCTTGCTTCCTTATGTTTTTAGAGACAGGCGATGCAAATATCAGAGTAGCGCAACCGAAGATGACGTCATGCGAGGAGTAGGCTGGACCGACGGGGTGGGAAGCGAATTAGAGAATTCTTATGTAAATGTAATAGAAACATGTAATTTATTTTACATGAGCTGCTTGAGATCCACTATGCTGGTTTACCCCTACTTTCCCACGCCTTGCACGTGTATAGGCCTCCCGGTCTATAGACGCGGCGGCTGTCATTCTCCCAGGCTCGATCTCGGGACGTGACAAAGGTAGTGGCTCGAAGGTCCAGTTTGGGGATGGAAAAACCAAGATCGATCTACGGTTGGACTCATCACCATAGGAGTTATGCTCTTTTTTGTTTGTTTCATATTTTTACCATAGGATTAGTGATAGCCTTGTCATGAGGCATTCGGCCTCAGGGTTTTGTTTTCATACCTATCTTTGATAATGAAATAAAATGGCTATATGCATCGATCGATGCAGAGGCCCGGGCTTCCCCTTTTCGAAAAAAGTAAGGAAGTCATAGACTAAAGTTAGGAAAACCATGGCTTAGCTATTGTTTTAGACAAAATGCTCGAAATGAGCCCGTCTTTGAATTGGCTCAGCTATTTTCTCTTATATTTCGAACTGGTGGACTCCATTAAACAATAACACTTGCTTCAAAATTAGAGATACTTGTAAGTCACCAGCTGTACAATCACATAACAAGGTTTCTTCTCCTTGCTAGCTTCCGCAAAAGGCAGTTCACATGTTGCCCTAATGTTGGAACATTTATTGGATCAAAATTGGGAAATTCCAGCTATAGGTCAAATGCATATGGCGTATACTCAACAACCTTTGGTTAACATTTGAATTAGAAGGATCCAAGTATAACATAGAGAGGAAACTGAACCAGTGCATAGAGGATACCAATAGAAGACATGTAGGACCGACTAAGATAGAATAAGATAACTGATAGTTCATTGTCTCACAGCAAGTGACACATAACTGCTCACACTCTTTTTTGGCAAACCTCCTGCTAAACAAGACATCCTGCCACGACAGAAGACCCAGGTGGGGCGGACCCAGGAAGGCGCTCAAGACATGGAGAAACAGGAGTATAGGAGGCACTCGGGAGGAAGGCGCACACGGGGTCTGACGATGACTAATTCTAGCTCTTCCGGAGGCAAGCAGCCACGACTCACCGATCCGGCTTGCCGCAATTGGCAGGCCGCCTGCTATGCTTGACGCCACGACTCCCGGTCAACATGCTTTATTCGGCATGCCGCCATGTCCCAGTCGATAAGGAGGTTGCCATGCTTTAATCATGCCACCATGTCTGAGTCGGCGGGAAGGCCGCACCGCCATGCTCCACCCGGCAATATCACCATATACACTATGTAGGTTGCCATGTCATTGGTAGGCTGCCATGTCTCAATCGGGCAGGCCGTTACTTGGTGCTGAGTCGTACCATGATCAGGCTTTCTAGCAAGTTGTGTGCTCAAGGGTGGCTCAAGGGACGACATATAAAGGAGCAATGAGCTAATATGACTGAACCTACCGAGGACAAGTCTTGGCCAGGGTCAATGCTGCTACCTAGGGTCCTAGGCAGGATCGGAGACAATTGTGTTCAGCCTTACAAAACATGGTGATAGAGTCCTCGAGATGACTCAACTGAAAAAGTGCCTAACATTGAAGTTGTGCGACTTTGTAATCATCTCGATCCGAGTTAGTATGCAACCATCATAGTCATGACAAGAACCAGGCAGCCCAGCCTACCGCCTAAACGGACTCCAAACTGAAGCTGAAGATGGGCCCGTAGAGTCATCAAGATGGCTTTAGATCGAACAGTGATCAACATGAGAGTTGTTCGACTCGTCAAGTTTAAAAACAAGTTTGATGTTTAGATCAGCTCATACACGATCTGTACGGCCAATACAAGGAATAGGACAGAAGTATGATTCAGATTTAGACTGAGTCCGAGTTGGATTAGATCTAGGGTTTTTGGACGTGGATCCAAGTAGTTTTCTTGCATAGGAAGTCTATTTGAGTCCTTTGCATGTACGGAAATACCAGCCGCCTCGTATATATGTGAGAGGTGATGGACGGTTAGACGGCACCAACCGAACCAATCTATCTATTACACATTCTTGTTCATCTACCTTTATGTCCTACCCTTGTATCATGTTTCTCATTTTCGTTAGTTCTTCATGTCGGATGGATACGAATCCACGAGGCTCTAGTGTCAAGCGAATCGACCTGGAGCAGCCCATAGCCGCCACGAGACCTGACAGGTCCCTCCTGGACAAGCAGTGTTTCGGGTCTACATAAGCGCTCGTCGGATGTCTTGTACTATATATTCCGCTTCCGGTCGAGTCCCATTTGGCGTGCTGCATCACCTCATCAAGGGTATATGGTAGTGACGTGTTCGTGTAAGTTGGAATACACTTTTTGAAAATTCCGCTGTGGATGAAGCTTTGAAGGGTCACCAGCCTGTTCTTACTACGAAGAGAGCATTATCAAGAGGCTGCAATCTACGACATACCACATCGGCTAGCCCTAACGAGCAAAGGATGATGGGGTATTCCGTCGATGAAGCTTGGAGATTATATACTAGCAACATGCTCTCGTATGTATCTGAATTTTCATGCATCGGTGACCCCACAAGTCAATGACGATGAACAACATGATGAGTTCGGAAACACCTCATGCTAGCATGCAGAAGGATATTTCTAGGTTTTATCCATCGGCAACTGACTCGCAATATGCGGGTTCGTCCCCAAACATGACGATGGATGGGGGAATCGGCAATGCCACTGCTAGCTATTTATCCGGTTACCTTCAGCCGACATATACTGCGCCTCATGAGATTAATTTTTGGCACCATATGCAACTAGCGATATTCATGACTCAGCTCACCTTCATGGTTATGGCCGAGTATATGGAGATTCTACAGGAGTATGTGCCTTATTTTGTAGCAGTTGATACCTCCCGTGCACAATTCCAAAATTTCGGCAATGCTATTTGATTGCCGAAAGAGTTTAAAAGAGCTTCAGTATGAATGAACTTTTTTCTACTATAGACATCAGTAAGATAGCTTTACTTGGACTGCTATTCTAATCATTGCAAACATATGAACTTCTTGATTTTATTTGTGTTAAAAGCAACCAGTCATCCACAAAAAAAATAAAACCCTCAGTTGTCTAGTTTTACCTGTTAAAGTTCCGATCTTGTGCACCGCTACATCTTTCTATATCTTTATTAGCTGGTCGATAGTTAGAAATCTAACTGATTTTTCCTTGTTGACTTGTTGTTATTTTATTCAAAAAAATAAATATATTGATTCATACAAGGAACTACTAAATCTGTAGAAATTACAGGTTCCTATTTTTGATATTTTTGAATGAATCTCTTACGATCATAATATTGATCCTTCATGGTGTTCTAATGAGAATCCCCTTTCAGCCACCTGAAGGCTATGTCCATGAATGGTGGGAACTACAGCACGGGAATCAGCACGCCCTCGTGGTAGCAAACAGAGACGGACGAAAGTAAACCTGGTTTTGAAATCCGAATGCGCTTCAAGTAACATGGTCATGTGCCGCTGTAGTCTCGTATACAAATAGTCCCCACATGTAATCTCCTTATAAAATCTTTATATCCGTTTCTTGCACTATGCTATCTTCTGGATATAATGCATGCATGTATATGCATTATTCTTGCACTATGGGCAGTGGTAAATTTGATTGTAACATTGCTCCTCTAAGTTTATAATGTGCATAATTTTGTCTGTATATGATTTTGACATCAGTGACCTCCTCTCCTCATGCCGTGCTGCCAAAAACTGTCTAAAGATCATAAGTGAGTGATCTCTTTCGAGTCATTCAGCGGTACCAGAATTCAGAACTGAATCCAGAATGATCTTTCTGGACATTCACTTTGTTTTGTTTCTTGCAAGACTATCGTTGCAGTTTGTTTTTTCTTCTGCATACGCTTTGGTTCTTGGGGGGGGGGGGGGGGCTATTTGGCGGTCAGTAGACCTGGGCATGGGCAGCCCGGCCCAGCCCGAAAATCCCGGGCCGGGCTTGCACATCGGTCCGGGCTCGGGCCTGCAGTTCGGGCCCGACGGTCATGTCGGGCTGGGCTTGGGCTTGTGAAAACAGAAGTTTGCCTGTCGTCAGGCCAGGCCGATCGGGCCTTTTCGGGCCTGGGCCGGGCTCGGGCCAGGATTATAGGATTTTTGGTTGGGCCGGGCCGGGCTCAAGCCTAGATTGTGCGCGTCGGGCTTTTTCAGGCCCGACCTGGCTTGAAAAATGCCCAGGTCTAGCGGTCACCCACTAGCGGTCAAGCAGACCGCGTCGCGGCAAAACCACTAACGTGGCCCTTCTTCCACCTTCTCTGGATCTGACGCCTCTTCCTCTAGCGAACTCTTCCCCTTCTTCTCCTTTGCTGAAACACCCGCTCCTGCTCCACCTATTCTCCATACCCTCCTCGAATCACCCCATCTGCACCCCCCCCGGCCATCCCTCCAATCCGACTCCGATGAGCTACGGTGCGAGAGGAAGAGAAGGAGAGAAAGGCGCGCTGCGGTGCGGGAGGAGGAGAGGGGAATGAGAGAAGATGGAACGGAGGTAAGAAATAAGGGAGGGAGAGAGAGCAGGGGTGGAGACACATGTCGAACACGAGAGAGACCACACACGGTCACCCGCGAGAGAGCAATCTTCGCTTGCAAGACTATAAGAGCGTTTTTTAAGCGACATCACATTGGCTCACAACCATCATTACTTCATGAACCTATGACACCCCAAGACATTTCCCAAAATATGTATCAAAGTCCACACATGTATTTGTCAAAATTTGTTTGAACACGTTCATCTATTATTCTATTGAAAACTTTTGAACCAACGGTACACTTTTTTTCATTGCTTGGATAGAACCGGTTAATACATCCGTCTTCAGCTTAGATCTCTATCTCTCTATCCGTTGTGTAATCCTAGGGTTTATAGATAGATGATCAGGCTTGCTTCTATCTGTCGTTTGGACCCAAGGGGCACCACCATGTGTTGCAATGGCCCCTCAAAGTTTTTTCTACACATGTAACATAAAACACATGAAAATTTATGTGTATAAAAAGAGAAAGCCACGTGATATTTGAAAGTAGTAAGATCTACGTGGATCAAATGTAATTTGGTACAAACCCATAACTCGACATTATATAGAAAGCACCAAATGCACCTTCGTGCAGCGGTTTTGATTCGGCATGCATGCAGTGACGTAAGAGACGACGTCATCGTAGATTCCTCTTATTGATTGAATTTAAAAACTTTTATCTATTGATCTGATAATCCGATTAAAAATCCGCTTTCACCGTTGACTTAGTTGTGACGATATCTACGAAATTAGATCCCATGTTGACATGTTTTGACAAAAAAAATCCGTTCGTAGCTACTAGATTACCATGTTATAATAACTTAGCTACCAGGTTTATCTGCACAATTTTGCACAAATGTAAGAATGTTTGATACTATTTTGTGTGGAATGATACCATCTTATAGGTCTTGCAAATGCTTGAAATATTTCTCTCTAGCCATGCATATCATTGCAAATGTCTAAAAACATACAAAAACTTATGTGCTAACCATGTATAATTATCGTGGTAACTGTTTGTTGTTAATTTGACAACCGTAGAGTTGTAATCCGATAACTGGTGTGATAGAAAAATTGATCACACCTGATATATAGTTGTGTTGCAATGTGAAAAAACATGTAAAAACTTATATGTCAATCATATATAATTATTATGGTAACTGTTTGTTACTAATTTGGTAGGCGTAATACTACAATGGTAAGGACATCTTCGGACGTATTGGCAAGAGTCCAGTTGTCGACTTCGACCTAGCAGTACAAGCCAGCGTCCCGTACAGCAACAAGCTGGGCCAATTCAATTTACAGAAGGCTTTTATTTGGTCAAATCTTGCACACAAAGGAGGTGGGGCCCAAGGCATGCAAGTCACGCATGCACATCCAGCATCATGCATGCGTGAGGACAAGTCTACAACGCCAGGCCCAAAAGCATATGTGAGGCCAGCCCAAGCATCATCGCGAGAGGAGTCTGGAATACCTAGCCCTGGGTTAGGGTTTAGTTTTTAGGTTTTGTTTAGAAAAAAGTTTAGCCATCGCTGTTTTTATTTGTCTACGCTCGTAGCGGCTAGTGTGACTGTCAAGACATCCCATCGCTGCTTTTATTATTCATCTAGCATATCCATAATTTCAGATTGCTTACGCTATTATTTTCTTCCTTGTTTTTCGATTTGCACGCAGGAAAAGTCCTTTGTGGACAGGTTGATCGCGTCGTTGGCTTGGTTGATAACATCTTAGAGTTGGTTCAGCAATTGCCTGTACGGTTTTCCCTGTACGGTTGGTAGCCGAATCGTGACAGTCAAATCCTTCAGAAATCGTAGTTATCCTCTCTCATCGAAATATCGAGAACCCCAATTTACATCAAGTGGTATCAGACCTACAGTTGATCGGTGAGAGATTTAAATTTTTTACTAGATTAGATATGTTTTCATTACCTACAGTCTATCAAAAAGCCAAAAAAAAAGTAGATTATAGTTCATCCTTTTACCTATTTTTTTAGCCGCATCAATTTTTGCAGATAGTTTTTGCATCGTTGAATTTTTTGTTGCATTCATCGAAAAATTAGTGCCGGTTTAGATTTGTTTGGGAGAGAATTAATCTACTAGATCAATCTCCTTTTGTTTACCCTATTTTCCGCCGCCGCCATCGTCAATCTGAAGAGTCAAGGTAGCCTTTGCTGTTCGTTGCCACGCTTTGCCTCCTTTGCTGTAGGGCCGCTCAAGCTTTTATCGGAAGCAACACACCGTTCCAGTCTTCCAGACGTCGCTAGGAGCTGTCTATCTGCTCTATCGCGTGCGCGCGCCTTGCCATCTGCCGCCTAAGTGTCTAACGAGACATAGTTTTTTTTCCATACACCTCCCCAAGAGGAGCCGGGTTCCATTATAAGAAGATAACAGAACATTAGTCTTTTTGTCCAGCCACACCTTAACTAGAAAAAGAAAAGGAAAAAGTAACAGCAGAAGCACCAGAAAGAGGAAAGCTAACAGCAACCACCCTAAACACCCGGTTACTCTCAAAACACCCGGGGGGAACGACCTAGTTCTGCGCACTGTTTTTCACCACCACGCACCCCTGGCGGAACATAAGGCCAGCAAACAGGTTTTGTTCTTAACAGACAAGTTTTACACTCGTGCTTCTCCAAAACCCAACACAAAAAGCATCAACCTCCTTCCTGCTTCTTGCCCCATCTTTTTCTTTTTCGTTCTACTCCTGTGCTTCATCCACGTCGGCATCACTAGTAATCTCTTCTAGCTTGCCCTTCTTGCAACCTCTCTAGCTGCTTCATGTGTCGCCAGCGCCTCACCTTGAATCCGGTCAACTCCTTCCAGGATAGCCCTTTTATCGCTTTCCTTCTGCAGACCTGCCCAGTATCGAAGAAACACACACATATAACACACCAATTCAACAGGGGAAGAAATGAGTTTCCCTTCAAAGCATGCTCTATTCCTAGACTTCCAAATTTCCCAACAAAGAGCTGCCACACCCACAACATGTAAGTTAGTTTCAGAGGGGAAATGATTGGCAATCCACCAAAAATATTGAGTGAAACATGAAGGTCTGTCGTGTGCACCCAGGGCACAGCTTACAGACCCCCCAAACATAAGAAGCAGCAGGACATTTGAAGAAGAGATGATTAATCGTCTCATCAGATGAGCAGAATCTGCAGGTGTAGTTTCCAACCCATTTCCTCGTCTTCATATTATCTTTTGTAGCAATAGCATTGTGCCATATCAACCAGAACCACACTTTAATTTTGAGGGGAAGTTTAGCCTTCCAAAGTTATTTAAAAGATCTGTCAGGACCAGAAGAAGATAGCTTGTTATATTAGGATTTAACAGAGAACTTGCCACTCTTACTGAATTTCCACTTGGGTTTATTTTTATCTTCCCCAAGAGCAACAGTTAGGAGCATGCCTCTTAACACCCACATTTGAGACTGAAGGCTAGGAGACAACCACCTCCTAAAAGTGAGATTCCAGCCACTATCATGTATTTCTCTGACCATACCATCTTGTTGATAGCAAATATCATAAAGGACAGGGAAGATTTCACCGAGGGAAATCTCCCCTAACCAGGCATCATGCCAGAAAACAGTCTCTCTCCCACCACTCACAACCATTATCATGCCCAAGAGATAGAACTTTCTGACCTTTAAAAGGTCTTTCCAAATGGGGGAGTCATTCTGTTTAAGTTTAATCTATCTAATCCCCTTTGATATATCATATTTGGCCTTAACCAAATCCTGCCACATACCCTCCTCATTTTCAATTTTCCACCACCATTTGCAAAGGAGGCATACATTCAGAACTTTTAAATTCTTTATACCTAGTCCACCTTTTTCATTTGGTCTACACACCAACTACCATTTAACCAGATAGTACTTCTTTTTTGTACCAGAACCTTGCCAGAAAAATCTCCTTATAATTTTTGTTAACTCCTGCAAGTTTGTATCAGGCAACAGATACATGGACATGAGGTAGATTGGAATGCCACTCAAAGAGGATTGTATAAGTATTAGTCTACCACCAATAGAAGAGGAATTTCCAATCCACCCATCGAGTTTCTTCTTTAATTTTTCACTTACAGGAGCCAAGTCAACAACATGTAGCCTAGATCCACAAACTGGAACTCCCAGATATTTGATGGGCCAAGCCCCAAGCTGACACCCAAACATATCAGCATACATCAAACCCTTCACATCATCCTCTATTACCATTATTACTTCACTTTCAGAAAAGTTTATCTTCAACCCAAACATGATCTCAAACAGATACAAAACTAGTTTTAAATGCACCGCCTGAGATACCTCATCTTGAATGATAAGAATGGTATCATCAGCATACTGTAAAATTGCAATCCCCTGAGATATTAAATGAGGCACCAAACCAACAATCAAACCTGCCCCTAAGCTTGAGAAATCATTTTTGACAAGTTTTCAGCTGCCATATTAAAGAGGAAGGGTGAGAAAGGATCTCCTTGCCTCACCCCTCTATGGATGGCAAAGTCTCTACCACGTGTATTATTGATTTTCACACATAGAGTACCATTCCTAACCACATCATTCACCAGGTGGCACCATCTCGCACTGAAACATTTCTGAGAGAAACATTTTAATAGGAGATTCCAATCCACTTTATCATACGCCTTTTCAAAATCCAGTTTTAGCACCTCACCCTGTTGTTTTTTCCTCCGAGCTTCATGCAAGATTTCATGTAGAGAGAACACACCATCCATAATATTTCTCCCCTTAATAAAGGCACTCTGACATTTCGAGATAAACTTATCCATTACAGGTTCTACTCTGATAGTTATAACTTCAGTCATTATTTTATATAGGACTTGTAGCAGGCATATAGGTCTATATTTTTTTAAAGTTTCAGCATCAGGTGATTTCTGGAGCAAGATAATCATGCCAAAATTTATCCTATACAAATCTAGATTCCCATGGTACCAGTCAGAAAACATTGCCATCACATCATCCTTAATAATAGGCCAACAGACCTGATAGAACTCAACAAGAATCCCATCAGGACCAGGGGCTTTATTTTTCACCATCATATCCAAAGCATGTTTCACTTCCCATATCTCAAAAGGTTTATCCAGATCCAATCTATCATCAACAAACAATTTCTCAGAATCATTCCATACAGAACCATCCATGGATATCACATCCCCGTCCCCATGACCAAATAAGACCTTATAGTAGTTAGTGGCATGTTCCAGTAAAGCTTCAGTTTCCTGAATAACCTGAGCGTCATTCTTCAGAGTATACATGGTACTTTTCCTCTTTCTTCCATTTGCAATTCTATGGAAATATGCAGTATTTGAGTCCCCTTGCAGCAACCACCTCTCACTAGACCTTTCAAACCAGTATTTTTCCTTTTCCCCATAAATATCCATCAGTTCCTTCCGAATAGCCCCTTTCCTGGCATATTGGTCATCAGATAATAAACAAACTTTTTCTAAACCTTCTAGATTTTCCAGTTCCAGAAGTAACTCTTGTTTTCTCTTAAGGAGAGAACCCCTCACATTCGAGCCCCAACCTTTCACAAAGGGTGACCAGTTGATACGTGTCAAACGTATGTATAATTTCTTAATGTACCATGCTAGTTATATGGCATTGTTACATGTTTTTACAATCTTATCACATCATTTTTAGGCTTTTTGTCAGACTAACCTATTAACAAGATGCCTAGTGTCAGTTCCTTGTTTTTGCTGGTTTCTATTTCAGAAAAGTTACTTCTGGAAATATTCTCGGAATTGGACGATAATTTACGAGGATTGTTTATGCAACAAAAGGAAGCCATAAACCAAAGGGCGACCTGGGGGGCCACCCAGGGGCCAGGGGCGGCAGCTAGCCGCGGCCCCACCTGCACCCGCGGGTGGGACCCGCCCTGGCGCCCTGGGCACCGCCTCGGCCCCCCTCGACAACTATAAAATCCCTAAAACCATAAAATGCTCGGGGCGACGATTATTTTCCAGAAACATGACCCGACGCCGCCGCCTCCTCAAAACCTAATTCGGGGGAGATTCTGAAGCTGCTCCTGGTACGCTGCCGGAGGGCTCTACATCGCCATGCCTTCCGCCGGGATGAAGCGTGAGTAGTTCTGATGACCCACAAGTGTAGAGGATCGCAGAGTATCTTCGAGGGAAGTAAAACCCAAATTTATTGATTCGACACAAGGGGAGCCAAAGAATACTTATAAGTCTTAGCAGCTGAGTTGTCAATTCAGCCACACCTGGAAAAGCACTAGTAACAGAAGTGATGTGAAAGCAACAGTAATATGAGAGCGATAGTAACAGTAAAGTGGCAGCAGCAATAGTAACAACGGAGGCAATGGCATGGAAAATAGTTGATGGATGAATATGGACCGGGGTTCCCAGCTTCGCTAGTGGTAACTCTCCAATAAAAAGAACACGTGTTGGGTAAACAAATTACAGTCGGTCAATTGATAAGATTGTGGGTGCATAACAATGCTATCATGACGAGGTACTGAACTATTTAATTTGGCATTACGTCAAAATACATAGACTGTTATCCAACTGCTTCTATGACTAATAATCCACCCCGGGATCGCTATCCAGCCTGTCACCCGGAAGTATTAAGTTGCAAGCAACAGATAATTGCAATAAGCATGGTGCATAATGTAAGCAATGAAACAACACAAGGAAGTAAACACCGCTGTTTTATCCCTAGTAGAAACATCACATCTTTAGTCTTAAACGTTCCTGTCACTCGAGCTCAGACAAAAAGAGGCATGAACCTACTATCTAGCATAAATACTCCCTCTTTGAGATACACAAGTAATTACGTGATCAAGGCAACCACAAGGATCAGAGAGCATGCAAGATCTTAAATAAAACATAGATATAAGTGATGAACACACTTGATCATAATTCCACAATTCATCGGATCCCAACAAACACAACACCGATTACATCAGATGAATCTCAATCATGTATGGCAGCTCATGAGACTATTGCATTGAACAACATGGGAGAGGGAGAGTACCAACTAGCTACTGCTAGAACCCGTAGTCCATGGGGGAACTACTCACGGAGCATCATGGAGGCGGCGTAGTCGAAGGAGATGGCTTTGGGGGCAATTCTCAATCCCGGCAGGGTGCCGGAACAGGAACCTATGTCCCCCAGATTAGGGTTTTTGGTGGCGGTGGAGCTCAGATGCGTTTGTGGAGAAAACCTTCAATGTTCTCGTGTTTTAGGTCAGGAGACACTTTATAGGCGAAGAGGCGACGCGAGGCGGTGGACGAGCGCTCCAGGTGGGACCCCCGCGCGGTTGACCCTGGACCGCAGCCAGGTGCCACCTGGAGGCTGTGGGCTCCTCTCGGACTTGTCCTTCTGGCTCCCGGGGTCTTCTAGCGAAATAGAATTTCTGTAATTTATTGGGAATTTTCCGAGCAATTTGGATTTTGGACCTTTTCTGCAATGCACAGACATAATAAACAGAAACTAGCACTGGGCATCTTGTCAATAGGTCAGTCCAATAAAATATTCCAAAATGATATAAAAACATAATAAACACATGTGGCATTTGATATAAAACAAGCATGGAACATCAAAAATTATAGATACGTCGGAGATGTATCAGCATCCCCAAGCTTAATTCCTGCTTGTCCTCGAGTGGGTAAATGATAACTGAATAATTTTTGAAGTGACATGCTACCAACACAATCTTGATCAAGTAATCATGTAAAGCATATGAACTGAATGCAATGATCCAAACAAAGGTTTATTGAATGAAACAAACATTGATTAACCAGATGCAACATCTAAGCAAGAATTTACTAGAAAAGAATACTTTGGAGATTTAAAAGTATAACAATTGACAATGATTGATATCTCACAAAGCAATATTATTCCAACAAAGGGGTTTGGCCAACACAAAGGAATATTTAAGTTTTCAGCAAAAGCTTCAACTTGCAACATATTTATCTCAAGTTAAAGTCAATACAAAGCTTTCACAGTTAGACATAAAGATAACATGAAGTAAAACTTGAACCAAAGTTGACACCAAGTGATTGCTTGAGGGGTAAAGAAGGAAGAGGAAGACTGACTCAACATAAAAGTAAAAGAAAGGCCCTTCACAGAGGGAAGCAGGGATTAATCATGTGATAGAGTTTTATTTTTTTTAATTTTTTGACAGAAGTAAAACAATTTTGAGATATGCATGCTTTCGTCAACGACTTCAAAGTAAAGAAACTAGCTAGTCCCCTATTTCAAGCAAGGCTTTTAGATTTTTAAGAGCGGTTGGTTCTTAGAGGAATGAGGTCACTCCTCGTTCTCCTTTGTTTCACCACTAACCAATGTTTTGACTGATTTCTTAGGTTTTCATTATGTGGAGGAGAATGGTGGGTTATATTTATATTTTGCTTAAGCTGCTGTCGGCAAATTCAAGTGAGGACGTAAACCATCAACACCGGGTGAAAGGGGGAAATGACCTTGCTTGTCACGGGTTATATCTAGCTTCATATTGCTTCCTCATGAGATTAAAAACATAGGCACAAAAAAGGAGAATTTTGAAAGTTTTAAAGATAGCACATGAAAATTTTACTTGGAGTGGCAAGGAAATACCACATGTAGGTAGGTATGGTGGACACAAATGGCAAAGGTATTTGGCTCAGGGATTTGGATGCACGAGAAGTATTCCCTCTCAGTACGGAATTTTTGGGCTTAGCAGGATATCAAGCAAACACATAACATCAACTTGGTTCAATGAATGACTACAGATATACATTATGCATAACCACTAGACTTCACACCGTCTACCTTGTTAGCCAAACCAACTCTTTGCAAAAAAGAATATCTAGACTTTGAGAGCTACCAAGCAGGACAAACATCATAATTTTAAAGCTTCAAGGCAGTTCTTTACTAATCTATTCTTACTAGATGTTCCACAAGTTTAAGCGTTAATCTACTTCATATCTCTAAACAATTGGCAAGTATCAAAGATTCAAAGACAATGATCTACAAGATTAAGCAGCAATTTTCACACTTCCTACATGATAATTTCCTTTCAACCAAACATCAATCAACTCTCCAACAAATATAAGTGAAGCAAGAGAGTACTTTCTATAAAAGAACTAATGGCTCTAAACAAGAGATATGTGAAAAACAAGAGCTAGAAGCTAAAAATAATGATAACTGAATACTCAACATATACAAGTGAAGCACAAGAGTATTCTACGAAAAAGCGGAGCGTGTCTCTCTCCCAAACAAGAATAATAGGATCCAACATTGATATGACCAGAGAACAAAACATAAACACACTGAAAATAAAAAAAACTGACGCTCCAAGAATAACACATAATGTGTAAAGGAATAAAAATATAGTACCATGAGTAAAACCGATGATTGTCGATGAAGAAGGGGATGCCTTGGGCATCCCCAAGCTTAGACGCTTGTGACTTGTTCAATATTTCAGAGGAGGGTACATGGGAGCCTCCCCAAGCTTAGACTTTTATTCCTTCTTGATCTTCCTTCATCACCTCGCTCTTGAATACTTGAAAACTTCCTTCACGCAAAACTTATCGCAACTTCATTAGAGGGGTTAGTCCACAAAAACAATATATTCCTTCAGTTTCAAAGCACATATCATGAACGTCTTTTTTAAAACATTAGCTACTATCACCAAGATCTAAGTGAAGCTCGAGATCTCAAAATAACCTCACTTTGCCCGTAAAAGAATCAATGCAAAACTAAGACAGAATCTGTCAAAAACAGAACAGATGGTAAAGATGATTTTTTTCGGGGCACTTTTGTACCTAAAATCAGAAAACGTAAAACTAGAGAAAGGTAGAAAAAACCCTGATGGTTGCTGTAAAAAATGTGCAGCCATAGATGATGTTCTGTGATTTTTTGCATTTTCGAACAGTGAAGAACAGAAATCTGTTTCTGGACAGCAAACTAACCAATTAGTCTTCCTCTCTTTAGAGGCTATTCTTGGCACCAAAAACCGAAACAAAAAGATACAAGGGAGTTTTTATAGAGGTAACATCACCCAAAACTCACACAAAACAATAGGTAAAAATAAAATGGGTTGCCTCCCATAAGCGCTTTTGTTTTATGCCTTTTAGCTAGGCTTGATAATTTAATGATGCTCTCATAAGAATAAGACTTGAAACACAAGGAGAGCATCAAGAAGAAAATATGAAACAAATTTAAGTCTAACCTGCTTCCTATGCATAGGAATCTTGTAAACAAATAAATCCATGAAGAACAAAGTATCAAGCATAGGAATGTAGAACAAGAGCAGTTTCAAAAAATTTCAACGTAAAGAGAGGTGTTTTAGTGACATGAAAATTTCTACAACCATATTTTCCTCTCTCATAGTAATTTTCAGTAGCATCATGAACAAACTCAATAATATAATTATCACATAAAGCATGCTTTTCATGACCTACGGACATATAATGTTTATAAAGCTTCAAACTAGTGGGATCAAAAATAATTAAAGTCATGATCTCTCCAATCCCACTTTTAACAATTTTATAAAAAGATGAATGATCACTCTCAAGAGGTATGGGACTCCATTTACTAAAGTCAAAACCTCTCCAATCCCATTTTCAACAGTAGCACAATTAATATCATCAAGCAACATAGGACCATCATCTAGAGCTTTATCATAAAAAATTTCTAAGCAACACTCCTCATTATCATGCATATCAATAGTAGGAACAAATAGAGGATTATCATAGGATTTATCAAAATAGCATGGATTATCATAAATAACAATAGCATAATCATTTTCACAAGTTTAATTCATAGGGACATCATACCCATAAGCATAGCAAGTATAAGTTTTACCAAAAAGGGATATTTCAAGAGAATCCATAGGAACATAGCATTCATCCTCCTTTGGCAAGCGTGGAGGGAAATCAAATAATGTAAGAGTTGAGGAGTTACTATCATTAGAAGGTGAGCATGGGTAGCTACTCCATTCTTCCTCCTTTTGTTCGTCACTCTCTTCCTCTTTTTCATCCAATGAGCTTTCAGTTTCAGCAATTTCTTCTTCCACGGTTTCCTGCAAGGCAACAATCTCTTCTTCTAGGGGAGATAAACCCTTAAGATATTTTGTAATATAAGAATTATCATCCTTGTAGTTATCACAAAAATATTTAAGTATAGCAGGATTTTCAGATTCGTAAGGGGCATCATCAACATTTTGAAGGAAAGAAGCAATTTGATAGGCACCCTTAAAAGCAACAAATTCTTCAATTCGTTCCACATCATAATAATTATAGTATCCTTTAGCATAAGAAGACAACATTTCATTATCATTACAAGTGCATTGGAAAGGAAAATGGTTAGCAGCCTTAAAGCAACCAGATTCATTAAAGCACCAGGATACATCATATTTGGAGCATAAGTTTCCAGAAATAAATCTCAATCTATCAATTTGTTTCCATACATATTTCCCTTTTTCAGACAAGCGGTATTCCTTATAATATTTTTGTTCGTCCTCCGTGAACCCACCTTGCCAATAACTATTATATTCAAAGAAAGTAACCATGTAGCAAAAGTTTTTTTTAATAGAATTTTTAGTTTTTAAATTTTTATGGGTTTTCGGGTATATAAGAAAAACAAAACTAAACAAAAGTAAACTAAGCAAAACAAAACTAAGCAAAAGTAAACTAAGCAAAACAAAACAAAACCGAAAGAGAGAGAGAGAGGGAGAGGGAGAGAGAGAGAGAGGTAGAATATACTCCCCAAGTGAACTTATGAGTAGAGCTATGCTCCCCGGCAACGGCGCCAGAAAATAGTCTTGATGACCACAAGTGTAGGGGATCACAGAGTATCTTCGATAGAAGTAAAACCCAAATTTATTGATTCGACACAAGAGGAGCCAAAGAATACATATAAGTCTTAGCAGCTGAGTTGTCAATTCAGCCACACCTGGAAAAGCACTAATAACAGAAGTGATGTGAAAGCAACAGTAATATGAGAGCAATAGTAATAGTAAAGTGGCAGCAGCAATAGTAACAACGGAGGCAATGGACAGGGGTTCCAGCTTCACTAGTGGTAACTCTCCAATAAAAAGAACACGTGTTGGGTAAACAAATTACAGTCGGGCAATTGATAAGATTGTGCGCGCATAACAATCCTATCATGAAAAGGTACTGAACTATTTAATTTGGCATTACGTCAAAATACATAGACCGTTATCCAACTGCGTCTATGACTAATAATCCACCCCGGGATCGCTATCCAGCCTGTCACCCGGAAGTATTAAGTTGCAAGCAACAGATAATTGCAATAAGCATGGTGCATAATGTAAGCAATGAAACAACACAAGGAAGTAAACACCGCTGTTTTACCCCTAGTAGAAACAACACATCTTTAGTCTTAAACGTTCCTGTCACTCGAAGTCAGACAAAAATAGGCATGAACCTACTATCTAGCATAAATACTCCCTCTTTGAGATACACAAGTAATTACGTGATCAAGGCAACCACAAGGATCAGAGAGCATGCAAGATCTTAAATAAAACATAGATATAAGTGATGAACACACTTGATCATAATTCCACAATTCATCGGATCCCAAAAAACACAACACCGATTACATCAGATGAATCTCAATCATGTAAGGCAGCTCATGAGAATATTGCATTGAACAACATGGGAGAGGGAGAGTACCAACTAGCTACTGCTAGAACCCGTAGTCCATGGGGGAACTACTCACAGAGCATCATGGAGGCAGCGTAGTCGAAGGAGATGGCTTCGGGGGCAATTCCCAATCCCGACAGGGTGCCGGAACAGGAACTTCTGTCCCCCGGATTAGGGTTTTTGATGGCGGCGGAGCTCAGATGCGTTTCTAGAGAAAAACCTTCGATGTTCTCGCATTTTTAGGTCAGGAGGCACTTTATAGGCGAAGAGGCGACGCGAGGCGGTGGACGAGGGCTCCAGGTGGGACCCCCGCGCGATTGACCCTGGACCACGGCCAGGTGCTAGCTAGAGGCTGTGGGCCCCTCCCGGACTTTTCGTTTTGGCTCCCGGGGTCTTCTGGCGAAATAAAATTTCTGTAATTTTTTGAGAATTTTCAAAGCACTTTGTATTTTGGACCTTTTCTGCAATGCACAGACATAATAAACAGAAACTGGCACTGGGCATCTTGTCACTAGGTTAGTCCACTAAAATATGCCAAAATTATTAAAAACATAATAAACACATATGGCATTTGATATAAAACAAGCATGGAAAATCAAAAGTTATAGATACGTCGGAGACGTATCAAGTTCCACCTTGGACTACGGGTCCATGGCAGTAGCTAGATGGTTGTCTCTCTCCCTTGTGCTTCATGTTTATGATCTTGTGAGCTGCCCTACATGATCAAGATCGACTATTTGTAATGCTATATGATGTGTTAGTTGGATCATGCCCTCTTTTGTGCCTGGGCACGAGTGACAGAAATGTCTAAGGACGAGGGTGTGCTGTTACGACTAAGGGTAAAACAACGGTGTTTATGTCTATGTGATTATAAATGTTGATTACTTCATACGCTTTACGTAATGCAATTGTCTGTCGCTTGCGACTTAATACCGATGGGTGACATGCTGGATAGCGACCCCTAGGTGGACTTTTTAGACAAAGATGCAGTTGGATGGCGGTCTTTGTTCCTTGTTGTGATGCCTACATGAATATTACCATGAACACTTTGATATAGGTAGATTAAGTTTGTGTCATAATTTTGTCCATTGCCCAACTGTAATTTGTTTACCCTTCATATGAGTGTTTTATTTATTGGAGAGACACCACTAGTGAACCCATGGCCCCCGGTCCCTCTTTTTACATTGTTTACAACCTCATTTCCTTTCTTTCCATAATCACTTGCTCGCTGGTCCGTTTTCATAAATCATTTCACTACACTATATGTTTAACCGCTTTGTTTTCAGCAGACCAGGAAGATTGACAACCTTCCTGCCGTTGGGGCACCACCCAACTCTTCTATATACACCATCAAGTAGTTTTCTGGCGCCGTCGCCGGGGACTTTGGAGCTGCAGCAAGGGGAGTTGTGTTTATGTCTTGCTTAGTATACTTCTTGTTTTGTTTATTTACTTGTTTAAAATTTTCAAAACCCCCAAAAATTAGTGTAGTCTTTATTCATGTTTTGTTAGTTTGCTTTTTCAATATGTCTTCTACTGAAAATACCAAGTTGTGTGACTTTACTAGCACTAATAATAATGATTTTATATGCTCTCCAATTGCTCCACCCGCCACTAAAGCGGAATCTTATGAAATTCCCGCCTTGTTAAACCTTGTTATGAAAGAGCAATTTTCTGGTGCTAGTACTGATGATGCCGCCTCTCATTTAAATAACTTTGTTGAGTTATGTGATATGCAAAAATACAAAGAGGTTGAAAGTGACATCATAAAACTGAAACTTTTCCCTTTCTCTTTGAGAGGGAGAGCTAAAGAATGGTTATTGTCTTTGACTAAAAATAGTATTGATTCTTGGACTAAATGCAAAGATGCTTTTATTATAAAATATTATCCACCTGCTAAAATTATACAATTGAGGAGTAACATTATGAACTTTAGACAATTTGATAATGAACATGTTGCTCAAGCTTGGGAAAGAATGAAGTCTATGGTCAAACATTGTCCCACGTATGGATTAACTACTTGGATGGTTGTCCAAACTTTTTATGCAGGTTTGAATTTTCTTCAAGGAACTTGTTGGACTCGGCCGCAGGTGGTGAAGGGTCGCAGCATAGAAAACAAAAAAAATTCCTACGCAAACATGGCGGAATAAAACCCAAAACTAGACCAGATCTACTAGATGGTGGTGGCAAGTAGGAGATCGAATCTCACCCTCGAAGAAAAACCGAGCGTGTTTTGTCGAGTCAGGGGTTGGCTAGTCGATCCCCGCAACTAGACTTGTCTAGTCGCGAGGAGATGTATTATCCGATGCGTCGCACGAGCAACGCCTCCGAGAGATCCACACGTACGGCTCGATGAAGACTCCACGTTCTTGATACCGCAAGAGTTGATGGAGAGGCTCACGAGATTAGCAGCACAACGACGGTGGTGTGGTGGATATGGTGTAGATCCGACAGGGCTTCGCCAAGCGTCTGCGGAGGAGGAGGAGCTGGAGAGGAGGAGGAGGAGGGGTGCGGCTAGGGGAGGGGCGGCTGAGGAGAGCTCCAGGGTGCCGCACCCCTTGCCCTAGCCCCTCCTTATATAGGCGACAGGGTGGGGTGCGCCCCAAGCCTCCTAGGGCCGGCCGGCTTGGGTGCTTTGGCCCCCAAGTTAGCCTCCCCTTAAACCCTAGCCCGCATGGGCCCTTGTGGGTTGGTGCGGCTGGCCCATGTGGCCACTGCACCACCCCTTTGGTCCATGTGGGCCCCATACTCCTGTGGGCCCCACTTCTAGACTCCTCTAGAACCTTCTAGAATATTCCGGTACCCTGCCGGAAAATTCCCGGACTTTTTGGATACCTTCGAAAACCACTTTCCTTATATGAATTTTATTCTCTGGACCATTCCGGAACTGCTCGTGATGTCTGGGATCCCATCCGAGACTCTAAATCAATATTCATTCACACCATCATTTATCTCGAGCCCTAACTACATCGAACGTTAAGTGTGTGACCCTGCGGGTTCTTGAATATGTCATATTAATAGCGGGACCGGGATGCCCATATTAATTCCTACATATTCAACGAAGTACTTTACTGGTTGAACCACTATGCCCGGGATTCAATTAATCCATATACGATTCCTTTTGTTTCACGATATCTTACTTGTCCGAGACTTAATCACTCATATCTCCATATCCGATTAATCTCGTTCCCGACAAGTTCTCTTTACTCGTCCCCATAGGATAGGATCCGCTATGAGTAGCCACTTAGTCATATGCTTGCAAGTGTTTGGATGCTATGCTACCGAGAGGGCCCAGAGAAATCTATCCAACAGTTGGATGAACAAATCCCAGTTTTGATTCATGCAACCCAACAACCTACCATCGGAGATACTTGAAAAACACCTTTATAATCACCCAGTTAGGAGATGACGTTTGATGTCCACAAAGTACTTTTCCGGTAAGCGGGAGTAACAGAATCTCATGGTCTAAGGAAACTATATTTGACATCTACTAAATTTGGGTCTTGTCCATTATATCATCCCCATGATACAACTCCGTTTATCAAGTGATTTATTAATCCTTGGTTAGGAAGCTTCTAACCAACACTTGATCAAACGAACTAGTTATTAGAGGCTTACTAGGGAAACTTACCGTTTATATTCCACATATGTATTTGTTTCCGATTACGGAAAAGAGTTGCTACCCCCATGGGTAGCTACACACCCTAAGTTTGACCGAAACGTATATGCAACGGTAAAATGAGATTACTCAAGTAGACAAGGGGGATGTCACTAGTAGAGTTGATAGAATTATTAAAAAGTATTTTGATATTTTTTCGAATTTTTTTCCATCCGCTGTGATTTTTTTAGTAAAGTTTGACCCAAAAGTCAACAAAAAAGTCAACTATGAAAAAAGCCAAAAATGATGACCAAAAAAAATATTTTTTTGAAAATTCCGAAACCAGTTTTGTACACCAAATATCCGTGTTTTCCTAAGAAAACAAGTTAAAACGGATACATACGGCTTGCATCTCCGTATAACGCATGGGTGTGTAGCTACCCATGCGGGTAGCAAATTGTCTCTCTTTCCGATTAATACAATTCTAGCATGGATAATAAACATTTATCATGAACAGGAAATATGATAAATAATAAACTTTATTATTGCCTCTTGGGCATATTTCCAACAATCTCCCACTTGCACTAGAGTCAATAATCTGTTGGGAATATGCCCTAGAGGCAATAATAAAATGGTTTATTAGCATATTCATGTTTATGATAATAGTTTATTCTCCATGCTATAATTGTATTAATTGGAAACATAATACATGTGTGGAATATAAACAAACAGGTGTCCCTAGTAAGCCTCTACCGGACTAGTTCGTTAGTCAAGAGATGGTTAGAGTTTCCTAACCATGGACTTGTTACAGTCACTTGATAACGGAGTCATATCATTAGGAGTAATGATGTGATGGACAAGACCCAAATAATAAAGAGTTGCAATTGATCGTGTCACAACAGTTTTATTGCCAACACTTTTAGCATGCCAAGTATAGTTTCCTTAGACCATGAGATTATGTCACTCCCGTTTACCGGAGGAGTACTTTGTGGACATCAAACGTCACTTCGTAACTGGGTGATTATAAAGGTGGCTTTCAGGTATCTCCGATGGTATTTGTTGGGTGACATGAATCAAGACTGTGATTGNGGTTGATGTCCTACTAGATCTGGCGAAGGCGCCTTGCTGTGTAATCTTCCCCACTAGATCCGCAAGAAGACATCTAGCTGGAGAATTTTGAGACCCTGCCAAGAAAAGCTCAGAACGAAAACATGATGAAAAACATAGGATACGCTCCTCGAAAAATTCGGGGAAATATATAGATGAGAGTTTTACAATAAAAGGAAGATAACGAGACTAGGCAGAGTCGGAGGCGGCGTCCAGGGGCCAGGGGCGGGTCCTACCCGCGGCCTGGGGTGGGGCGCAACCGAGGGTCGCCCCTTCCTCCTGGACTCCGTCTCGTACTCCGTCCGGTCTCCGAATTTTCCTAATTTTCTAAAAATAAATAATGTAAATTTTCTGGAATTTTCCAAGGCACTTTCCTTACCGAAACAGTTACCTATTCGTTTTCTGATTCTGGAGTCTTCCGGTATTTGGTTTCGATAAATTTTTCCGGAGAGACCACTTGGATGACGTCGGCATCTTTCTCCAAAGGATTACCGGAGATATAGTGCTTGAGTCGCTGACCATTCACCACTTGAGGTTTGTCTCCGTCAAGACTGCTAAACTTTATAGCACCGGAACGATAAACTTCCTCAATGATGAATGGTCCTTCCCATTTAGAGAGCAATTTTCCTGCAAAAATCTGAGACGAGACCTATACAAAAGCACTTTGTCACCAACATTAACTTCTCCTTTCAAAATTCTCTTATCATGCCATCTCTTTACTTTTTCCTTACATAAACGAGCATTCTCATAAGCTTCATTTCTCCACTCATCCAAAGAACTTAATTTAAGCAATCTAGTTTTACCGGCAAGAGTAGGATCAGAATTAAGTTGCCTAACAGCCCAATAAGCTTTATGTTCTAATTCAAGAGGCAAATGACATGCCTTCCCATAAAGCATTTTATAAGGAGACATGCCCATAGGATTTTTATAATCAGTTCTATAAGCCCATAAAGCATCATTAAGTTTCTTAGACCAATTCTTCCTAGACTTGTTAACGGTCTATTGCAAGATTATCTTAATCTCTCTATTAGTTAACTCAACTTGCCCACTAATTTGAGGGTAATAAGGTGAAGAAACTCTGTGATTAACACCATATTTAGCTAAAGCCTTTCTAAAAGCACCATGAATAAAATGAGACCCTCCATCAGTCATAAGATATCTAGGCACGCTAAACCTAGGGAAAATAACTTATTTAAGTATTTTTAGGGAGGTCTTATGATCAGCACTTTTAGTTGGTATAGCTTCTACCCATTTAGTAACATAGTCTACAGCAACAAGGATGTGAGTATTCCCATGTGAAGTGGGAAAAGGACCCATAAAATCAAATCACCAGCAATCAAAAGGCTCAATAACAAGAGAATAGTTCATAGGCATTTCATTACGTCTACTAATGTTACCAACCCTTTGACACTCACCACAAGACGAAACAAACCTTTTAGCATCCTTAAATAAAGTAGGCCAATAAAAACCTGATTGAAGAACCTTATGTGCAGTCCTTTGTCCTGCGTGATGTCCTTCATAACCACTGTTGTGGCACTTCCTTAACACTTCCTCCTGTTCATGCTCAGGAATACATATCCTCAAAATTCCATCAAGCCCTCCTTGTATAAATGTGGGTCATCCCAAAAGTAGTGCCTCAGGTCATAGAAAAATTTCCTTTTCTGTTGATAAGTAAAGCTTGGAGGCAAAAATTTCGAGACAATGAAATTAGCATAATCAGCATACCAAGGAGCGTCATGAGAGGTTACCTTAACGACAGCAAGTTGTTCATCAGGTAAACTATCATTTAAAGGGATAGGATCATGAGGTATATTTTCCATTCTAGACAAATTATCAGCTACAGGATTATCTGCACCTTTTCTATCAACAATATGCAAATCAAACTCTTGCAGCAAAAGCACCCATCTAATAAGCCTAGGCTTAGCATCTTTCTTTTCCATAAGGTACTTAATTGCAGCATGATCAGTATGAATAATTACTTTAGAATCCACAATGTATTGTCTAAATTTATCACAAGCGAAAACAACTGCTAAAAATTCCTTTCAGTAGTTCCATAATTCTTTTGCGCACTATCCAAAGTTTTACTAGCATAATGAATGACATTTAACTTCTATATCAATTCTTGGCCAAGAACAGCCCTACACAGCATAATCACTAGCATCACACATAATCTCAAAGGGTAAATTCCAATTAGGCGGTTGGACTATAGGAGCGGTGATTAAAGCTTTCTTAAGTACTTCGAAGGCTTCCTTACAATCTTCATCAAAAACAAATGGAACATCCTTTTGAAGAAGACTAGTAAGAGGCCTCGAAGTCTTAGAAAAGTCTTTAATAAACCTCCTATAAAAACCAGCATGACCAAGGAAACTACGAATACCTTTGATGTCCCTTGGATATGGCCTCTTCTGAATTGCTTCAATCTTAGCCTTATCAACTTCAATTCCTCTCTCAGAAATTTTATGTCCAAGCACTATGACTTCATTCACCATAAAGTGACACTTCTCCCAGTTGAGACAATATTGGTCTCCTCACATCTCTGCAAAACTTTGTCAAGATTATAGAGACAATTGTCGAAAGAAGATCCATAGACGGAGAAATCGTCCATGAAGACTTCCACAATTTCCTCACAAAAACCATGAAAAATAGCAGCCATGCATCTCTGAAAAGTAGTAGGTGCATTAGACAAAACAAAAAGCGTACGTCTATAAGCATAAGTTCCATAAGGACAAGTAAATGTAGTCTTTTCTTGATCTTCATATTTAACAGCAATTTGAGAGAAACCGGAATAACCATCAAGAAAACAAAAGTGAGTATTCTTAGACAATATTTCAAGCATTTGATCAATCAAAGGCAATGTATAATGATCTTTTCGAGTAGCCTTATTAAGCTTCCTAGCTTCCTATAATCAATGCACATTCTATATCCTACAACCGTTCTCTGAGGAATGAGTTCATTATTATCATTAGCAACAACAGCCATACCTCCCTTTTTAGGAACACAATGAACAGGACTAACCCATCTACTATCAGCAATAGGATAGATTATACCTGCATCGAGAAGCTTAAGTATCTCATTTCTTACCACATCGTTCATCTTTGGATTCAATCTTCGTTGATGATCAACAACGGGCTTCGCATCAGGTTCAAGATTAATTGTATGTTGACAAATAGATGGAGAAATCCCTTGAAGATCATCCAAAGTATAGCCCATTGCAGCTCGATGTTTCCTAAGAACCTCCAATAATCGCTCCTCTTCTCTTCCAGAAAGGTCAGAATTGATAATAACAGGATATATTTTCTTCTCGTCTAAATATGTGTATTTGAGAGTATCTGGGAGAGCTTTTAATTCAAAAACAGGATCTCCTTTTGGAGGCGTGGGCGTCCCCAACGATTCCACAGGTAGATCATGCTTTAGAATAGCCGGCTGTCTAAAGAAGACCTCATCAATTTCTTCCCTTTCCTGCATAAACATATCATTCTCGTGCTCCTCCGTAATTGATGCAAAGGATCGTTAGGAGGCACAGCAATAGAAGCAATTCTTTCAATAATAAGATCCTCATTAGGTAATTCTTTATCATAACGATGTCAAATTAGGAAAAATTAAATTCATACGGTTCTGCAGCGAATTGAACAGAGTCCTTTTCTTTCTTGAAGTCTATAACAGCGCTACAAGTATTTAAGAAAGGTCTACCAAATATGATAGGACAAAATTTATCTTTAACTGACCCCAAAACAAGGAAATCAGTTGGATATTTTACCTTACCACATAAGACTTCAACGTCTCTGACAATTCCTACTGGGTGAATGACATCTCTATTAGCCGATTTAATCTCCAAATCAATATCTTCAAGCTCACATGGTGCAATCTCGCGCATTATTTCTTGATAAAGTGTATAAGGAATAGCACTTGTGCTTGCTCCCATATCACATAGTCCATAATACCAATGATCACCTATTTTGATAGAAACAACAGGAGTACCAACAACTTTCGCACTCTTATCTTGCCTAACAATGTTAGTAGCAGCTTCACAAAAATTAATAGAACCTCCATCGACGTTCTCTGTTACAAGATATTTAACCAAAGCTACTGGAGAGGCAATTTCAAGTTGTTCATCAGGTTCATAAGCTTTTCTTTCATTATTATTGACCACATTAGCAACAATTGAGTGTTCTTTAATTCTTATAGGAAAGGGTGGTTTTTCAAAGTGAACAACAGGTAAAATAGACTCAACCATGTGCATAGGTATATCATTACTAGCAAGCACATCCTTTTTACAAACATCTTTATAAGGTTCACGGTACTTATTCCACTTTTCTTTTGGGATATTAATATGATTGGCAAAGGATTTATAAAGATCAACAACAATTTGAGAATCGAGCCCGAACTTAGTACTAAGCACATTAAAACGTTCAGTTTCCATGAAAGATTTAATGCAGTCATACTCATAATTTATACCTGATTCTTTACCTTTGTCGATCTTCCAATCCTCCGCATTGCGATAAATCCTTTCAATGAGATCCCATTTAGCATTTACCTTCTTGTTTGTAAAAGATCCAAGAGAAGAAGCATCAAGCATATCCCTATCACGACGTGATAGCCTTGCATAAAAAATGTTAACAATTATATCATTAGGAAGCTCATGATTGGGCCATTTGAGCATTAGAGATTTCAACCTCCCCCAAGTTTGAGCGATGCTTTCTCCTTCACGTGGCCAAAAGTTGTAAATATAATTTCTATCTTGATGAATTTCATGAAGAGGATAAAATTTAGAATAGAAGAGAGAAATAAGCTCTTTCCAATCCATTAAATGAGAATTATCCAGAAGCATATACCAATCCATAGCTTTATCCTTTAATGATATTGGAAATCAATTTCCTCATGATTACTTCTCTTGGCATACCGGCAATCTTAAATAGCTCACACAGTTCTTTAATATAAAGCAAATGATAACCCGGATGGACAGTCCCATCCCCTGCATAACGATTACTCATAACATGATCAATGATACCCATAGGTATTTTAAATGGATCAATTTCAGAGAGTGGAGGACTCTTCTCCACCATGGGTGTGGTGGTAGAGTCACTCCCGAACAGCATACTAAGTGAAGAGTGCTCCATAACGAAGCAAAGTAACAAACAGAAATAAAAATAACACCTACAATAAAAGCGTTCCTTACCAATTCCACTTACCAATAGCGCTTCACTCCCCGGCAATGGCGCCAGAAAAGAGTCTTGATGACCCACAAGTGTAGGGGATCTATCGTAGTCCTTTCGATAATGTAACATCCCAAATTTTTGGATGTTGTAAAAATCACAAAAATTTAAAACTTTATTAATAATTAAATAAAGTCTCCAAAAATCAAGAAAAGCTTTTATAGAAAATTGTTTTGACATCTTCAAAGTTATATTTTAAATTAAATATTCCTTTATCTTCCTATCTCATTTTAAAGTCTTGGAAATAAAATATTTAAATGGGGTTTTCAAATAGTATTTTCCCTTTGGTTTATTGTTTTAAAATAAATAATATGGGGATATTATAAACCCTATTTCATTTGTGGAAATAATTTTAAATACTCTTCCAAGCTTTGTTTATAAAAATGTTTTATCCTAAATTATTTTTATATGAAAATGAGTTATCATTTTGAATGATATTACTCATATTATCCTCTGGTTTTTATTTAAATATTTTGAGATATTTATAAACCCTAATTTGGAAAATCACCAAATAGCCATATAAGGCAATTTTGACCAAAAGGGGTATTTTGGTATTTTTGTTTTGACCAAAAATAGTTCCTAAATGTTTATTTGAATATTTGGAATTTTACAAAATTTTACAAATTTATTTGACTTGATTTGGAGGCCTAAATGTAAAATTATAAAAGAAAACAGAAAAAATAAAGAAAATAAAAATTTAATGACGTCACTGTGACGTCATCCTCATCAACCCCGTCGACGACAGTTTCTTCCGATTTCTCCTCCTTGATTGCTCGCGATTGAAGCCACCCCTGACCTCCCCTATCCCTCCACCTTGAAGCCCAGGACCACCTCTTTCTTTCCCCTCTCCTTCCCCATCGAATCGTGCCGCCAGGCCGCCATTTTTGCTCGCCGGAGTCCGCCTCGGCCGCCACCGTGTTTCTTTGATTCCGGCCACCCCGGTGAGCCCCAGCCACCGAACCCCTGCCTCCTCTCTTCCCCTTACTCTAGCGCATCTCCTAATTCCCTTGCTCGATTTTTAGAGCAGCAGAACGACGAGCACGCCTTCGACCCGAGCTCGCCGGTGCCCACGACAACTCCAGCCGCACGCTGTCACCGTACCAGGAAGCGAAGGACGCGGCCGTCACCTCCATAGACTCCGCCTTGTCGAGCCGCACGTTGTCGAAACCTCCCCAAGCCGGAAGAAGCACCGGAGCGACCGGAGCATCGACTCCCGAGCCGCTGCGTCGCCGTCCCGCACAACTCCGGCCGCATCGCACCGCCGTCCCAGGAAGGGAAGCCCGCCTCCGTCACCATATCGCTCCGCCGCGACGCGCCGCACCCTGTCGACGACTCCATCGTCTCCGGGGACCACCGGAGCGACGGCAACATCCACGACCGGAGCCGCCGCCGCCGTCCGAGCCGTCTCCGGCGACCACCGCGCCGCCAGGGTAAACCCTAGCACCTGGACCACCCGATCCCGATTCAACGGCCGGGATTAGATCCAGCCGAGCCGTGCCGAGCCGAGCCCGAGCCAGAGCCAAAGCCGAGCCGAGCCAAGCCAGTCCTTTCTGGAATTTTATTTCCTGAATTAGAATTAAATGGCCTTTTTGCAGATAGACCCTGCAACTTCAAACCTTCATATCTTTTTCTCTGTTTGGCCAATTAGACAAATAATACCTTTTGGAAACCTTAGGAAAATTAGAAATCTTTGGCTGTATTAGTTTTCTGTTTTGTCTAATTTATATTTATTTCAAATTTCAAATGAGGAGTTTGAGTAAATTTGACATAACTTTAGTTTAAAAATGTATTTTTGAGTGAATCCAATTCCAGTAGCTTTGTTTAGAAGCCCTCTGTCCAGAGAGACCAAAACCAGGCCTAGCTACACCTTTTCAAACATAAACATTGAAAAGTGTGCCAAAGGCCATTTAAATGTTAATGTTTTGCAAACCATAGTTTCGAAATGTTTTAAAGCTCTTTTGACCAACTCCTGTGTGATCACTTTGATCAAGACCAATCCCTACAACCTTTGAAACAACCCTTCAACTATTCTTTTTTTTTGATTTGAGACCAACCCCTGACCCAAATGGCAAACCCAAACCTAATGCATTGATTCTTTTTGCATATGGGATCATGTATTGAAACTTGGACCATCAACCTAGTATTCCTTGCTGCTATCTATGTTTGGTCTCATGTTTGTTCATTTGAATGTTGTATTGTTATTTATTGTTGTTCTTGTTATTGTATAGATCGAACGGAGAGCTACGAGCTAGTTACGTCGATAAGAGTGAGTGAGCAACGACACCTTTCAAAGGCAAGTGGATACCCCTTTCATGAAAGACCTACTATTTTATTATATTTGCATGGTAGACTATTTCAGTAGTATGCATGATAGTGTACTACTATATTGCTATGCAGACCTGTTTAGTATATCACCCTTTATTCTGTTGATTAGGAACCCATTCACTTGGTAGAAGTTAGAACTGCTGTGCTGAAATGTTTTATTGTAGTACGAAAGGATAAAACTCTACTAAGTTAATGAACTACCTGGGTGGCAATTGGTTTTGCTCTATTGGTGGTCAAAGTTGAGTGGCTGCTCAGGGCCATTTCCATGGTTTTAACTGAGTACGTGCACTTGTGAACGGCCACCCAGGAACAAAGAGATTTAAGTCACTCCAAGTTAGATTGCTTCCAGTGCAGCCACTTGGTATTATGGCTCTGCCTTGACTAAGTAAGTTCTAGGAACCTGATTCCGACAGTTCTCAGCGGATGAATGTCTTGTATGGGTCTGTCTGAGGAACAGGGGACTGTTTCCCAAAGGTCTCGTCTTCATCTTCACCTTTCCTTTTCACTTCAAGAAGGTCAAGGTCAGAATGGGTTGATGAAGTCTCGTGGTGAAAGTGCACAACCTCTCGAGAGTGTAAAACTATGATCATAGCCGTGTCCCCGGTTTACGGACAATTCTGAGCAGCTGGACAAGGATGTCGATGGAAAATCTCCTCATTCCAATTTCATAATAAAATTTGATGGGTGAACTCGGGTATATGAGACCTTGGATGCGTTCCATGGGTGTGTGTCTCATATTGAAAAGTTGAGAATACAATGTTTATGAAAAGTAGGACAAAATTTGCTTTACGCAATAGCCTTGAACTCCACCAGCCATATAAGCATGTAGTTTTAGTCTTGCCATTTTATAATCCACCATAGTATTCACTTGCCGGCCTGTTACAAGGTATTGACCCAAATTCCCTGGGCTGCAACGTTAATGTTGCAGGTTTTTACGATGACGAGTGAGGACGTCTACTTTTCGAGCTTGCAACCAACATGTATGCCAGTGGCACATGAAGATGATGAAGCTCTCTGTGCTACTTATGTTTCCGCTGTCAAACTTTACATTCAAGCTAGCCTTGGCTATGCAATTGTAAAGAATATTTTATTTATGGATCTCGCGATGTAATAATTATTTGACATTGATGCATGGTATTACATCTATTTGTGAATTGCTATCCATACTCGATCCAGGGAATAGCATATTTCACGATGTGTTCTTGCTTTTCTAAGCGAGGGCGCTACAGATGGTATCAGAGCGTAATGTTGCCTGTAGGCTCGAAAACCTTAGGTTTGGATTAGAAATAAGAATGACCATAGGAACAAAAGTTATTTTCTTCTTGTCCAAATCTTTCCTAATGTCCTTCTTGTAACCTTCTCAACTAATTGCTTTCTAAATTATCTTATCCTATTTATAGATGACCATAACTCAGATGTTTCCGAAGACGTTGAAGATCAACGTGACAAGTGTGAGAAGCCATCAAGCGCCTTGATCGAAGACTTCAAATTTTGACTTCACAACATCCAGAAGTACCTCGACGAACTCAAAGAAATAGAAGAGAATCTTGAAGCATTGAAGGAAGAGATAGACTAGACCACCATTTTACCCTAATAGCGTTATAGTAATATTGTATTGACTTACCAAATTGTGGTATGGCAGTACTATCGTGTCTATTTTGAAAAACCCTGTTGTGTTTGTTTGTTATCCAAACTATAATTTCGAAAATAAAGTAGGAGGAGTTGTTTTTTTTATCTCTATTGGTTGTTTTACTGTGGATTGATGCTTGCTAGATGTTGTTTGTAAGATGAATTGTCTTGATCTGTTGTGTATGGGTATTAATACTTCCCTTAGTATCTTTCTATCTCTACTCATCCATGCTAAACTAAACAGATGTCCCAGCCAAATCCCAACAACCCGGTGATGCCTACACTACAAGAGTTACTAGATGCACAAATCAGATGAATCAGCTGATGACACAAAACCTAGAAGATAACAAGAACATTCCAGCACCACCTCCATCTCAAGTGGATATGTTGATCAGATTCTTAAAGCTTCGACCGGAAAAGTTCTCAAGAGCTGCAGAACCTATTTTGGCCGACGATTGGCTACGATCAGTGAATAAAGATTTGGTGACCATCGGATACACAGATGCTGAGAAGGTTAGATTCGCGGCACACCTATTAGAAGGACCTGCAGCAGACTGGTGGGACAACTACCAGATCACTTACCCCATTGAAGAGATGACATGGGATTTATTTCAAAAAGGATTCCGTACTGCACATGTTTCATCAGGAGTGATGAAGCTGAAGAGGGAAGAATTTCTCGATCTTCGACAAGACGACCGAAACATAATAGAATACCTGAATGAGTTCAATAACCTGTCGCGCTACGCACCGGATGATGTTGATACAGATATTAAGAGGAAAGAAAGGTTTCTGAATGGTCTGAATGACGAATTATCCATTCTATTGACAGTTGCCTATACCCCTAACTACCAGTCACTGGTTGACCAAGCGATAACCTTGGAGAGCAAACTGAAGCAGGTTGCGAACAAGAAGCGAAAGCATAATGTGGGAGAGCATCACTCGGAATCACAGCAGGAATTGCACACTTCAGATGATGAACGTAATCATTTTGAGTTCAACTATCATGGAGACAATAACCACCATTGTCATAATATTCATAGACACGACTTTCATGGAGAAATTGATCACCACATCAACCATGGACACCACAGCCCCGTCCATACTGAAGAGGTTTATGATCTCGGAAATGAGCACCTTATGGGAGAAAACAGTAGTCAGAACACCCACCCCAAACCCAATAGGAAAGACCTCAGTCAGGTGGAGTGTTGCAAATGCAAGAAAATGGGACACTATTCTTGGGACTGTCCACAAAAGAAGATTAGTATTGGTACCAAGCCAACTCAATTCCGAAAGGGACATGTGTTCTCTATAAACAGTGAGAGAGTTCTCAAGAGACCAAACCCAGTTATTGAAGAATTGTTGATCAACTCATGTTCTGCACGAGTACTTTTCGATGCTGAGGCTACACACTCATTCATATCAAAAGACTTTGTGAGTAAAAATAAGGTATCCTATCAAGGGATTAGAAGACCCATCAGAGTAAGCTCTACAGAAGGGAAGAGACCAGCAAACGCGGTATGCCAAAACATGACCTTGGAAATTGAGACACACAAGTTTCCAAGCGAGTTGTTTGTGCTAGACTTGCAAGGGTTGGATATAATCATAGGCAAGGACTTAGATGTCCAGGTATGAAGGTCAGATAGATCATGCTAGTAAAGCTATCACACTCACCACACCGGAAAAGAAGCGGATCAGATATCAGTTTAAATCAAGAAGCCAAGAAACCAACTGAGTTTTCATAAGGAGTCTAGCCAGGAAGAAGGACCAGGGTAAATGGAAATGTTCTGAGGATGTAATAAATGTCACTTGATATATGTAAGTGGAAGAATAAGTTTTATGATGTAAGGGTGATGTAATGTCGAAGTAATAACCATATTATGTGAGGATGAATGAAACTAGTACCGACTATCTTATACCAAAACTTAAACGAAACAGTAGCTATTGTTGTGAAGCATGTTCGTCATATCAGGGATGAAGACACGGCACTGAAATGGACAAGCTAAGACGACATGGAAAGCGTGTTTTCCCCAAGGAGAAGGATAGCAGAAAAGTGTAGTGTGAGCTAATCTGTATAGGAGTTTTCGTAACCCCATAGTTTGAAGGAGCGATAGTTTAGTTCAGGTTGTCTTGCAGATGGGAAACTTTCTGTTAGACAAATGAGGATGCCCGAGAGATAGACTACGTGATTTACCTATCTACATATTGAGGAAATGATACGGGTGCAGGATGGACTGATCACCATTCCTACTACTCATGTTATTCCCCTCACTATTTGGATTGGTAAATCTGAGTGACATACCTATAAGAGAGACGACGTTGATAAGCCTGGTCCGTAGGAGGATAATATATTATAACCCTATGTGAGGCAAAAGTTGCCGAAACGTAAGATATTCGGTGAGGATAAACCACAACTCTCGTGAAGAAGAAGAGATCCAACAATGAAAGTTTGACCTACCATGAGAGTTTCGTTAGAATTGACGCTTTGTTTGAAGTGAAGGATGCCAGCCTAGAGAAGAAATATTTCCGGAGACATCACATGGATGAGGATGTAATATGTCAAGCCATATTAAAGAGAATAGTATCCGAAGTTATCTAAAGAGACACCCACCTATTGGATATGGAGCACTTCATGAGTGTAAGATATAGTTGACTCCAGTGAGCCCTAAAGACTAACCCGATGGACCCTAGCCCGAAGGAAAGAGTTCAAGACTGCCTACAAAAGTTTCTTTTAAGGGTGGTAGCCCACCCATTTGTCTGAACCTAGTTGTCCCAGAAACCCATCTTTCTTTCTAGCCTCTCCGAATCTCGGGGACGAGATTCCTTTTAAGGGTGGTAGATTTGTAACATCCCAAATTTTGGAATGTTGTAAAAATCACAAAAATTTAAAACTTTTATTAATAATTAAATAAAGTCTCCAAAAATCAAGAAAAGCTTTTATAGAAAATTGTTTTGACATCTTCAAAGTTATATTTTAAATTAAATATTCCTTTATCTTCCTATCTCAATTTTAAAGTCTTGGAAATAAAATATTTAAATGGGGTTTTCAAATAGTATTTTCCCCTTTGGTTTATTGTTTTAAAATAAATAATATGGGGATATTATAAACCCTATTTCATTTGTGGAAATAATTTAAATACTCTTCCAAGCTTTGTTTATAAAAATGTTTTATCCTAAATTATTTTTATATGAAAATGAGTTATCATTTTGAATGATATTACTCATATTATCCTCTGGTTTTTATTTAAATATTTTGAGATATTTATAAACCCTAATTTGGAAAATCACCAAATAGCCATATAAGGCAATTTTGACCAAAAGGGTATTTTGGTATTTTTGTTTTGACCAAAAATAGTTCCTAAATGTTTATTTTGAATATTTGGAATTTTACAAAATTTTACAAATTTATTTGACTTGATTTGGAGGCCTAAATGTAAAATTATAAAAGAAAACAGAAAAATAAAGAAAATAAAAATTTAATGACGTCACTGTGACGTCATCCTCATCAACCCCGTCGACGACAGTTTCTTCCGATTTCTCCTCCTTGATTGCTCGCGATTGAAGCCACCCCTGACCTCCCCTATCCCTCCACCTTGAAGCCCAGGACCACCTCTTTCTTTCCCCTCTCCTTCCCCATCGAATCGTGCCGCCAGGCCGCCATTTTTGCTCGCCGGAGTCCGCCTCGGCCGCCACCGTGTTTCTTCGATTCCGGCCACCCCGGTGAGCCCTAGCCACCGAACCCCTGCCTCCTCTCTTCCCCTTACTCTAGCGCATCTCCTAATTCCCTTGCTCGATTTTTAGAGCAGCAGAACGACGAGCACGCCTTCGACCCGAGCTCGCCGGTGCCCACGACAACTCCAGCCGCACGCTGTCACCGTACCAGGAAGCGAAGGACGCGGCCGTCGCCTCCATAGACTCCGCCTTGTCGAGCCGCACGTTGTCGAAACCTCCCCAAGCCGGAAGAAGCACCGGAGCGACCGGAGCATCGACTCCCGAGCCGCTGCGTCGCCGTCCCGCACAACTCCGGCCGCATCGCACCGCCGTCCCAGGAAGGGAAGCCCGCCTCCGTCACCATATTCGTCTCCGCCGCGACGCGCCGCACCCTGTCGACGACTCCATCGTCTCCGGGGACCACCGGAGCGACGGCAACATCCACGACCGGAGCCGCCGCCGCCGTCCGAGCCGTCTCCGGCGACCACCGCGCCGCCAGGGTAAACCCTAGCACCTGGACCACCCGATCCCGATTCAACGGCCGGGATTAGATCCAGCCGAGCCGAGCCCGAGCCAGAGCCAAAGCCGAGCCGAGCAAAGCCAGTCCTTTCTGGAATTTTATTTCCTGAATTAGAATTAAATGGCCTTTTTGCAGAATAGACCCTGCAACTTCAAACCTTCATATCTTTTTCTCTGTTTGGCCAAATTAGACAAATAATACCTTTTGGAAACCTTAGGAAAATTAGAATCTTTTGGCTGTATTAGTTTTCTGTTTGTCTAATTTATATTTATTCAAATTTCAAATGAGGAGTTTGAGTAAATTTGACATAACTTTAGTTTAAAAATGTATTTTGAGTGAATCCAATTCCAGTAGCTTTGTTTAGAAGCCCTCTGTCCAGAGAGACCAAAACCAGGCCTAGCTACCACCTTTTCAAACATAAACATTGAAAGTGTGCCAAAGGCCATTTAAATGTTAATGTTTTGCAAACCATAGTTTCGAAATGTTTTAAAGCTCTTTTGACCAACTCCTTTGTGTGATCACTTTGATCAAGACCAATCCCTACAACCTTTGAAACAACCCTTCAACCTATTCATTTTTTTTGATTTGAGACCAACCCCTGACCCAAATGGCAAACCCCAAACCTAATGCATTGATTCTTTTTGCATATGGGATCATGTATTGAAACTTGGACCATCAACCTAGTATTCCTTGCTGCTATCTATGTTTGTTCTCATGTTTGTTTCATTTGAATGTTGTATTGTTATTTATTGTTGTTTCTTGTTATTGTATAGATCGAACGGAGAGCTACGAGCTAGTTACGTCGATAAGAGTGAGTGAGCAACGACACCTTTCAAAGGCAAGTGGATACACCCTTTCATGAAAGACCTACTATTTTATTATATTTGCATGGTAGACTATTTCAGTAGTATGCATGATAGGTGTACTACTATATTGCTATGCAGACCTGTTTAGTATATCACCCTTTATTCCTGTTGATTTAGGAACCCATTCACTTGGTAGAAGTTAGAACTGCTGTGCTGAAATGTTTTATTGTAGTACGAAAGGATAAAAACTCTACTAAGTTAATGAACTACCTGGGTGGCAATTGGTTTTGCTCTATTGGTGGTCAAAGTTGAGTGGCTGCTCAGGGCCATTTCCATGGTTTTAACTGAGTACGTGCACTTGTGAACGGCCACCCAGGAACAAAGAGATTTAAGTCACTCCAAGTTTAGATTGCTTCCAGTGCAGCCACTTGGTATTATGGCTCTGCCTTGACTAAGTAAGTTCTAGGAACCTGATTCCGACAGTTCTCAGCGGATGAATGTCTTGTATGGGTCTGTCTGAGGAACAGGGGACTGTTTCCCAAAGGTCTCGTCTTCATCTTCACCTTTCCTTTTCACTTCAAGAAGGTCAAGGTCAGAATGGGTTGATGAAGTCTCGTGGTGAAAGTGCACAACCTCTCGAGAGTGTAAAACTATGATCATAGCCGTGTCCCCGGTTACGGACAATTCTGAGCAGCTGGACAAGGATGTCGATGGAAAATCTCCTCATTCCAATTTCATAATAAAATTTGATGGGTGAACTCGGGTATATGAGACCTTGGATGCGTTCCATGGGTGTGTCTCATATTGAAAAGTTGAGAATACAATGTTTATGAAAAGTAGGACAAAATTTGCTTTACGCAATAGCCTTGAACTCCACCAGCCATATAAGCATGTAGTTTTAGTCTTGCCATTTTATAATCCACCATAGTATTCACTTGCCGGCCTGTTACAAGGTATTGACCCAAATTCCCTGGGCTGCAACGTTAATGTTGCAGGTTTTTTACGATGATGAGTGAGGACGTCTACTTTTCGAGCTTGCAACCAACATGTATGCCAGTGGCACATGAAGATGATGAAGCTCTCTGTGCTACTTATGTTTCCGCTGTCAAACTTTACATTCACGCTAGCCCTTGGCTATGCAAATTGTAAAGAATATTTTATTTATGGATCTCGCGATGTAATATTTATTGACATTGATGCATGGTATTACATCTATTTGTGAATTGCTATCCATACTCGATCCAGGGAATAGCATATTTCACGATGTGTTCTTGCTTTTCTAAGCGAGGGCGCTACATACGCGGAGGGCTTGGAGTCCTTTGCCGTCGTGGAGGGGGTATGTATTTGGAAGGGTTATCTCCCTCTCTGCGTGGTGGAGGCGGCGGTGGAGGTGGCATATGATCTCTGTTGTCCTCCCTTCGGGGTTGGTTTCCCCCCTCACGTCGTCGCTCCTGATGGGGTGGTGCCGCCTTTTCCTTGCGAGGGTCCTCCTTTCGCTCTCGGCTCCGATGTCTTTCCCGACCAGCCTCATGATGGCGTGAAGAACCTGTCTGGGATTCCGCGCCTTTAGGCTACTTGTCCTTCAGGTCCTTGTCGCCTTTGTTGTGGCTGCTTGAGCCAGCCGGGTCATCGTCCGGGTCCGCAGGGGCAGCAGCCGTTGGCTTGTTGGCAGTCGACTTGCAAAGACGAGAATCATCAATAAGCCGTCCTGACTTGACTTGCGAGTCGTTTTGCTGCTGCTGCGCAACCTCCAGTAGATAAGCCGAATACTTGAGCCGGGCGTCACGATCCAACGATTTGTCGAACATGACCTCCTGGGCTGCCTCCATGTTTTTGGCTGGGGTGGTGTTGAAGTAACAGAGTTTTGTCACCGGGTCACGTCGGTGGTGGTACTTCCTCCAGACTGAATGAACATGGTCGGCTTCCCACTTGCTGCGGAAATCCAACCTCTTGTGCAGATTTTTATCGCGAGCCGGACGGAAAACATCGTCAGCCCCCTTTTCTCTCTACTTTCGGATGAACTCCGTCTCCTTGTTTGTAAGCTCAACCTCGCGCTCTGCAATCTGGGCTGCTTGATCCTCTAGCAGGGCGCGGCGCTTCTCAATGTCATCCAGCGAAGCGTTAGGAGGGAGTGGCGTTAGCAGTTGCTTGTACCTTGCCATCCTTTCTTCGTGCTCCTCTGCTACCTCGCCGGGCGTAGCGTCAATGTCAGCTCCTTCAGCCGGCATCCTACCTGTCCCCTTCAATGGGGCCAGCGGTGGCATGAAATCCACCTTGAGATTTCCGGCTTGTGGAGTTTTTTCTTCGCCTTTGGCGGTTTTCGAGGTGTTGGGGTCGTCCTTAGGATCAGAGACATCACCCATCAAGACCTTGGCAGGGCGTCCTAAACAGGATGCAACTTTCTGACTAAAATTGTCGGATTCACCTTCAGACTTGAGGTCCAGCTCCATATGGGCGGTGTCCCCTGATCCGGCTTCTGAATCCACCCCGGCCTACAGAGCAGGGAGGATAGATTCAGGCTCTGTCATCGACTCGTTAGAGCCGGATTCTCCTAAGACGCCGACGAAGTGGAAGTCCGGCACCGCCACGTTGGAACTTGCATCATCTTCAGAATCTTCGTCGTCAGCGTCGAAAGCCAGATCCAGATCGTCGATCTCGTCAGAGTCCAGATCCTACTCCTCGTCGAGGTTGCTTGGGTGGGTGGTGGGCAAGCTCGAGGTGAAGCCGAGATCGTCCAAGCCCTGGGCGGTGAAGCCGACGAAGATGTCAAAACCGCCGATGAAGACCGTGGACCAGCCGGCAGGATCCTCCTTTGCCGGCGTCCAGCAGCCATCGTTGTAGACGTGGCCAGCTCCTGTTTCGTCGAAGTATCTCACCAAGCCGACCGCGATGGTGTCACCGACTCCGCATGTGGCTCCTGGACGGATCGAAACCCCGGACATCTCCTGCCCCACGGTGGGCGCCAACTGTCGTGGTATTGTTGAATCTAGCCACGGCAGGGGTGCCATCGAGCTAGGTAGACAGAGGGGTTTTGGAGATGTGGGGTGTTCCGGCGACGGGGAGACAAAAGGTTTACCCAGCTTCGGATCTCGCAAAGGTGGCGAAACCGTACGTGCTGCTATAATTCACTATAAGGCAATATCGCCGAGTTACAGTGGATCGAGGTTGAGAGCGTGCCCTAAGGCGTCCCAGGGGCCGGCTTATAAAGGCGTCCGGACCCTGGGCTTACAGGAAGAAACCGAACCGACTAAGTACAGAGTTCTACTCTAATCCGGCTTGGGCCTTGCCTTGTGGGCTAAGTCTTCCACAATGCAGGCCGGCTTCTGGAACCTTCCCTTAGCCGGATGGGCCTCCTGCGCTTCATCATACTTGGCCGCCCGGTAAGCCGGATTCGGCTTACCACCACTATGGGCCACCCTGGTATACTGGCTTTTAGTCTCCTTTGCGAGGACACCTGTCCGGCATAACCCCAACACCGGTCTCTCACTAAGCATCATGAGACCGGTAAAATAGAAACCCTATCAAGAACATACCTTTGCCTTGCGCTTTTAATCCACTTGAGGTCGATGAAGACGATCTTCATCTCCTCAAGATGCACCACCTTTCTTAGATTGCGCTTCGGTGAAGATTCACATGATGCTCCCCCATACACCAAGATGGGAGAAGCACTTCTTCGGCATATCTTCACATGAACTTGAGTGTTGATCAACACGCACTTAGCCTTGATCAACACATACCTTTCTTCCCTTAGCCTTGACTCCAACAAATGGAGATCAAGCAACTCAAATGGACACACCTGTAAATATAGCTCAATGCAAACATTAGTCCATAGAGATTGTCATTAATTACCAAAACCACACATGGGGGCAACCATGCACTTTCAATCTCCCCCATTTTGGTAATTGATGACAATCCCTTATCAGAGGGTTTATATAAATAATAATGCATCCTTGCAAGACAAAGAAGCAAGGATGCAAAGCGCATTAAATGCAAATGCAACAAAAGCATAAAGCCCAAATTCCCTTAAACCCTCTAAACTTCTCCCCCATTGGCATCGATTGCCGAAATGGGAAGAAAAATTTAGAGAGCCAGTATAATATGAGTTCCTCCATAAAGTGTGCATTTCTCAAGATATGAGTGAAATCAAATGCACTTATTCATTGACAAATAATTAGAGGAAATCAAACTATATTGACGATCCAAAGATTGCAAAAAGATGAAATCATTTTAAACATCTCCACAAAGGAGAAAAGCAATCGAAAAGATCCAAAGCGAGAGTTCCAATTAAAAATGGAGAAGCTCCCCAATGTTCATGCACTATGGAGAAGCGCACAAAAATGGCATCCTTGCTCCCCCAAAATCATCTAGAACACGCAACAAGTGCAAGTGTGCATAAAGCAAAAGCAAATCATAGCACTTGCACCAAAGATGTGGTTGAGCCATAAGGAGATACCAATTTACAAAGATTCAACATAAGATAGGCCCAACCGAGATAGAGGAAGATCATTTAAAGAAATATGTTCACACGCTTAGGGATACCAATTGGAAACTAAAACCAATTGAAAATGCCAAAACCTATTGAGATCATTTAGCCAATAAAGTTCAACATGTTCACCATGGTAAGCATGAAGTCAACGATCTTCAACAAATACATGACTGCAAAGATACCAATAAAAATAAGATAAGCACTCATGAGACAAATTTGGAGCCACCAAAGAATTATATATGAAAACAAAGTAGCTCAAAAGAATTAGGATACCAACTAAAAGGTGAAATCTCTCATATGTATAGGTTTCTAATTGGACAAACCATTGAAGATATACATCCGCAAAGAAACATATACATACGAAATGGTTCGGGAAAAAGAGAACAAGGTATCCAAAAGGAAGTCATAAATATACAAAAGAGATTATTCCTTAAAAGCATAGCACATGGAGCCTATATGAATTTTTACAGTTTTTATAAAAATGTTTATTGCCCCAATTAAATCACTAAAGGCTGCTGAACTTAAAAGAAAAACAGAAAATGAAGAAATGTTCAAAAACCTGACAGTGGGCCCCCACTGTCAGTCTCACCTCTCTCCTCCCTCTCCCTCACTGTGGCGCCATGGCACTGGCGCCATGTCGAGCTGCCGGCGCCACGCCACCTGCCTCCCTGGAGGTCAAGAAGACCTCCCGACGCCCACCTACTCCCTCACTCGATCCCCTCCCTTTTCCTGCGCCCGGAACCCTAACCTTAGCCGCTCCCCGCCGCTGCGTAGCCGCCGCCGTCCGCCGTCGCTTCGCCGTCATCTCCGTCATCCCCGGGACGAGCTGACTACTAGAAGCATGTTCAGCAATTCACAGAATCCTCAAATTCCAAACCAAAAAAAAGTTATGGCCAACAGAAGAATTTTCCCAGCAAAATAAAAAAAAATCCAAAAAAGGGAAAAAAAATTCTGTGGCGCATGTGCCAAGGATGCGCCACAGAATTATTGGGCGGGATTCGAAATTTTGAATCCCGCCAGCCCCCTTCTCCCTCTCTTTTCCCTTTTCTCCTTCTCTCCTCCACTTCTCCCTCCACTTCTCCCTCCACTTCTCCTCTTCCTTTCTCCTCTTCCCTTCTCCTCTACACTTCTCTCCCCTTCTCCTCCCTCCTCCATCTCTTCTCCTCTCCTCCACATCTTCTCTACTCCTCCTCCACCTCCACCTCCGGCGACCTCCTCCACAACTCCGGCGACCTCCACAACTCCGGCGACCACCTCCACAACGCCGGCGACCTCAACCTCCGGTGACCTCCTCCTCCACCCCGGCGACCTCCACCTCCGGCGACCTCCTCCACCACCGGCGACCTCCTCCTCCGACCTCTCCACTCCGGCGACCTCCTCCTCACCTCCGACGAACTCCGGCGAACTCCGGCGACCATCATCCTCCACCAACCTCCGGCGACTCCCTCCTCCACCCATCTGCGGCCTCCAAAAAAACGAAACGAAACGAAATTCCGGCGACCAGATCTAGATCTGGCCAGATCCAGATCTAGATCTGGCCGCCCTTTTTTTTTGAAATTCAAAAAAATTCTGTGGCGCATGGTAAGAGGGGTGCGCCACAGAATTATTTCTGTGGCGCACGGTGGGTGGGTGCGCCACAGAAATATTTCTGTGGCGCACGGAGGAGGTGCGCCACAGAATAAATTTTAGTGGCGAGATTTCTGTGGCGCACCCAACAAATTTGCGGGTGCGCCACAAAATGTCAAAAAGGTGCGCCACTGATAGCCTTTTTCCTAGTAGTGATAGTTAGTATCCATCTCCAAATATTTAGGATCGAGCATTAGCGTTCTCCCTAATACAGAGACTCAAGATGGCACTAACACAGGTGAACAGAACAAGACAACCAGTGTGACATCACATCAACGCGGTGGAAGAAAACAGAAGCAAAAGGCTCAAGACATACACTGGACAGTAAGAACCTAACCCCGAGAATCTTAAACTTTGACACAACTGTAAAACAAATAGAGGTAAGATAACTCAGAGATGGAGTGAATTGGGTAAGGAGTAAAAAGAATCCTAAGATGGTTTTCACAACTCATTTTTAGGTTATTAATAACTTTCACAAGCACTAGACTCGACATCGACCAATATAAGGGTTTCCTACAGGTAGTCCTGCTCTGATACCAATTTGTAACGTCCCGACCCCGGAATTATACATAGATACTATGTAACCCGCAGGCCATGCTAGACAATCAAAGGTTATTGGGGTTACCACTCCTAGGCCAAAACCTTTGGCAGGCGTGCTAGGAATGGATCATCGGCACGCAACACCTCAATCATGCCGTGAACACTGGCATAGCTATCAATGCATAGTAGAGGGATCAAGACTGCGGAACATCTGGCACATCGCAGACTCTACGACACAAAGAGATCATAGTTCAACTCATATAATGAGAAAGATAGCAAAAGACACACCAGAGGTCACAAACCCAATATTACAATAAGCGGAAGCAAATATAGTTGTCTAAATAACAAGATCCAAATTATGGCCTAAGAGGCCTACAAATAACAATCCCAGCCAGCCTGTTCCATGTCGTCCCAAGCGGCCACCTGAGAACCCCAGACTACTCGTCTATGTCAACAAAGAACCCACCTTCCTGCTCGGTGACGTCCTCCTCCGAAACAAATAATAATCAACAAAGAACCCACCTTCCTGCTCGGTGATGTTCCTTGATTACCAGTTTGATTGTGCTCAGCGACACACTGATCATGGGATCGCTGATGTAGGCACAAGGGTATTTCGGACGGCTAGTCCGGGGTCCCCACAGGGATAAGATAGTAAAACTTTCTTTCTTCGGTTCACCTTGAACCAATAGTATCCAAAAATCCACCACTCATCTCCACCAAGGGTCCAAGGCACTCCCTCGAATCACCCTCGAGGAAATGAACCTTTTTACAAATGTTGCCAAATTTTAATTAAGTTCATGTTTTCTATAATCTCATAATCCGTTCCCAAGTCGTCCATAACCGTGGACACGGCTTTTCGAAACGATTAAACCCTGCAGGGGTGTACTGTTTTTACCACCGGTACCGTCCGGCTCGCCTGATTAGCTCTCTTCCGGGGAAGGCTGGCGAGTGGGTGCGGTTAAACCTTTACCTTGCATGAGGCTAACCCAAGGATCATCAGTGTGCGGAAGGACAGGTTCAGTGCCTATTTCAACACCCTGCCCCGCGGCCACATCCTAAACACCACCGTCCTCATCAAGCCTTGTTTCCACCATCCCACTCATACGCAAATGGAAAGCTCAAAATAGAGGTCCATTGGCTAGCCCCTCACAAGTTATTCAGTTACTAAGGATTCCATATGTCCCACCGATGGAATCACGCTCAATCTTGGTTCTAGAGACAAGAACTCGCACCTAGGCGGCAAGAATGAGGCAAAACACCATCAACCCCGATGGCAACTCATCCAAGCCTTTAAGCATTTTAATTAATTAAGTACCACAAGTTTCCACCCTGTCCGAACATTCCATCAATTTCACAATCATGAAAATAATCACCGGACGACTAAGCATTCGACTAAGCATGGCAAAGCATAGCTAAGCATATAATACAATAGATGTGATTACTCAGGCCAACATATCAAACCTATGGATAATAGGAGGGAAAACATGTAATGGTGTAGGGAACATGCAATTAATAGGATACTCTAAACATCGACCAAAAGTTGACATTGGAATCGAATGCATTATTATGGTGGAGAAAATACTTGTGTAAAACAATAGGATGAGATATGCACAGAAGGTTAGGTTATCTCTTGCCTTGCTGACGGGGCTGAAAGCACGGATCGTCGAGGTATGGAGGGGGAACCTCGACTCCTGAATCTATCGATACACAAACAATAACAGGAGAACAAATAAATAACAAGAATACAAAGGTGCAATGCACAATCATGATGACATGTCAAGTTTATGCAATGATATCATCATTTTATTTAGCTAACAGTTTAAATGGAGGGCCAAATAATTGGTGCATTATTTGGAAGCAACCCCACATTTAATTTAATGACCACATTGCTTATGAACTATTACAGTACTAAGATGTGGTTTAAATATGCATGGATATGACATGAATAGATAGGTATTGTTCTCCTGATAATTTTGGTAACTTGTTTGCAATTTTCCGATTAACGATGAATAAATGGTGAATTAAACGATTAATCAATTTAATTCTTTTAACCGTTTCGAGAATGACATCAAAGGAAAAGTTGTTGTCATGATGTGAAATTAACATAACTATATAGGCTTTGATTTGCTGAACATTTTGGTATATCATTTGCAAGATTTGAATCAATATTTATTAAGTTATGAATTTCCGAAGTTTTAAATAGTTGGGTCGGTACTTCCGGCTAACTGCCCGGTAGTACCGTTCATGTCGGTACTTCCGGAGCTACTTCCGGAAATTAACAGAAGCATCCAATACCGAATCAACCTATGGTCGGTACTTCTGGCTAACAGCCCGGTAGTACCGGTCAAGTCGGTACTTCCGGGGAAACTTCCGAGCTACTTCCGGAAATTAACAGAAGTATCCAGTACCGATTCAGCCTACGGTCGGTACTTCCGGCTAACAGCCCGGTAATACCGGTCAAGTCGGTACTTTCGGGGAAACTTCCGAGCTTCTTCCGAAAATTAACAGAAGTATCCAGTACTGAATCAACCTATGGTTGGTACTACCGGCTAACTACTCGGTAGTACCGGCGAAGCGTTTTGAGCCACGACCGCAGCGCGCGTGTGGTGACCGCGCGCAATGTCGAGCACGCGCTCGACGGTGCATGGCGCGTGAGGACGTGCTACAGCACATAGCGACGCGCTGGACTACGGGGAGCTGAACGGGGGCGGCGCCGCTAGCTATTGGTCGCCGGAACGACAATAGCGACGGCGACCGGCGGCGGGTCTAAGACAAGGTATGGCGACACGGCGAACGAGAGAAAGAGCAGGAGGACGAGGACATCCAGGAGAAGCGCAAGCTTACCATTGACGCATAGCTGCTCTTGGTGGTGAAGGGGGAGGCCAGAATCGGCGGCAGTGGAGCTCGACGCGCGGCGGCCGGCGTTGAAGAAGACGAGCTCGTGCACGACGATGACAGTGAACTGGATCGATTCATTGGATGAGGATGACGAGGGCGACGAGGCGGAGCTTTTGCCCTGGATCGATTTGCTCGGTGAGGTCCCTAGCGGCGGCGACACGTGAAGGACCGCATCGGGGTGACGTCGGCCATGGAGCTAGGGTTAGGTTTCGGGAACGGGAAAAAAACGGGGAGGGAAACGAGTGAGGGGGAGCAGGTGGGCGTCGGGTGGCCTCCTTATCCACCTAGGGAGTAGGCATTGCGGTGGGATGGTGAGGAGCGGCGGCATGGCGCCAGGGCGAGCACTATGGCGACAGGGACGATGACCATTTTGCACATAACCCCCTACCCTGCTTTTCCCTTTTTCTGCTTTTCTTCTTTTAAAGGCAGCAACTAAAACCATTTAATTGGGGTACTTAAACCTTTTCAAAATTTATGAAAATTTTCAGGGAGGCTCACAATAAGGTAAGGAAGCTCCCCATATTTTTATTTTGAATTTTTGAACAGTTTAACATGGTTTCAAAAATAGAATTTGATTTGAACCACTTTTGAATTCTCAACTTTAATTCTTTGCTTGGCAAGAATTGCCTTTGACAAATATTTGTAAAATGTATTCTTGGAACTTCCTGGACAAATTGGAAGTTAAAAATAATTTGTTTGCCAAGTTGAGCAATTGCAGTTGGTTTGGAAATTTGGGAAGGTGTTTGTTTCCCTTTTAAATGTTTTCCATTTGTTGCTTTATTAAACTTTGCAAATTCAAATAGGTATGCCATGATACAAGTGCAATGCAAAAGTGAAAATTTGGTTCAAATTTTATAGTACCAAACTGGGGCTGTTACATAGGCCGAATGAATTCCTTCTCCAACAGCTCATCAATTTGTTTCTTCAGCTCAGCCAACTCTTCCACCGGCATGCGGTAAGGCCTTTTGGAAATCGGAGCAATCCCCGGAACCAATTCTATGACAAACTCCACACTTCAATCAGGTGGCATGCCAGGCAACTCTTCATGAAAAACGTCGGGGAAGTCACACACCACCCCTACCTCATGCATCTAAGGTGGGGTGATACCTTTCATAAAGTATAGGCTGATTTCAGGGGAGAGAGGACTGGTTACGGATGGAGTTCTAGATGTTGGAGACCAATACTGCACGGTTCCTCTAGCAGAGTCGGTCACAGTGACGCTCTTGGCTGCGCAATCTAGCTTGGCTTGGTATTTTCCCAGCCAATCCATACCTAGGATGGCATCGAAGCCGGAGGATTTCAAGGACACCAAGGGAAACGGGAAAGCCCAGTAGCCAATTTTTATCTGAACCTCAGGAGTAACCCACTTGGTTTGCCAACGAGACTCACAGGTGTTAATAACTAGAGGGGTGTGCATTTCTTCAAATGATATGTGGTTGTTTTGCGCAAAGGTTACCGATATGAATGAATGTGATGCTCCAGAATCAAACAAAACTGAAGCGGCAATATCATTGATTCGAAGCGTACCTATGAGGACACTAGGATCCTCCTCAGCATCTTCACCAGAGACATGGTTTAGCCGACCAAGGCTGACAGTCATAGCCTTGGCTGCTGGTGTGGAGGGAGCTGGTGCAGGTGTTGCGGTAGCAGGTGCCTTTTGAGGACACTCCCTTGAGTAGCGACCAGCCTGGCCACAGCTATAGCAGGTGACGGTGGGTGGCGCAGGCAGCTGAGGGCGATACCCACTTCCGCTCGCACCCAAGGTCGAAGTAGCTGGGCGAGGCGGAGGTGGCCTGTATCCTGAGGGCCTGGGCAGGTATGGAGCACGTGGCACCGCGCTGAATGGCACAAAGACCCTGCGCTTCTTGACCTCAGAACCCGAGGAACTCTGATGGTCCCCCTGCGCTGGCCTCTTGGAAGCTTCCAGCTCCTTCCTACCTTGCTCCAGAGTGAGAGCCTGGTTGTACAGGTCCTGGTAAGACTAGAACTTGAAGGGCAACAACTCATATCGGAGCCGCGGTGCAAGCCCCTTGCGGAACAAATCTTGTTTGTGCTCATCATTGGTCACGTCCCACGGGGCGTAGCAAGATAGGTGGTTGAACTCACGCCCATAAGCTTGGACGTCCATACGTCCCTGGTTCAGATCCAGGAACTCCCTCCTCTTTAAGTCCATGATGGGCTTAGGAATGTAAGCAGCACGGAGGGCAGTGCGGAATTCAGCCCAGGTGAAGACATGGCCAACAGCAGACATAGCCGCATGGCTTTCCCACCAAGAACCAGCGGCTCCATGTTGAAGGTTGGTCGCAAAGTTCACTTGTTCAGCAGCCGGAACATGCAGTGCGGCGAACTTGCGCTCAAGAGTACGCAGCCAATCATCAGCATGCAGGGGCTCTTTAGCAAAAGCGAAAGGGGGAGGCTGGGACCGCAAGAACTCAGTGAGAGTGTTGCAGTCATTGTTCCTTCGTGCACCCTGCTGTACCAACTGCCCGAGCAGATGCTCATTGCGCAGGCGGTTCTCTTGAATGGCCATCAGAACCTCCGCCATAGAGGGTGACGGCGGTGGCTCAGCATTGCTTTGGTTACCACGACGGGTAGGAGCCATTCTGGAGATTTGAACAACGAAAAGTTAGTATCCATCTCCGAATATTTAGGATCAAGCATTAGCATCCTCCCTAGTACAGAGACTCAAGATGGCACTAACACAAGTGAACAGAACAAGACAACCACGTGTGACATCACGTCAACGCGGCGGTAGCGAACAGAAGCAAAAGACTCAAGACATACACTAGACGGTAAGAACCCAACCCCGAGAACCTTAAACTTCGACACAACTATTAAAACAAATAGAGGTAAGATAACTCAGAGATGGAGCGAATTGGATAAGGAGTAAAAAGAATCCTAAGATGGGTTTCACAACTCATTTTTAGGTTATAAATAAATTTCACAAACACTAGACTCGACATCGACCAATAGAAGAGTTTCCTACAGGCAGTCCTGCTCTGATACCAATTTGTAGCGCCCCGACCCCAGAATTATACAGAGGTACTATGTAACCCACAGGCCATGCTACACAATCGAAGGTTACTAGGGTTACCACTCCCATGCCAAAACCTTTGGAAGGCGTGTTCGGAATGGATCATCGGCAACGCAACACCTCAATCATGCCATGATCACTGGCATAGCTATCAATGCATAATAGAGAGATCAAGACTGCGGAACATCTGGCACATCACAGACTCTACGACACAAAGAGATCATAACTCAACTCATATAACAAGAAAGATAGCAAATCACACATCAGAGGTCACAGACCCAACATTACATCAAGCAGAAGCAAATTTAGTTGTCTAAACAACAAGATCCAAATTATGGCCTAAGAGGCCTACAGTAACAATCCCAGCCAGCCTGTTCCGTGACGTCCCAAGCTGCCACCTGGGAACCCCAGACTACTCGTCGATGTAAACAAGGAACCCACCTTCCTAGTTGTTGACGTCCCCCTCTGAAACAATAATAATCAACAAAGCAAGGCTGAGTATGATGTACTCGCAAGGTTACTAGAGCTACATAGACTCAGATGATTGGCTAAAGCTGTATAGTAGTTGTTTTGCATAAAGCTAGTTTTCCTTTTTTAAAGACATGACTCATGGCATCGACTACTCAGAAGGTTTTTCACAAGGGGATAAGATAGTAAACTTTCATTCGTTAGTTCACATTGAACCAACAGTATCCAGAACCCACCACTCATCTCCACCAGGGCACTCCCTCGAATCACTCTCGAGGAAATGAACCTTTTAACACATGTTGCCAAAATTTTAATTAAGTTCATGTTATTTACCGTCTTATCGTCCGTTCCCAAGTCGTCCATAACCGTGGACACGGCTTTTCGAAAAGATTAAACCCTGCAGGGGTGTACTATTTTTAACCATCGGTACCATCCGGCTCGCCTATTTAGCTCTCTTCTGGGGAAAGCCGACAGAGTGGGCGCGGTTAAACCTTTACCTTGCATGAGGCTAACCCAAGGATCATCAGTGTGCGGAAGGATAGGTTCAATGCCTATTTCAACACCCTGCCCTGCGGCCACATCCTAAACACCACCATCCTCATCATGCCTTTTTCCACCATCCAACTCACACGCAAATGGAAAGCTCAACTAGAGGACCCTAGGCTAGCCCCTCACAAGTTATTCAGTTACTAAGGATTCCATATGTCCCACCGATGGAAGCACGCTCGGTCTTGGTTCAAGAGGTAAAGAACTCGGACCTAGGCGGCAAGAATGAGGCAAAACACCTCCAACCGCGGTGGCAACTCATCCAAGCCTTTATGCATTTTAATTAAGTACCACAAGTTTCCACCTTGTCCGATCATTCCATCAACTTCACAATCATGGAAATAATCACCGAACGACTAAGCATTCGACTAAGCATGGCTAAGCATATATTCTGCAGATATAAAGTAACTCAGGCCAACACATCAAACCTATGGATAATAGGAGGGAAACATGTAAATGTCTAGGGAACTATGCAATTAATAGGATACTCTATACATCGACCAAAAATTGACATTGGAATCGAATGCAATATTACGGTGGAGAAAATACTTGTGTAAAACAATAGGATGAGACATGCACAAAAGGTTAGGTTATCTCTTGCCTTGCTGATGGGGCTGATAGCACGGATCGTCGGGGTATTGTGGTTGAACCTCAACTCCTGAATCTACCGATACCCAAACAATAATAGGAGAACAAATAAATAACAGGAATACAAAAGCTGCAATGCACAATCATGATGACATGTCAAGTTTATGCACTGATATCATCATTTAATTTAGCTAACAATTTAAATGGAGTGCCAAAATAATTGGTGCAATTATTTGGAAACAACCCCATGTTTAAGTTAACGACAACATTGCTTATGAACTATTACAGTACTAAAATGTGGTTTAAATATGCATGAAAATGACATTATTAGATCGGTATTGTTCTGCTGATCATTTTGGTACCTTGTTTGAAATTTTCGGATTAACGATGAATAAACCTTTTAACCATTTCGAAATGACATCAAAGGAAAAGTTGTTGTCATGCTGTGAAATTAACATAACTAGATAGCCTTTGATTTGATGATCATTTTGGTATATCATTTGCAAAATTTGAACCAATATTTATTAAGTTATGATTTTCCCAAATATTAATTTGTTGAACCATACAAGAGGTCGGAACAAGGCCCGGTACTACCGACCATGGTTCGGTCGGTACTTCCGGAAAGCTGCCCGGTAGTACTGGACAAGTCGGTACTTCCGGAGCACCTTCCGACCACTTCCGGAAATTAACAGAAGGTATCCAGTACCGAACAACTTACGGTCGGTACTTCCGGCTAACTGCCCGGTAGTACCGGACAAGTCGGTACTTCCGGAGCAACTTCCGAGCCACTTCCGAAAATTAACAGAAGGTATCCAGTACTGAAACAACTTACGCTCGGTACTTCTAGAGCAACTTCCGAGCCACTTCCGGAAATTAACAGAAGGTATCCAGTACCGAAACAACCTACGATCGGTACTTCTGGCAAACTACCCGGTACTACCGACGAAGCGATTTGGACCGAGCCGAGGCCACGACCGGCGCGCGCGCGCGGTGACCACCGGCGGCGGACGCCAGCACACGGGGACGAGCTAAAGGGCGCATTTGACGTGCCGTTCTACGGGGAACTAAACTATGGCAGCGCAACTACCTATGGCGGCGGCCGACGACAAGCTACACCGACACTACGACCTACGGGGAGAGGGAGAGGACAACGAGGTCCAGGAGTATGTGCTAATCACCCTAGACACGTGGGGCTGCTCGGCGATGAAGGGGGGGGGGGTCGAGGACAGCGCCAATGGCTCGGCAGAGCGGCGGCCGGCACAGACGAAGACGAGGTCGATGACGGCGAGCCCGAGCTTCCCGGCTCGATTCCTTGGTCGAGGACGACGAGGGCGACGAGGCGGAGCGTTTGCCCCGCTTCGATCTGCTCGGTGGGGTCCCTAGCAGCGGCGATGCGCGGGGGACGGCGGCAGGTCGACGACGGCCATGGAGCTAGGTCTTAGGGTTTCGGGAAACAGAGAAAAACGAGGGGAACGAGTGAGGGGGAGAGAGAGGGCGTCTCGGTGGCCTCTTATCCACGGAGGGGGCCGCAGCGCGGCGCAGGGGCGAGGGCATCGACGGCATGGCACCAGTGCGGCCAGTGTCGCCACAGTGAAGAAGACTATGACATTTTTGCGCATAACCCCCTTGCTCCTTTAAAGTTTAATTACAAGTTGGTCCAGCAGACTTTGGCTAATTAATTGGGGCATTTACATAAGCCCAAAAATTATAGAAAATTTCAGGGAGGCTCACAATAAGATACAGAAGCTCCCCATATTTTTATTTTGAATTCTTGAACAGTTTAACATGGTTTCAAAAATAGGAATTGATTTGCACCACTTTTGATTTCCTCATTTTATAAAACCACTTGGCAAGAATTGGATTTTGACAATTAGTTATAAATGCACTCTTGGAACTTCCTGGACAATTCGGAAGCTTAGTAATATTTTGGTTTTGCCAAATTGAACAATTGCAATTGGTTTTGGAAATTTGGGAAGGGTTTTCCTTCCTTTTTAAGTGTTTTCCTATTGTTGCATTATTAAACTTAGCAATTTAAAATGTATGCCATCAAGCAAGATGACAATGCAAAAGTGAAAATTTGGTTCAAATTTTACAATACCAAACTGGGGCTGTTACAGCATCATCCTATCCTCCGCGGAGAGGGCGCGGAGGAGTCTTTATCGGAGGGCCTCGCGAGGCACACCAGACGAGGCCCTTGAGGTCTTGGCCCACGAAGGAGCGACGTCCCTCGCGAGGCGCGTTCCAGCGATACGCGCCTCAACTGGTCGTGACGTGGTGCGGCTGATGCCGCTGACAGCTGGGAGAAACCCTGGTTCCCATAGTCCCGACAAGTGCAATACTTTTTTTCTCTATGTCAAGAAGTAATGCATGAAACCGGGACTTGCGAAATTGAAGATATTGATGTGGTTATTCAGCTCGCTAATAGAGATACTATCTCTCCGGTGGGAATCATTAGAGATGTTGAAGTTTTATGTGGTAAGACTAAATACCCTGATGATTTTCTAGTACTTGGTTCTGTTGTAGACAATTCTTGTCCAATTATATTTGGAAGACCTTTCTTAAATACTTGTAGTGTTGTTATAGATTGCAAAAAGGAAAAGGTCTTTACTAAATTTGACGGTGAAAGTTATGAGTTTAATTTTTCCAAATTTGCTAAACAACGTCATGAAAAAGAATTGCCTAATGAGGACTGTAAAATTGAAAAGCTTGCTGCTATTGCTATTGCTCCTAATGATCCTTTGCAGCAATTCATGGAGGACCATGAAAGCCAGGTTTTCATGCAGGAAAGGAACGAGTTGGAGGACATCTTCCTCCATCAACCTGCAATTCTTAAACATAATTTACCAGTGGAATCCTTAGGGATGCTGACCCCTCCTAAGGAGATTCTGTTTTTGAACTTAAAACTGTTTCTTATGATCTCAAATATGCATTTATTGATGAGAAGAAAATGTATCCTGTTATTATTAGTGTGTTAGCACTCGTTTTTGGCAGGTCACAGGTTCAGGCTCACTCAGGAGGAGATGGCAACTTGGAGAGAACGTGGAGTGATGGCCCAGCAGGAGCCAATCCGGCTTAGCCAGAACCCGGCACAGGCCAGACTCGAGTTTCCTGAAAATTCTAGAAGCCGCGCCAGGGAAGTCAGACTTGGGGTTGTTTGATGCTTGCGAAGCCCAGAAACAGAAATCGGATGCCGTACAATAGAACGAGTTCGAGGTCAACACGGAAGGGCAAAAGGCGAATTTCCAAAAGAAGCCGAAGAAGGATGCTTGGAGTCCGGGTCCAGTACGAAGCCGGCCAGGGCTTTTACCTAATTTAGAGATAGAAACCGACTTATACCATGAGTTGTAATCCTTGTAGAAGTACGATGCTTGTACGGAAAGTCTAGCCGCCTCATTATATATGTAAAAGGTGACAGCTGATTGAAATTAAGCAAACAATCGACAATCAATACAAATCCTACTTTTTACCCTCAAACCCTTGTTCCTGCTTCCGTTATTCGGCGACTTCGAGTGAGTTCATCGAATATCGACAACCGAGCTAAGAGCGGTCAAATCCGGCTTAGTTCAGCCAATCGTCGTTGGCTTCCTCTGACGGGGTCCCTCCCGAGGGGCTCGGGCGTCTGGTTCTAAAAGCGCCGGCTTGCTATCTTGCGTATCGCGCTGTAAGTTGGCCTCCCGCGGGTCGATTTGCGGAGTATCCCCCCGGTACCACGGGTACATGAGGACGTGTTCGTGTGACGCATTTGTAGTGCAACACACTTTTTGGCGACTCCGCTGGGGACGATTTCAAACCTAAATCGGGCAACAATGACCGGTTCTAAGGCTACAGATTTGTCTGCAATCACCACGGACAACATCATCAAACCTACTCTCAAGGATCTGTCGGAAGCACAACGCCAAGGCCTGGATGAGTGGAATAAGAAGAGAAACGAGGAGTTCGAGGCGCTGCGACTCAAGCGGGAGCAGGAAGACGAGGAGTTGTACTTGGCCAGCTTCAAGTTAGATCGGCAAGGCGTAACCGTGCCGATCAAGGAGCCAGAATATGTACCTCTGAGCATCAACACTGACAAACCCGCTGTAAGTAACAGTACCTTTTCTCCTGAGCAATAATTAGCCGAAATTCAGTTTCATGTTTCGCAAGGTACGAACAATGTTTATGATCTTATGTTGGAACATGAAAAGGCTAAGAAAAACACCGTCCAAGGCCAAACATCAGACACACAACCGATGAGCCCATACAGGGAAAATCAGCTTGTTAATGCACTGCCTTGTCCAACTCCAATCCAGAGTTCATCCTACCCGGCAGGACAGATGGGACCAGCGGTGTGACTTCTGGGACGCGGGTCAATGCCAAATTCAGATTCGGCTCCGTGGATCCAAGCCGGCCCTATGGCCAATTCTTCTCCTATTCCGACTCAACCGGCCAACATGGACAATTTGGTGGTCGAGTTCAGGAAAAAATTGGACCAGTTAGCATATGAAAAATTCGGGGTTATGCCTAAGCATAGAACCTATGTTAAGCCCTACCCCGAATATTTTGATCTACAACCCTATCCACCTGGCTACAGAGTCCCCGAGTTTTCTAAATTTAATGGGGTGGATAACAAGTCGACATGGGAGCATATTAGTCAATATTTAGCTCAATTAGGTGAAGCTAATCATGATCACATCAAAGTTCGCTTGTTCTCGTTATTGTTGACTGGCGTTGCGTTTTCTTGGTTTTTGGCGTTAGCTCCTAACTCCATACACACTTGGTTTCATATGGAGCAAAATTTTCATGAACACTTCTTTGCTGGAGAGATTGAGTTAAAGTTGTCCCATCTTACATCGGTTAGGCAAAAACATGATGAATTGGTATCCGATTATATCAAGAGATTTAGAAACACAAGAAACCAGTGCTATAGCTTGGCGATAACTGAAAGAGATATGGACGACTTAGTTTTTAATGGGTTGAGAACGTATCTAAAAGAGAAGCTAGAAGGACACGAGTTCTCCTCTGTCGGGCAAGTCCAGGAGAGAGCTCTGGCTCATGAAAGCCGAGTTAACGAGTCCAAGGATTCGCATCGGATAAGCAGGGGTTAGCTTAATGTTGTTGAACACAATGCCGACTCCGGTGATGAAGCCGATGTTTACGCAGCCGAGTTTGTTTGGCCTAGTAAAGCCAAACCCTATATGTGTGATGACTTAAAGCCGATTCGTACGAATCGGGACGATGAGGTGAAGTGTAGCTTTGACGTAGGAAAATGCGATAAAATATTTGATGCCTTGTTAAAAGATAAAGTGATACGGATTAGCCACATTATACCGTCATCTGATGAATTAAGGCGACGTGCTTATTGTAAGTATCACAATTATTTCTCTCATGCTACTAATGATTGCAATGGCTTTCATCAACAGATTCAATCGGCCCTCAACGATGGACGATTGAGCTTTGCTGGCATGTCCATTGACACACAGCCATTCCCAATGAACGTGCTAGATTTGGAGGGAAAGAAAGTTCTTCTTCGGCCAGAGGCGGCCGAAGGTGCTAACAAATCTAATGTGGTTATTGGTGAGCCCAGGAAAGAAGCCGGCAACAAGGAAGCAAGGAGGCAGATCACATTGAGCCAGCAACCCGATGGACAGGAGGTTATCAAGATCACCATAAAAAACACCGCACTCGGGGGGCAACAACCACGAGCAAGAGAATCACCACCCAGGTTCATGAAGCCCAGGAACCCGGAAGTCGGCAAGTGGAAAACGAATCAGGTTGAGTACAAGCCGAAGAGAATCAAGCCGACTTTCGACATGCTGCTGAACAAGTACGTGCGCCAGGCTGGGTGAAAGTTGGACCAGCACCATGGGAAGCGGCCTACGTCACCATCTATCGAAGGGAGTGGCCAATATCAGAAATCGGTTGGGGAGTCTAAGCGTCAAGCAACTCGGCAAACTATGCAGAGCCGACTTGTGTATCCTGGTGACTCCTCATATTGGTGAGTTAAGGCGCAAGGAGCTAATGCAGCTGAACTAGGAGGTGGGTTGGTCCCAAATAACTCATTGGTAATTGGAACGCACGTGCTGAAATTGAAGGACCCGGCCATCGAGCCGGCAAATGATGAGCCGGTACTTCCTATCATGCCCAAGGTGACTTCCAGTGGCCATGAAGCCGGATCCAGCCAAGCCATAGCAGCTAAACCCGAGGACTCAAAATATACCCAGCCAAAGTGGTGCCCGCCAGGTATAACGAAGACGCAGAGGCGGATGCTGCAGAGGGCAAGAAACCGGGAAAAGGCGGAAGGAGAAGCTGAGCGAGTCAGAGACGCTAAATTCAACGCTGAAAAACCAATGGTGTCGGCTCAAGTTTGGGTACCCAAGCCGACTCCTGCGACGACTCCTTTGATGATTGCTCCAAGTCCTGCTATTAGCGATGAGACGGAGCCGGTTTCCGTACCGGCCATTACTTATTCATCATGGGTAGATGAGGTAGAAGCAGCAGATTTGGAGGCAAGTGATAATCCGGCTGAAGACGAGTCGGCACATGAAGGCCCGGTAGAGGACTCGCCCAGCAAGGAGTCGGCAAAAGGCGAAACAGAGTTGTCGGAATCAATAACGGATGAGTCGGAAAATTTGCTAGAGGAAGACTTGCTGGATTATGAGAGTACGCCGACTCAGGTAGGCATGGACATTAACATGGTATATTATTTGCCAGCTGAATTCCGCGCTATTGAAGAGGAAAGCGAGGTAGCGCAATGATACGTCTCAAACGTATCTATAATTTTTGAGTGATCCATGCTAGTTTTGTGATATTGTCACATGTTTTTACTGTCATTTATATCATTTTTATGCATTTTTTCGGACTAACCTATTGACAAGATGCCAAGTGCCAGTTCCCTATTTTTGCTGTCTTTTTGTTTCAGAAATTTACTTCTGGAAATATTCTCGGAATTGGACGAAAATTTACGGGGAATTTTTATTTGCCACGACGAAGTACCAGACCAAAGGAGAGCTGGAGGGGAGGCACACAGGGCAGGTGCGCCCCCTGCCGCGGGTCAAGGGTCACCCGCGGGTGGGGCCCGCCCCTGCCCTTGGGACCTCGCCTCGATGCCCTCCGACGCCTATAAATTGCCTTCTACCCTAAAAACGTCGAGACGGCCATTATTTTCTAGAAACTCGACCCCGACGCGCCGTCACCGAAAACCCTAGTTCGGGGTCCAATCTGAAGCTGATCCCAGCACTCCGCCGGAGGGGAGATTGATCCCAGAGGGCTCTTCATCGTCATGCCTTCCTCTGGGATGATTTGTGAGTAGTCTCACCTTGGACTACGGGTCCATGGCTGTCGTGTCTTGGATCACGGACACCGGGAGTAAAGGATACCCCCTTTTTACGTTCGGTATGGGGCGCGAAGGAGGCTGAAGAACGTCTTTCGCCCGGGGGCTTCGTCTATGCTCGAGATCTACGTACTAGCAAGCGTCACAGAGACACAAGGAGTTTACCCAGGTTCGGGCCGCCCGGAGGCTAACAGCCCTACTCCTGCATGTCTGGATTGAGAGGTGTATCATGGTGTAGCTTTACAATGGTGGTCACGGGTGAGAACCCGGGAGGTGTTGGCTAGAGGTTGAAGACGAGTAGATCCTGGCCCGGAGGAGATCACCTCTCGCCTATGCTACTCTTCGTCTTGTGCTACCTAGCCTAGCCTCCGACTCTCTCCTGGAAAGTCCTCCCCGAAAAATACTCTCCTTCCCTTGGGTGCCTCGGTCCTCCTTTTATAGGCTAAGGGGATACCACAGGTGCACCCTTGGGGCCGGAGGGGTTTTGGAGGGAAAACCCCTCTGGGTTCTCCTTAGGAGGCGACGTGTTCTCCTCTCGTCCAAGTATTCTTCTCAGAGGGGGTTGGTGAGGTCGCCCGCCTTTTCTAGGGAGGGCGGACAGAGGCTGACAGCTTTTCCGCCTCTGCCCCCCTTTGGTGCCTCCATCTTCTTGGCGCCCATGTCTTCTACGAGCCTCCAGCCATGGCTGGCAAGCTTATCCTCTTTGCGCACTGGAGGTGAGTTCCCGGGGGTGAGCCTGGCCTCCTGTCGGGCATCGGGGTCCCGGGACATCCATGCCTGCTTCCGGGTCGAGGGGGCCCCGGAGGGTCCCCGGGTCCTTTACCTTGGTTGTCGATGCCGCGCGCATCGGGACGCCGTGGGGCAGATTGGAGGGGGGCCATCTGCCAGTCTTGTGCCTTGGCCTCGAGTGCCCCATGTTCCACTGTTGCGATAGTAGCCCCCGGGCATAGTCCCAGTGGCCACGCCCTTCTGCCGCCGGGGCTATGACCAAAAAAGAGTCAAAGTGGGTCCCCGGCGTCAGGTCTTGAACGTCTTGTCACACCCGCCAGGGGGCGAGGTCTTGAAGTTATCCATCCGGTGGAGTAATTGCGCCAGCCTCTTCGATTCTCGGGAACGGAGAAAGCGAGGCGACGACCGCTAAAGTCATGTCCGAGCCTTCTTAAAGGTAGGGATACCCCTCAGGATCTTCATTTGTCTTCACTCCTTCCTCAACCCCACTCTTCCTCAGAGGTGAGCGCGTCGATGGCGGGGGCTAAGAGAGGAGCTGGTCGCTTGCGCTTGTCTTTGGCGGGGGCAGAAGTGGCGTCCGGTAGTCGCGGAAGAGTTGCCCCCCGAGGCCGAGCGAGGCGCGGTCATGGTGGTGGCCGCGGTCATGGAAGCCGAGGTTGTGGAGGTCGCGGAGCGGGAGGTTCGCCGAGCCCTCTCTCGCGGAGGATGACCCACACCGACTTCCCTCCGTTTGAGTTCGTTGTGGATCTGGACAGAAGACTGCGCAACCGGCTTCATCTACCGGACTCCTTCGGGGCGGCGGTGGACACGAATGACAACCGGCCCACCGGTTACTGGCTGCAGGTCGAGGGCTGTCCCAACGGCCCCTCCTGGGTCGAAGCGGAGTACACCGTCGACGGCTCCATGCTCCTGGGGAAGGGATGGAAAGCGTTCGCGCGCTCCCGTCGCCTTACCCGGGGGTAGTACCTGTCGTTCGAGTATGACGGGGATGAGACGCTCTCTGTGAAGACCTTCCATGCCGATGGATGTCGGCACAGTGGAAACCAGGGTACCACGGGCCGGCCTGCCAGGGCCCACGACACTCTTCAGAAGATTTCGCTAAGGACTAGGCTCTCTAAGCCTGGCGAGCCTCGCGAGGGTTTTCTCCTCGCGAGGGACCCCTCCTCGAGAGGGCCTCTCAGATGCCTCGAGAGGATCAAGCCGAAAGGCTCGGCGAGGCCTCCGGCCTCGCGGGGTTTCCTTCCCCACGAAGCGAGCTCTGTCTCCGCGACAGAGCGCACATGGGCTCTGTGCCCGCTACAGAGTGACGCACGCGTCTGCGCGCGGTGACGATGACGCCGCAGTTGCCATTCTCGTGTATAAAGCGGTCAACAAAGCAGCACCAAGAAAAGCGGACAACGAGACTTGCCATTCCGGTGATATGGGGACCGTCTGCAGCTACGCTCCAAGGGCGATGTCACCGTGGGGCGCCTCCCGAGCCCCAGCAGCGCCAGCCCATCGTCCTGGCTGGACGGTGGCTTTTCCAGCTTTGGTGACACCACTCGCCTGCCATGGACCGCGTCCATGGCCTCCCCCTTTATCGTGCACCCGGCCTCCTCCTTCGTCGCCATGTGGTAGCCCTTCCCGCCAAGATGTTTGGGGGAAGAGGTCCAAGACACCTATAAAAGGAGGGGAAGCACGTTCGAGCAAAGGGTTCGAAGTCTGGTTCAAGGATCTGAGATCTAGGGTTCGAGATCTAGGGTTCCGAGACCTGTGTTAGCCATTGTTAGCCACCTCGAGCTCCTGAAGCTCTCTTTGTACTGTAACCTCTCCAAGCAGTGCAATACAACCAAGGCAGGACGTAGGGGTTTTACCTCTCCAAGAGGGCCCTGAACCTGGGTAAACACCGTGTGTTCATCTCTGCAGTGCCGTCCCACAGCGATCTTAGCGAGCACCGTCGCCGAAGCACATTGAGGGTTGTTTGATTCCGTGTTCAGCCCCTTAATCATTACCTAGAGAGACACACCCAGTACCTGGGATAGATCTCTGACATTTGGCGCGCCAGGTAGGGGGCTGAGGCACATCTTCAACCTCGACACAGCCATGGCCGGCATCTCTCATGCCAAACGTCTAGCTCGCTGGACGGCCAGCACCGCCACCGCTCCCGCTGGCAACCCGCGCGGTCGCCCGCGCGGGAGCGCTGCTCCGGAGCGCCACGTCGACCCCGAGCCCCGCTTCGAACATCCAGAGGACAACATCGACGACCACGCCGAGCACGACCTCGGCGAAGAGGAGGCTTCCTCCCTGCACCCGTCACGGGACCGTGCTGCCTCCTCGCTGGGCCGCCCTGCGCCCAGCCCAGCAACTGCACTTCTCATGGCGCAGGAGCTGTTGCAGTACCGTCCCACGCCGGAGGCTCAAGAAGCCTGGCTCAACCGCCTCTCCGAGCTCGTCGGTGCCGCTCGCGTCGCCGCTCCTGCAACGTTTCGTTCGCTGGTTCCCTCTGCGCGCGTGGGGGACGTGGCGCACGGCGCACCTCCCGCACCCCCTCGTCATCCCGCGCCCGCTCCAGCTCCACCGGAACCTGCTCCAGCGGGGGCTCCTCCTCGCGACAACCGCGCGGCATCGCATGCGTCGTCGCCGCATGACTGCCAAATCGTGCAGCGAGCCCCGGAGGACGGACGCGTGAGCATTGAGCGCGGGCATCATCACCACAACCGCGCCGTCCAGGACGTCGCCACCGCGGGGCGCCACCTTCGCGCCACCCACGCCAACGGCGTGGTCACTTACGGCACGACGGCCGCGTTCACTCGCAGCCTCCGTCGCGTCATCTGGCCAGTCAAGTTCAAGCCGGACCTTCCTCCGCGCTACAACGGCAAAAACAACCCCCTAGAGTTCCTGCAGCTCTACACTTTGGCCATCCAGGCCACGGGGGGCGACGACAGAGTCATGGCGAACTGGTTCCTCATGGCCCACAAGGACTCCGCGTCCTCGTGGCTCACGAACCTCCTCGCTGAGTCCATCAACACCTGGGAAGAGCTCAGCCAGTGCTTCGTCGCGAACTTCAAGGGCACGTACGATCGCGGCCTCACGTACAATGACCTCCGCGCCGTACGCCAGAAGCCTGGCGAGACCCTCCGCAAGTACATCCAGTGCTTCAGCCAGGTGTGCAACAAGATCCCCAACGCCACCGACGCGCAGGTCATTTCGGCCTTCCAGGCTGGGGTCACGGATGTGCGGATGCTCGAGAAGCTCGGCATCCACGACAACATCACCACCGTCGTCAAGCGCTTCGACTTGGCGGACAAGTGTGCCAAGGCTGAGGAGGGCCGCTTGTTCGTCAAGAACGAGCCAGGGGACCCTGCCGAGGTATCCAACAAGAAGAAATCCACCGAGAAGCGCAAGACCACCGCGGTCCTCGCGGCTGAGCCTGACGCCAAGCAGCCTCACGCTGCCACTCCAGCTGCGGGCCCCGAGAAGAAAGATGATCGCCCTTTCTGCATCTACCACAATAGGCATTCCCATGCCACCGAGGACTGCTATGACCTGAAGAGGCTTCACGAGGCTCGCGAGGCTCGTGAGGCTAACGAGCGGCAGCGAGGTCGCGGCGGCCGCGGCGGCCGCGGGGGGCGACGCTGGAACAACAACAGCTACGACGACAACTACCAGCAGAATCCTCAAGCCAACGCCGTCCAGCCCGCGAACGACAACCTCCCTGCCGAGACTCCTGAGGGCTACCAGGTGCCTCGCGGGGCCGCTTGCATCCTCGGCGGGGCTCAGGCCCCCAGCTCCAACCGCCACTTCAAGCAACTCGCTCGCGAGATCACGGCAGCGCTTCCCGGGGTTGAGGCCTCCAGGCCCCTCAAGTGGACCCAGTACCCCATCACCTTTGACTCCAGCGACCACCCCAAGTCCACTTCGACTGTTGGCACCATCCCGCTGGTCTGCACCCCCACCATCAACAACATTGCAGTGTCTAAGACGCTCATCGATGGGGGTGCAGGCCTCAACGTCATCTCTGTCGAGACCTTCGAGAAGCTTCAGGTGCCCTACGAGTGGCTCATGCCCACCAGGCCCTTCTCGGGGGTGACAGAGGGTCTCACGACCCCTTTGGGGCAAGTGAGGCTCGCGGTCACCTTCGAGATGCAAGCCAACTACCGCACCGAGCTGATCAACTTCGACGTCGCGCACATTGGCCTGCCCTACAACGCCATCCTCGGCTACCCCGCCCTCGCCAAGTTCATGGCGGTGACCCACGACACCTACAACCTCGTCAAGCTTCCTGGCTCGGGTGGCACCATCGTCATCCGCGGCATGGTCTCAGACGCCCTGTACGCTGCGCAAGCGGCCTACAAGGCTACCGCGGTGGCGTCCCCTGCCGACGAGGATGAGGAACCCCTCCCGAGGCCCCCCACGAAGAAGAAGCAGCTGTTCTCTCAGGAGAAGGCCGCGACGAAGCAAGTGCCTCTTGAGGCAAATGGCTCGGGGGCTAGCATCACCATCAGCGCCAACTTGCTTCCCAAATAGGAAAGTGCGCTCGTCGCCTTCCTCAGGGCAAACTCTGACATGTTCGCATGGACACCGTCAGATATGTCCGGAGTACCGAGGGTGGTGATCGAGCACCACCTAGCCGTGTGTCCAAACGCTTGCCCCGTGAAGCAAAAGGCGCGGCGCCAGGCGCCAGAGAAGCAAGACTTCATCGTTCAAGAAGTAGAGAAGTTGAAGAAAGCCAGCATCATCAAGGAAGTTGTCCATCCCACTTGGCTCGCCAACGGTGTGGTCGTCCCCAAGCACGCCGGAGGAAGCCGCCTCTGCATCGACTTCACCGACCTCAACAAAGCCTGCCCCAAGGACACCTATCCCCTCCCGAGGATCGACCAGATCGTGGACTCCACCGCCGACTGCGAACTCCTCTGTTTTCTGGATGCCTTCTTAGGCTATCACCAGATCAAGATGGCGAAGCAGGACGAGGAAAAGACAGCATTTCTCAGCCCTTGTGGTGTGTTTTGCTACGTCTGCATGCCTTTCGGCCTGAAAAATGCCGGTGCCACTTTCCAGCGCCTCATGAGGATCGCCTTGGGGGCTCAAATGGGAAGGAATGCAGAGGCCTACGTCGACGACATCGTGGTCAAGACCCGCGAGAAGGACACGCTCATCAAGGACCTCGAGGAGACCTTTGCCAACCTGCGCAAGGTAAACATCAAGCTGAACCCCGCCAAGTGCGTCTTCGGGGTCCCTTCAGGCAAACTCCTCGGGTTCCTGGTGTCCCATCGTGGCATCGAAGCAAACCCCGACAAGATCAGAGCCATAGAAGAGATGCAGCCTCCTCGTCGCCTCAAGGACATGCAGCGCTTAGCGGGATGTATGGCCAGCCTTGGCCGTTTCATCTCCAAGTTCGGCGAGAGGGCGCTGCCGTTTTTCAAGATCATGAAGAGGTCCGGTCCTTTCAAGTGGACCCCTGAAGCGGCAAAAGCCTTCGAGGACCTGAAGAAGTACCTGGCGAGCCCACCCATCATGGTTGCCCCACGCTCTCGCGAGCCTGTAAAGCTGTATCTTGCAGCCACTCCTTAGACGGCAAGCGCGGTCTTGGTGGCTGAAAGGGAAGAGTCAGTCCTCGCCAAGCAGAGCTCCGCCTCGCCAAGCCCAGAACTCAACAAGGGAGCAGCCTCGTCAAGCCTCCAGCCTCATGCCGAACCTCTACAAGTGGGGCCTCAAGAGAGCCTCGACAGGGACTCCACCGAGCCTCGAGAGGAGCCAACTGCTGCCACATCAACAACCACCCTCGTCGAGCACCCCGTGTACTTCGTCAGAACAGTGCTGCGGGACGCCGTTCTCCCTCGTCTATGGTGCTGAAGCTGTTCTCCCCAGCGAGATCACCCACGGCTCTCCACGAGTCTTGGCCTTCAAGGAGGCTGAGCTAGACGAACTCCGCAACGACGACCTGCTGCTGCTCGAGGGGCTCCGCCGCAATGCGGCCCTAAGAGCGGCAAGGTACCAGCAAGACCTCCGTCGCTACCACAGCCGCCACATCCGCCCGCGCACTCTCGAAGCAGGAGACCTTGTCCTGAGGAGAATCCTCTCCAGGGAAGGCCTCCACAAGCTCTCGCCAATGTGGGAAGGAACCTACAGGGTCGTGCACATCGCCAGACCTGGCTCCGCGTGGCTCGAGACGGAGGACGGCATTCCTGTCGCCAACCCCTGGAACATCCAGCACATGCGCAAGTTCTACCCCTGATCGTCCTCGACGAGCAACTTTTTGCGTCAAGGGAGAGCCTCGCGCCATCATCCTCCACGAGGATAATATTCGGGCTCCCCTCTCTACTATACGTTGCCGCGGGCCGTTCGAGAAGACTCCCAAGCCACCACGCCTCAGCAAGGTGACTTCTTCAAGCACCATGCCTTGGCGAAGTGGATCCCCATGCCCAGCCATGGCGGACCACAGGCTTTCGAAGCCACCCCCGCATAGGGCCCCCCTCTTTGAGCTCTCTCTACATGCGTCGCCTCGGGCCGCGAGAGTCTCAGCCACTCCATGTGGAACCCCATGCCCAGACATGGCGGATTTTGTACTTCTGGCCACGCCAGTGTAATGAACCTTTGTTTTAGGTCACTTTGAACCTTTGCGCTTCGCGCCAGCATATGTTGTTGCTTCGGTAAGCAGTTATGTTATTGAATTTTCATCCTTGCTCGTATGATCCCTCCTGTGCATCTCACGAGCGGGGGCTGAGCATGGTGCCTGTGCCTCGGGAGCATCCCAGCAGCGCCTCAAACCCAAGGGATCCGAGCTCTGAACTCACGGGTCAGCTCTCATGCACGTCAACTCACAAGGAGCTCTGAACTCATGGGCCGCCTCCCGTGCACGTCAACTCACCAAGGACCTTGGTGCTTGTTCTCCTCGCGAGACACACATGAAGGAACATATGAGCGCGCATGAGTTATCTAGCTATGTATTGCTTGTGGGTATGCCTATCTGTCCAAGTGCAGGAAAGCAGGTTCAAAACAAGCCTCAGGCAACCTCGGGAGGAAAAACGCCTCATCAGGGAACCTACACCCTCTCCAATCCAAAAACGCCTCGCGAAGCTAAGTTCAAACACTTGGTTAAATTTCCTTCCGCTGGTTTTTGTCCCTCGAGCCTCTTTTCTCTCTCCTATGCCTCATGGGCTGCTTGCGCGTCAAAGGGGGGCCCCAAGCATCGCGCTTCGAGAGCTCTTACTTCTCGAGGCCTCACGCACCCCCCGGCCTTGTGGAGCCCTAACTCTCACATACCGAAGCGGCGGTGGTGTAGCGCTAAGAGAGGGTCCTAAGACGTAGAGCGAAAAAGACATGAAGGGAAAGATAAAAGCCTCCCGAGGGATATTCACAAGCGCATTCAAATAAAGCTTAAACAAGTCTTTACAAGGTTTGCAAACAAAATGCTAAGATAACATGCGCCCCATGCACATCCAGTTGCAGGAGAGAGCTCAGGCCGTCGGGCCTCCTGAGGTGCCCATGTCGTCCGCCGCGGCGTTTTCCTCCTCCTCTGCGGCGTCCTCCTCGCCATCGTCCTCGCCCTCCTCTACCTCGACCTCCTCAAATTTCTTGGCATACGCCTCGGCGGCCCTTCCGCATCCTGTCGCTCACCGCGACGTGGCAGCTGAGGTCGACGGGCGCCGTCACGGCCTCGAGGTCGAGGGAAGGCTGAAGCCTCGCGAGGTTGGCGAAGATGCGGCAAGTGGCAAGGACGAGGAGATCGCGGCTCTCCTCCACGACGCATTCGTCGAGGCTCTTCGCGGCTCTTCAAGCTTTGTGAGGAATCGCTCGAAGAAGAACGCGTACCCGGCCTCGTCGTTGGTCCCCTCTGCGGCGAGGGGGGGGGGAACCTCGGCCCCCAGGCGATCCCCAATAGCACGCGTGCGGGACACCAAGTCTTGGAGCATGCGCTGGCACTGGCGCGACATGGTTTGGGCAATCTGTGCACTGCGATGGGCCTCCTCCGCGGCGTCGGCGGCCGGCCCCACCTGCTGGTGGAGCTCGCTCAAGTCCTGCTCCAGGGCGGCGACCTTCCCTTCCGCGCGAGCCTGAGCTTCCCTGGCGCTCTGAAGGCGGGAGGCCATCTGCTTCTCCTCCTTCTCGAGCCCCTTGATGCAGTTCTGGAGCTCATTGCGCTTCATCGTGAAGCGCTCCTCCTGCTTCTTGGCCTTCTCGCCATAGCTCTTGGCGGATGAGCTTGACCCTGTCATCGGCCTCCTCCTTAATTTTCTTCTCCTTCGCCGCGAGGCTGGCGTTGGCCTCCGCAAGGCGCTCCGCGTAGGTGGCCTCGTCCCGGGCCACCTGGTTCTCGCGAGCCTGTAGTTGCTCCTCGCGGGTGACCTGCTCACTCTCGAACAGCTGGACCTGCTCCTTGCGCCGGCGCAGTTCATCCTCGTGGGGGGAGAGCTCTCCCTCGCGTCGCGTCAGCTCCGCTTCGCGCTGTGTCAGTTGCTTCTCGCGAGCGTCCAGCCTCTCGCGGAGCTCCTTCAAGCTGTCCTCCACGACTTTGGAGTGCGTGATGAAGTTTTGCTCTGCGGCCGTGATCTCCAGTTGCTTGGAGGTGGTTTCCGCCTCGAGAGCCTCCCGCGCAGCATCCAGCTGCTCCATGGTCTCCGCCGCCTCCCGCTTCACGCTGTCGCGGGTCTCCTTGGCGAAGCGCATCGCCTCTTCGCGCGCCGCCCGGGCCGCCGCATCCTGCTGGCAGCAGCTCTCCACACTCTCGCGGAGGAGGGCCCAGGCTTCGTCGAGCCTCGCCCGCTCCTCCGCCCTGGCGAGTTCCTCTTCGGCATACTGCTTCTCCAGCTCGTCAAGCGTCCGCCGCGCCTGGCTGAAGACGGAGCTGCGACGAACCGCGTGGCGGCGCGGCCCCCGCAGCGCCAAGGTCCCCGCATCGCCGCGGGGTGCAGAGGCCTCGACGCTTGGCGAGGCACCCAAGGCACCTTGCCTCGGGCTCACAGCCGCTCCTGATGCGACCTGGGGGCTTGTGTGGGCGCCTCCTTTGCCGCCCGCGTCAGGAGCCCTCTGGGGGCTGGGAGTCCTCTCGCCCCCGGTTCCAGCGTCCATGGGCTCCGGAGGCGTCTCCTCCTCCTGCCCTTCGGGGGCAGTTTCCGCCCCTCCCGTGGTGGCCGCACCTGCCGCGGCCTCGGGCTCGTCAGCCCCTCTTGTGGAAGCCTCTTCCTCCAGAGGCGGCTCCACGGTGGCCTCTTGAGCCTCCGCCTCGTCCGGCCTCTCCGAGGCTTGTAACACCCCGACCCCAGAACAATACAGTGAAGCTTTGTGCAACAGACATAGCTATCATGTATAGTAGAGAGATCAAGGCTTGTGGAACAACTGGCACATCACAGACTCTACGACACAAAGTTCATATAGCAACTCATATAAGAGAAGATACAAATATTACACATCAAAAGGTCACAGACCATCAATTCATCAAGTGGAAGCGGGTAGTGTTGTCTAACAACAAGATGCAATATATGGCCTAAGAGGCCTACAAATAAAAGATCCCAGCCAGCTTGTTCCACGGTCCCAAGCTACCACCTGGGAACCCCGGACTACTAGTCGACGTCCACAAAGAACCCACCTAGCTGCTCGGCGTCGTCCTACTCTGAAATACAAATATAAAGGCAGCAAAGAGAGACTGAGTACGATGTACTCGCAAGTTTAGTAGGGCGATATAGGCCCGATGCTGACGGAGGCTCTAAAACTGTATATGTAGCTATTTTTCCATAAAGCTAATTTTCATAAACAAGATATAAATGACACTTGGCACCGTCTACTCAGAATATTTTCCATAAAAGGGGTAAGAGGGTAACATTTCATCTTCGGTTCTCGTCGAACATACTTGTAGCCATAACCATCTCTCATCTCCACCAAAGGCACTCCCTCGAATCACCCTCGAGGAAATGAACCTTTATCACAAGTTGATTATGCAACCTTTAGCTGCCATATCAATTAGGTTAAGTTTATCTATGAGCTAATCCGCCTTTCCCAAGAGTTTGTCCATAACTGCGGACACGGCTTTTCGAAAAGATTTACCCTGCAGGGGTGTACTATGTTACCCATTGGTACCGTCCGGCTCACCTGATTGGCCCTCTTCCGGGGAAGGCCGGCGAGCGGGCGCGGTTAAACCTTTACCTCGCGTGAGACTATCCAAGAGTCATCTGTGGCCACAGGGCAAGTTTACCCAGCCTATTTCAGCCCCTGCCCCATCGCCACGTCCTAAACACAAATCCTCATCAACATTTCCTTTTCCACTCACACGCAAATGGAAAACCGAACTAGAGGACCCTTGGATACGCCCGCACAAGTTATTCAGTTAGTAAGGCGCCCATACACCCACCAATGGCAGCACGCTCGGTTCTTGGTTCTAGCTAAAAGCACTCTCATCCTAGGCGGCAAGAATGAGGCAAAACACCATCCCCGATGGCAACTCATCCAAGCCTTTTAACAAATTAATTATCCACCACAAGTGTAACGCCCCGACCCCGGAATTATACAGGGAGGCTATGTAGTCAACACAACCCTCAATGTATAAAACAAAGATCGAGACTTGTGGAACAGAACTGGCACAAAGCATGACTCTACGACACAAAACATTTATATAGCAACTCATATAACGAGAAGAATACAAATATTACAAACAAAAGGATCACAGATCCAACAATTCAACAAGCGGAAGCGGGTAGTGTTGTCTAACAACAAGAAGCAAATATATGGCCTAAGAGGCCTACAATAAACATCACCCAAGCCAGCTTGTTCCACGGTCCCAAGCTGCCACCTGGGAACCCCAGACTAGTAGTCGACATCAACGAAGAAACCACCTAGTCGCTCGGTGTCGTCCTCCTCTGAAATACAAATACATAGAGGCAGCAAAGAGAGACTGAGTACGATGTACTCGCAAGTTTAGTAGGGCGATATAGACCCAATGACTGACGGAGGCTCTAAAGCTGTATATGTATTTCTTTTACATAAAGCTATATTTTCGTAAACCGAAACATAAATGACACAAGGCATTCGTCTACTCAGAATATTTTTATAAACGGGGTAAGAGAGTAAACATTTGTCAACTTTGGTTCTCATCGAACCCTTTTGTAACCAACACTCTCAACTCCACCAAGGCACCCCCTCGAATCACCCTCGAGGAAATGAACCTTTGTCACACGTTGATTATGCAACCTTTAGCTGCCATATCAATTAGGTTAAATTTCTCTATGATCTTATATCCGTTCCCAAGTCGTCCATAACCGCGGACACGGCTTTTCGAAAAGATTAAACCCTGCAGGGGTGTACTAATTTACCCATCGGTACCGTCCGGCTCACCTTGTTGGCCCTCTTCCGGGGAAGGCCGGCGAACGGGCGCGGTTAGACCTTTACATTGCATGAGGCTTACTCAAGGACCATCAGTGTGCGGAAGGACAGGTTAAGCGCTCTCAGCGCCCTGCCCCGCGGCCACATTCCTAAACACCACCATCCTCGTTCCTTTTTCCACCCACACAACTCACGCGCAAATGGAAAACTCGAACTAGAGGACCCTTGACAAGCCCCTCACAACTTATTCGGTCAAAGGGGGTTCCATATGCCCCCACCTCCGGAAGCACGCTCAGTCTTGGTTCAAGAGGTAAAGAACTCGCACCTAGGGGCTAGAGTGAGGCAAAACACCATCCGCGATGGCAACTCACCCGAACCGTCTTAGCATTTTAATTAAGCATCACCATTATCCACCGTGCCCGAATCATTCCATCAACATAAACAATTATGGAATTAATAACGGACATAAAGCATTTAAATAAGCATGGCTAAGCATAGCTAAGCATATGAATACAACAATTCTATTTGTATTTCGGCCAACACTTCAACCCTAGGTTTCATAGGTAGGGATACATGTGATTGGCTCGGGGAAGAACATGCATTCATAGGATATTCTAATAATTACCAAAGAGATATTTGAACCGCATGCAAATAATATGGTGGATAAAATAATTTGATAAAATCATAGGATGCTAGATGCCAAGAAGGTTAGGTTATCTCTTGCCTTGCTGCCCGGGCGCGTAGTATTGATCGTCGGGGTAGTTATCGGTAACCTCGACTCCGGAATCTATCGATGCCCAAAAGAAAAGCAAAGAACACATAAATCACACAACTCAAGATGCAATGCTCAATCACATGATGACATGACAAGTTGATGCAAAGATATCATTATATAAAATAAAAGCAAATTTAAATGAGGAGCCAAATAATTAGTGCAATTATTTGGAATCACCCCATATTTATCTTAGTGGTCACATTCTTAATAGATTAACAATTTATTAAAGAAGTGGCTCAATTATGCATGAACATGACATGAATGGATAGGTTTCGTTCTTCCGATCATTTCGGTAATTTATTTGTAATTTTCGGAGTACCGGTGAATAGATGGCAAATTAATTAAATAATTGAATTTAATTCATTTAAAACAATTATGAATAACCTCAAATAAGAATTTGTGATCATGATGTGACAAGTGCGTGGTTTGATAGAGTTTGACATGTTGATCACATTTATATCTTATTCATAATTTTTGGATAATTATTTAATAAGTTATGAATTTCCAAATTTGGGTATTAAATAACCCATTTTAGAAATTCTTAAATAACCAAAAGAAATTAACCCCAAAGGAAGATTACAGTGATTCCAAACAGTAGAGTTTGTTTTACTGAACATCTGGAAATTTGATTCATCTAATTTGAAGCATTTTTCAATTAACTAGCAATTATTAAACATTGCCTTATTTTCTAAAAAGGGAAAAACACTCCCAGGCAGGCCGGCCAGGCCGGGTGCAGGCCGGCCATATTGGCCGGGCCACGGCCCGAGAGGCCCCGGCCATCTTGCCGGCCCAGGCCGGGCGCTTTGGCCGGGCACTGGCCCGAGCCGGGCGGCCTCAAGGCCGGTCAGGCCGGGAGGAGGGCCGGGCGTTCAGAGCGCGCGCGCGCGCGTGTGGTGGCCGGCGGCGACAGCGCGCCGACGGCGTGAGCGAAGGCCGAGGAAGAGGGGTAGAGGGAGGGGATGCGGTGCAGCAAGAGCTCGGTTGGAGGGGGCAGGGTTGCGGGGCGACAGAGGGCCGGAAGCAGCGCGACATGGACGCGCTCGTCCATGGCCGAGGGTGACCGACGGGGTCGCGCGACGACGAGGGCACCGAGAGTACGAGCAAGAGAAAGGAGTGGTCCAGGCGGGAGGAGAGCTCACCGAGAGACAGCAGCTGCAGACGCTCGAGCGTGGGGATGACTGGCGGCGGCGAATTTCGGCCTCGGAGCTCCGTCGGTGTCGGAGAGGACGAGGAAGAACACGTCGCGTTGGGGAAGCCCCGGCTCGATTCCATTGCCAGAAAGGAGGAGGACAACGCGTCGGTGACAGCCGCGCGCTCGACGGGGCTCGAGGAGGTCACAGGTGGTGACGGGCGCGACGGCGGCGTCCGCGGCGTTCGGGGCGTCCTCGCCATTCTCCGGCTTCAGAGCTTCCCAGCACGGGCGTCTTGCACCGGGAGGGAGAGGGAGACGAGGGGAACCCATGGGACACCTCAGGCGAGCTCAGCACGAAGTAGAACGTCGGCGATTCGAGGGGCAGCGGCGGACGAGCGGCTTCCACGATCTAGGGTTTCGGAGAGAGTAACGAAGGGGAGGGAGCAGGTGAGCTGGGGGAGGGAGCAGGGCAGTGCACTGGTCCTCTTATCTCCAGGGGGCCACAGCGGCATGGCCACTGAGGCGGGCGTCGGCGGCATGGGGCGAGCACGGACGCGGCGTGGCGCCAGTGAGACATGGCGCCACAGTGAGAAGAGGGAGAAGAGAAAGAGGCTGACAGTGGGGACCCACTGTCAGGGATTTAACTTTTTACCTTTTTCTTTTTCTGATTTTTTAAAACAGCAGGGTGTAGCTATTTAAAAGAGCTCTTTAAGCAATTTAGAAAAATCTAGGGAAATTCACGTGGGCTCTCAAGATCAACTAGAAGCTTCACAAAAATTGGGGTGGCAAAATAAAAAGTTTTGCACCACATTTGTTATTAGAGTTTAATTAGAGCATTTTTGATAATTTTCAAAATAGGTATATTTGGAACATTCAAACATTTCCAAAAATAGTGAAAATATTCATGGGGGCTCCTAATATATCAAAGAAGCTCCCCATAGTTTTATTTTGAATTTAAAGAAAGTTGATCTTGGTTCCTAAAAATAGAATTGGTTAAACCAAATTGAATTATCTATTTTATTTATTTACTTTTTAATAATTTGCCTTTACCAAATAGTTATAATTGGATGATTGAAACTTCCGGAACAAATTGGAAGTTCAACTTTATTTGGTTTCAACAATTCGAGCAATTCATTTGGTTTGAAAAATTTGGGAAGGGTTTTGGCTTCCTTTGTTTTAGATTTCCAAGTGTTGCTTTATTTTGAATTAGCAATTTAAATATGAATGCCATGATGCAATGCAACACAAAAAGTGAAAAATTGGCCCGTATTTTAGGGTACTAATTTGGGGCTGTCACAACAAGTAACCATCATGTCCGAATATTCCACCACCATTCATAATAATGGAATTAAATCACCGGACAAAAATATAACAACGACTAAGCATGGCTAAGCATAGCTAAGCATATATAACCACAACTATATCTTGTATCCGGCCAACACATCAACCTAGGGTTTATAGGAGGGGAAGCATGTGATGGTTCAGGGGATAAACATGCATTCATAGGATACTCTACATCTTGATCAAAAGTGACATTTGAATCGCATGCAATATTATGGTGGATAAAATAAGTTTATAAATATTTGGATGCTAGATGCCAAGAAGGTTAGGTTATCTCTTGCCTTGGTTGGCAATGCACAGAAAGATAGAGCTTCGAGGAAACAAGTGATTGACTTGTCAATCCATACTCCAGTGTCGTCCATCGGTGTCGTCGATCTTCACATCGGACTCGTCTCGATCTCGAATCGCGTTCTATCGAGAAGATACAAAACAAAGGAAAGAAGGAACAACCAACACATATAGAAGTGCAATGCGCATACACATGATGACATGACAAGTTAATGCATTGGAGAGGTCTTGACCTATCCCACAAGTTAAATGGGGTCCCGAATATAATTATAACAATTAATCGGGATAAACCACATAATTATACTTAATGCTTTTAAGTTATTCTAAAAAGACCAGTACTGAAATAATATGACAACATCCATGGAGATGATATTGTCGCGCTGATCGTTTTGATACCTCGTTTGCGTGTTTCCGATTAACGATGAATAGATGGTGATTTAAACGGTTATGCAATTTAAATCATTTTAACCAAATCGAAATTAACATCAAAGGAAAATTTGGTTTCAGGCTGTGAACTTAACATAGCTAGATAGTATTTGAATTGCTGATCACTTTGATATTTTATTCACAATTTTTGAGTAATTATTTCTCAAGTTAAAATTTTCCCAAAATTGTTATTAATTCTGCCATTTTAGTATTTATTAAATAAAGGCAATTAAATAAATTTAATTGATCATGGCAAGGATACTATTAGATAGATATCCCTTTTCTAATCATTTTGGTATATTATTTGCATTTTTCTGAGTTACCATTCAAAAGATATGAATTTTACCATTTCATTTCAAATTCTGCCATTTTTGCATTTTTCTGGAATTTCGGAATTAACTACAACCTTTTTGCACCGGGGCTGTGCTAGCCACCGAGGCTGACAGTGGGCCCAGCGCTGGCGTGGCGCTGACCGGGCGCGGTGGAGCCATCGTGGCCTCAAGGGCCGATGACATGTGGGCCCGGCCTAGGGCAAAATAAATCCAAAAAGAGGGTGCCGTATGCGGGGTTCGAACTCGGGTCTCCTGGGCAGGGAAGCAGGGAGCAAGCCACTGCGCTGTGCTTCGATGTGTGAAAGGATCTGGATCTACTATGTACAAGTGGCAATGGTCTGAAGTTAACTGAATTTTGGACAGCAAGTTTCAGGTTCAGTGCAGAGGAACGACGACAGACTGCAGCAGGCTTGCGCGTGCGTGCGTGCGAACTCCAGGGCGCCGGGATCCGGCTGCTGCTGTGTGTGCATGGTGCAGGGGGGCAGGAAATAGCGAATCAACACTGAAGATGCAGACCACCATCAACTGAAGGTGCAGATTTTGGGTCACGGACATGTCCGGCCATGGCCATGGAGCTCGGCGCGAGCATAGCAGAGAAGACGACGGGCGGCTCACCTCGGGGATGCTGCTGGGGAAGAGCACGGCTCAGGGATGATGGCGACGTGCTCCAGATGAGGAAGAAGAGGTTGAGGACGTCAGCGTGCGCACAGACGGACGAAGATGAAGACGACGACCTGCAGCTCCGGCTCCTCGTTCCTGGCTGGCTCTGGTCCTGGACCTTGGTGTAGATGATGTAGACGAAGAAGACGTATTCCTCTCCGGCTCAGGTGTAACATCCCAGAATTAATATAAGTATTATTAATTCCAAAAATGAGGGCCAACAAATTTTTTTATTGTTTTATGTGTGATTGCTTATGTTTTGTGAGTGATGTGTGTTTGCTAAATAATAATATCAATAAAGGGTGAAGTGACAAAATAAAAACCCCCACACATACAATCATGTGACAAGTGCAACACACAAATTTCTTTAAAATGGGAAATTAATTTTTTCTTCAAAACAAAATTTAGTGGGGTGACATGTTGCTCACCTCCACTCTTCTCTTATACCTCTTCCCTCTTCAAAATATATTTTCAAAAAACTAAATTTAAAATCCTAAATTCTTTCTTTATCATTGAAAAATCACCAAATGTGCCATGAAGTACTTATCAAATAAATTATGTCATGCCACTAAAAATCTCTATTAATACATAGGGAGCCAAGTGTGGAAGAAAAAATTCAAAATTTTGAATTAAAATTTCGTTGACACATTCTGTCGAACACCTGGAGGGCAGAGCCCGAGTCCATCCCCAAACCGAAGAACTTCGGATCAAATTGGTGGATTCGAGTTGTTGATCCTCGATTCCTTGCGCCACACCACTCCCCTTCACCTCACGAACCTGCCCAGCGTCTTGAATCCGCGCGGGAACAACCCTAGCCGTCGCATTTATCGCCGCCACCTCGGGAGCCCGTGCACTGTGGCCATGCCGCTGTGTCGATTCCGTGGAGGAGGACCACCTCGCAGCTCTCACGCCGCGCCGCACCCTTCACCTCTCTCCTCTCCAGCCGTTGGACAACCCGGGGCCCCCGCGTGCGTCTTGAATCGCGCTCGTGCGTGCCGTGCGCCGCCCAAGCCCTCCCAGCGCCCGCCATGGCCGTCCCCCACAACCGAGCTCGCCCAGCTCGCTACACGCAGCCACCCGTGTCCCACAGCCGCCCGACACACTCGCCGCCCTCGCACCGCCCCTATGGCGAAGCCTAGCCGCCCCTGCACCGCTCCCGCGCCACGTCCACCATGGACCGGCCGCTGGCTATAAAGCAAGCCGCCCCGAGCTCAAATTCCACCACACCACTCCACCCCAGCGTCTCTCCCTTCATCCACCACCTCTAGCACACCGCCAGGAGGGCAGTGACGCTGCTGCAGCACCGCTGCTGCCGCGGAGCCACTGCACGCTCCGCCACTGCCCGAGGAGGTCGACGACCAATTCGTGGCCGTGCCGCCACTCCCTCTCTCTCTTTTCCTTCCCTAGCTCGTTGCCGTGCTTCACCGCCACTGCACGCTCACGCCCTCGCCCTTTCGTGCACAGGAACGCCGCCTGGAGATCGCCGTCGACATCCCGTGCCCGCGGAGGAGGAGCTGCTCGCCGCCGACGAACCCGTGCACCCCAGGCCGTGTAACCTCGCCAGCAAGCTTCCCCAAGCCTCCGCCGTCGATCTACGTGACCCCCGCATCCTCCCGAGCCCCCTAGGTGAGCCAATCATCCACCACCGTGCCGCCGGCGCGGCGGCGCCGCCAAAATTAGGTCGCCGCAGATGTTTTTAATCTGGGCCGTTGGATCTAGATCCAGCGGCAGCATACCGGTTCGGATTTTCTGAAAAGCGGCTAAGTCCCGAGAAGACAGTGTAGAGTAGCTAAATTTGCAAGCAATTTGTGAAAAATCTACCGCACCAAAATCTATAAACTTTGCATGGTTGGAAAGATCTAGTTTCATAGATTTAGATTCAACTCTTAGTTTTCCAAATTAAATAATTTAGCATCCTCGAATAATTAGGCAAAGTTGCTATGTTCAGTCTGTTTCAGAAAAACTTCTGAAACAGATAATGGGTTCTGTTTTTTAGCTGTTAATATTAATTCCCCTAGATTTACTTAGGAGTATTTCTTGGCATGACATGTTAGTATAAGTAGTGTACTGGCATGATCAAGTATTGAGAACCCCCAGAATAAAATCTGTGTAAAAGATTTAAATTGAGGAAGATAGCTAATAAGTTAGTTCATCACATGAAATAACAAAGATAGCCAACATCCCATACAAATTCCTATTTAACCAGAGGCCTAAAAATGACAAACTAAAATTTAGTAGCTAGTACAACATGTCATCTTCACATAGATGCAGGCCATAATCTTGTTGGATAAATCCCTGATTCAAAATAAAAATGACAAATGTGCTAGCTGTTAAACTTAACAGAGTGAAACTTTCTGTCAGAAATTTGGTTAGAACTTTAAAAATCAATATCTCGAGATCTAGGAATCTAAAAATAGCAAATGAAAATGTTATGGAAAGCTTATGAAAATATCTAGCTCACTAAAGTGGTTTCACCCCATTTAGATTAATTAATAAATAATGATATTCAAAATGCCACAGAAGGTATGAAACCTAAACTTGTTTGTTTCTGATACTTTATTAACTCAAATGAGGTCAAACCAATTTTCTTAGCTCACATTTAAGCAATACTAGTCACCCCTAAAAGGGTTTAATTTTTGGAGACAATTACCGTGAGTAATAGCAAAAACTATATTATTGACTGGCTGGATTAAAACATTTATCCAGGGAGTTTCATACATCAAATTGAATTAAATCCAATTGGGTTGTCTTCTACACATCAGTAGCTATCTGCAGAATTTTAGTTCACATTTTTGTGACCAACAGAAGACAAGATATGCAATTAAACATGAAACCCTAGTTTCTGCCATATTTGTGACATGGTTAAATAATGCCTAATTGAATTAATTTGAATTCAAAATTGTGTTACCTTGTGTGTGCAGTAGCAAATTGTGATGTTTACGATGATTTTGATGTGATGTTTGCTTGTTTAGTCTTAGTGATTGTTTGCTTGTATTATTTGTTTATCGATTAGACGAGAACGTTGCCGGAGCCTACGAGGAAGGGGAGTATTTCGAACAGCAGGAACCCGAGCACTTTGCTGAGCAAGGCAAGCTACTTCACTGAGCTTGCAATTATACTTATTTACCTTGATCATCTGAATTAGTCAATAATATCAATGATTTTGAAAACCCCTTTTTAAAGATATGAAAACTATTTTGCCACCCTATGTAGAAATATAGAGTAGATATGACAAAGCTATAGGATGGTAAAAATATGGTTTATTCCAAACTCCTTTTTAAAGTACCTAGTTGAATTTGGCATGCTTCATTGTCGGTATGGAAGTGGAGAAATGATGGTTGGTGTTGTTTATAAAAAGATGCACAGTGTGTCCTAGTACTTACGTCGACCAGCCAATAATCTGTGCGACCACATCTACCCACATATGGGAACGGGCGTAGTCATATAGTTTGCTCATATTAGTATGGGATGCCTCAACAACGAGGATGACCTTGTTCCATGAGGGGATGGTCATTGCGACCTGCCCCCTGACCTGGGTCCCGGCGTCTGATGGACGAGGGATTGAAGGGTTCGCTCGCCGGGCAGAACTACGAGTCCTCACATCTAGGTTCCTCGACGGAGGATCCTGTACTAGGTGTAACATCCCAAATTTATAATAAGAATTAACAAGACCCAAAATTCAGAACCAACAAAAACTTTTCGAAATTACTACACTAATGATTGTGTTTTCCTTTATATTGTTCTGTTTGACCTTGTGTGACTTGTTGTTTATGTTGTTTGACTAGTAAATACTAATCCAAGAATCCAGCCCAAGTAAAATATATTAAACTTGGTGCTCATGTTATGACAAGAGTATATTCCATATTCTTTTTCTAATCTTATTTTGGCCAAAGTCTATTTCAATGATGTTTGATTTCAGCAACAAATAAAATACCCTTTAGTTGAGAAAGTAAAAGTATTTCCAAAATTATGTGTTCCCAAAAATATGGAGATCTATATGTTATCTCCTATCTAAAGCTAACCATGATATTTTGCATGTATATGCAACCCCCATTTTATAAACCCTGATTTCCACTCCATTTGAAAACAACTCTAGTGGGAAATATATTACCCCACATATTTCCTTTCTCAAACCTTTTTGAAAACAATTAAATGATGAGTTGAGATATTTCTTAAACCTCATCTTGTCATAATTGAGTGTGATCATTTTTTTTAAGATAGTATTGTGAATTATGGAATTGGTGGTGTGATTAATTATTGTGGTTTGATTTGTGTGCTAATGGTTGGAAGTGAATATTGTTGTGTTTTGATGTGGGTGTTTGCTAAATAAAATTATGAAGGAAGGAAAAGAAACAAAATGAAAACATCAACACATAAAATCAGGTGACAAGTGACAAACAAATTTCTCCCAGTGAGAAATTAATATTTTCTCTTAAACCAGAAATCAGTAGGGTGACATAGTGCTCACTCCCACTTTGCTCTAATATTTCTTCCCTCTTCAAAATATATTTTCAAAAAAAAATCTAAATTCGCATTTCTATTTCCTTCTTCAATCTTACCAAATCACAAAATGTGCTATGATGCACTTATCAAATAAATTCCATCATAGCCCCAAAAATCCCAAACACTTATTCCTATTTTTCCACAGCAATTGCACACTTGCACCTCACCTTTTTCCTTAGCATTAAAATGCAAATAGTTGCAAATAGTGCAAAATGGTGCCCCCTACCCTATATTCAAATGGCAGCCCACACTTGCCCTAACCTTGTCTCCCTCATGTCCAGCACCCACCCAGCACTCCCCTGCACCTTCTGGACAAGCCCAAGCATCCCCATGACCTAAACCTAACCCTAGAACACCTATGGCATGGAGATGGCCACCCCCATTGTCACATCCCGAATTTTGGCCCTATAAAATTTTCTTTGACAAAACCAAAATTTGGATTTGGATTTGGACCCTTTGATCTTGGCACCTCTATTTTCTTCTACATGTCTAAAACCCTCATGGTTCACAAAATATTTGTCTTTTCTTTAATACACAAGGGACCTAAAACCTAGCCTTCCAAAGGAGCCATACCAAGGGTGACTTCAAAAATTCCCCAAAAATTCCAGAGTGATCCTCATCTAGCCTAGAACCCATTTATGCAAAAATATTGGGTGACTTGTTAAGAAAAGGGTTGACATTTTCCCTGATTTATTTTCTGCCAAAAATCCCCAAAACCCTAGCTTTCCAAAGGATGTATGTCAAGACCATCTTCAAAAATTCTCCAAAAATTCAGGGAGGATCCCTAACCAGTGCATAACCCAAATATACAAAAATATTTGATACCTTGTCAAGAAAATATTTGAGCTTTTCCCTGTTTTACTTTCTGGCCTAAACCTTGTTATTTTTGGAAACCCTACTAAACATTTTCCAAAAATTCCAAAAACCCCAGGGTAGATGCTCTGGACCTATATCAACCTCTGTGATTTTTCCTGGGCAAATATCATTTATTTTAAATGCCCAAAACCCCTTTTCCCTTTTTGACCAGAGGTGTTTGTTGAAATTTTTGCTTAACCAAAGTTTCGAATTTGGACAAAATTTGTTCTGCAAAGTTGTAGTACTTTGAATTTGGCACCTAGTGACGCGAAAGGTTTTGCATTTTGAGCAGTGACCTGACGAAAACATCTCCATGCCGATGTCGGCATGGCCATGACATGGGCATGCCCACACCCGACGGCGCCGCCCCTTTATGGTCGCCGCCGGTGACCTCCCCCTCGCCTTCCCTCGTGTCCCCCAGCTTCCCCACCTCCTGCAAGACCACCACGGCACCACCATGCTCCCCATCCCCTCACGTGCGCCGCCGCTCACTAGGCGACGCGCCGCGCGCGCTGCACCACCGCGGGCCCCCCTCCCCTCACAGTGCCGCACAGCCTCTCCGCGAATCCCGTCGAGGCAGAATCGCACAGCAACCCTGCCGCTACACCCTCGACGCGCCGCCCGTCGCTTCCCTCTGTCCAGCATCCACGCGCCACCACCCCGACGCGCCGCCCGGACCCGGTGCTTATCCGCGGCCGCGCCACGCCATCCGTGCTCATCCACGACGCGCGAATCCCGTCGTCTAGCTCCACCCTGTAGCTACACCGACGGCGCGCCGTCCGTCGTCTCCTCCCCTACCACGGCCTCCTCTCTCGACACCTCGCCGTGGCCCGCGTCCGGACCCCCACCGCGGTGGGCTATAAAAGGAGACCCCGGCCCCCTTCGACCACCACACCACCACCCCCTCCCTCCGAGCCTCCCCCCTGGCCACGATTAGCTCCCGGGGAGCACCGGAGCGTCGGCGACGAGCCCGTTCCCGCCGCTCTGTCCATGAACGATTCCCCACCCCCAGAGCCTCCCCGCCGCCCGAGCCTCACCCCTCTTCCAATACCCGCCTCCCGGAGCCCGTAGCCACCTTCACTTTTCCCTAGGACCGCCGGGAAGCGACGCCCTCGTCCTCGACGGTGAGAACGCCGGCGATGGCAATGCCTCTCTCTCCCCCTGTTCTTTTACAGCGCGTACCGGTTCGGTTTTAAAAGGGAAGGGTCCCACCCGTCAGTGTTTTAATCTTATCCAAACGTTTTCTGTTTCTTTTTTTTGAAAACAGATTCTGGACCCATCTTTGGAAATTCATATCTCCCTCAAGCATAGTCAGAAAAATTTGAATCTTTTTGCACTGGCTTTGTTTTCAAAATATCTATCCAATGCCACTAGTTTCAATTGATTTGAAGTTCATTTGCCCACTGAACTTTTGAATGCCTTGTGGCAGGTTTTAACCCTATTGTTGAATTTCTTTAATAGATTCCAACCCTCCTATCGAAGTGGAAGTTGAACCTATCCCTGAAGGCAAGCCATCAGCCCCCAACCATCTGTTCCAAGTCCTCGATGTTTTATTTGTTACTTGATTGAACGGAAGTTGCATCTCATGAGTCACCCCTATGCTAATATTTCATGCTTATGATTTCATGCAATTTATTATTGTCACCTTTATTCCATGCAATACGATAAACTCATGTTCCGTGAGTTGAGTTCCGGCCGGCGACTAAATACATGTTGGGCACCGCCCGCGTGGATTGAATCTCGCCTACTTTCAGTACTTTTATTTCAAGTAACTTTACTTTCCTGCAATACGATAAACCCATCAAGTGTGGGTTGAGTTCCGGCCGGCGACTAAATACATGTCGGGCTCCGCCCACGTGGATTGAATCTCGTCTACTTTCCGTAGAGTGGGGTGTGCGTATTTATTTACTCAACCCGTGGCTGCAACTGGCCGGAGCCATCTCCGTCCTCGCCCGGTTGATTTTGTTATTTTATCTTCTTACTCGACCCGTGGCTGCTACTGGCCGGAGACATCTCCGTCCTCGCCCGGTTGACCTTACTTTACCTTGCTGAACTACTATGTGATTATTTGATGCTCATGTATATCTTGTGGACTAACGTTTGTTGCTGTCTTGTGGTTGAGAATAAAATTGACTAAAAAGATAACCACCTCCGTCGACTAGATTGAGTCAAATAGTGCCACTCGCCAAACACACCCGCACAACCATGCGTCGTTGAAATGGGCAGACCGTAGCTTAGTAGCCTATCGAGCCTCTTTTGATGCTACCCACTTGGCAAGTCTAGTCGGTTACTGCATAGTTGTGGTCGGGGCTAGTCTTGTGAAGGTTCCGGAGCTAGGCGTTGCTCATGAGTTGGGGACGTGCCGGATTCACTTCGTCATAAGACTTAGCCCGAGTGGTAAGTCGGTAGCTATACAAGGAGTGTCTTGGTAGAGCGGACGGCTACGGGGGAATAGGTTTGTGCGGCAGGTACCGGCTGTACAAGCTTAGACCCCAACGTGTGGATAAAAGTTGCAACCTCTCGAGAGTGTCAAATCTAGAATCTAGTATTGTTCCTACCTAAGGAACGGTGTTGGGTCCAGTCACACTAGAGTCAGTCCAGTCGAACACGGAGAAATAAATTCACCAAACGGCCAGAGTTGGCCAAAGTTGAATGAGCTGAAAAGTGGACCATAGTTGGTCAAAGCTAAGCCTCGAGGTGGACCATAGTGGGTCAAAAGCTGAGCTCGAGGTGGACCAGAGTTGGTCACGCTTGAGAACCTAAGTGTTGAGAATATTGTTGGGTGGGAATGAGACTCGTTCTCATAAGCCACGGTTTTCGTCACAGGTAAGTAGGTAAGTTAAGTCCAACCGTTAAGCTTGGACTCGCACTTGCACATGCCATGCCATATAGGATCGTTGGTTACGGTTGATTGTGGATTGATGTCTTGCGAGTACATTCCATGTACTCACCTGGCTTTTCATGTGGCCAGATCCTCCTACCCCCGTCACCGAGTACCCCTTGTACGAGAACTAGATCCGGTATCCAGGCAGAGCCCTGTGGAGTTAGGCCCTCTTCGTCGCACGCTTCCGCCAATCCGCTGACGCCCTCTGATGAAGTCATGTTCGATAAATAATGTACAAACTGTTGTGTGCGCTAGGGCGCAGCCTTGTAATGAAACCCTTGTAATATATCGTCGGTTCCCGACCCCTTAATAAAGTGGTTATGTTCTGTTATCAAGTTGTCATATATTCAGTGCTCCTGGGGTTGATATATGGGGTAACTCGATCTCCGGATCGGGGTGCCACAGAGCTTGGTATCAGAGCCTAACTGCCTATAGGATACCCTAGTTCTAAACGGAGCCTTAGATAGCGAACGTTGCTTTGCTTGCTTTTAATTGCTTCTCTACCTGTTTGTGTTTTTCTAACCTGACAACTCACATGTTTGGCTTCTAACTTTGGTACAGATGAAGTTTGAGCTACTCGTAGAAACCCCCGCCTTGAACGTTCCCGGCATGCCGCAATTCCTCCGTGAGATTTGGGCACATCTCTACCCAACCTCTCCTCCTCCGACCTATCGCGTGCTATGCTCCCGTCGTGATGGGACCCACCCGGAGTTTATCGCCACCGTCTACTTGTGCGCCTCGCCCGTGGGCCAAGGACACATGTACGCCCTCTCCTCCGACGTCCACCCCAGGAGACCCGAGCCATCCAAGAAGCCGCTGCAGATGCCATCGTTCTTCTCCGCACCCACGACCCTATCATGAGGAGGTGCCCCCGCTATGCACACCTCCCAAGGTTGGATTGGGGCAACGGAGATGTCCTCTTTCCCAACCCGAGGGATCTCTCTTCAAAACTCACCGCCCTTCTCCGGTACACATCCTACCTCCACCAGTATCTGCACGACACACCTTCTCACACCAGCATGGCTGCGGTTGAAGCAACAAGAGCACCAGGACTCGGTCCTTCCCACCAGATCCCTCCGTACCCAGCTCACCTTCCCCGTACTCTTGACCAGCTGAGAGCAAAACTCGCTTCCACTCCCGCTCGAGCCACCGCGTCCCGTAGTTCTAGCGCCCCTCCTCGCTTCTTCACTGGATACACTCAGGAACCTCAGGCCCAGTGTCTCCGCGTCGACATCGGTACACCCTTCCCCTCGTACACCCCCATAGCGCTGGGAAGGAGCATCAACGGCATCGACATCATCGCACCTGCTACTCCCCTCGAGATGTAGCTCTAGACGCTAGCCTCCGGAGCAGTAGCGCTTGCATCCTAGCTGTGTATCGTAGTCAACGATCACGTAGTCTGACGTGCACGTGAATAATGTAGGAGTAATGGCTTGTCCCTCGCATAATATTGTGTACCGTGTGTCATGTAACCCAACCCTCCATTGTATGAAAACGCCTTGGTTTTATCTCTTGCTTTTATTTGGATCTTCTTGGGTGTTGCATTTCTCTCTCCCCTTATGGAAGCTCATGGCACCCGTCAACCCCACCTTCAACCAACCAGGATGAGGCCCAACACAGGTGCAAGTGGCAGCCAAGGAACCCCAACCCGCCGTTCAGCCCGACAAGCCGGCATGGACCCAATGCCCCCACAGCCGCCAACCCCACAGGAACCAACTCCAAGCCAGCTATTGTTGATGATGGATGAACGCCACCAGCTGTACATGACCCAAATTATGAGAGAATTTGGCACCTACATGCAAGCCCAGAACGCCCCTCGCCCGACCCGTTCCAAGCTGCAAGACTTCCAGCGCACTCGGCCACCTCAGTTCTCGCAGGCCACCAACCCACTCGAAGCAGATGATTGGCTCCGTACCATGGAAAAGAAGTTAGAGATCGCTCGCGTTGATGAGCAAGACAAGGTACCTTTCATCACCCACTATCTTGAAGGACCAGCTGATGTGTGGTGGGACAATCAGAAAGATATGAGAGGAAATGGAACCACTATCACCTGGACTGAATTCCAAGAAATCTTCCGTAAAGCCTACATACCCTCAAGTCTTATGAAGATGAAGCAGCAAGAACTCCTAGCACTCACCCAGGGCAGCTCCACTGTAAGCGAGTACCTGACCAAGTTCAACGACCTTGCCCGTTATGCCCCGGATGATGTCAACACCGATGAGAAGAAGAAGGACAGATTTCTCCATGGAATGCATCAGGCAATCAAAACCCAGCTCAGCGTCCTACAGTTCTCTGATTTTCAAGCCATGGTAAACACCGCACTGATTTCAGAGAAGGAACACCGCACCATCTATGACTCCCACAAGAAGAAGTTTGAGTCTCGCAAGCACCAGCCAGAAGAAGCCCACAAGAAGCCACGTACCTGGTCACCCAACTCACAGGCCCCTACACCTCCAACTACCTGGACCCCACCCAGAAAGGAAGGATACCCCCGCAATGAGTTCTACCACAAGCGTCCACTCGTGGATGACTGCAAGAGGGAAAATTCCTGCTTTAAGTGCGGCAAGAAAGGGCACTACATAGCTGATTGCCCGTTGACCAAGAACAACCATGGCAGTAACAACAATGGCCACCTCAACCACCCTCCCGCCGGAACAATGAAGGCACCTCAAGTCGCTCGTGTCCACCACATGTCCGCCGAAGAAACCTACGAAGCTTCAGATGTGACGCTTGGTATGTGAACCACCAACGCTAAACTTGCAATAATTTTTGTTGACCCTGGAACTCCCCACTCCCTCGTCATAAGGTTTCGTTGCAAGGCACCGTTTTATGTTTTCCCTAGACTTGGACCTAAGCCACGAGTTCACGCGTGAGGAATGTCCCCTCCAAAGTTTGGACAAGCCAGAGCGCCACACCCACAGCAGAATCACAAGGATAAATAAGTAAAAAGAGGACAAACCACCAAAGAGGAAGTCCCCGGAAATGAGAGAATTCTTGAGGACAGAATAACCATACCTATTCCATGAGCAACTCGAATCTCGGGGACGAGATTCATTTTAAGGGGGGAAGGTTTGTCACATCCCGAATTTTGGCCCTATAAAATTTTCTTTGACAAAACCAAAATTTGGATTTGGATTTGGACCCTTTGATCTTGGCACCTCTATTTTCTTCTACATGTCTAAAACCCTCATGGTTCACAAAATATTTGTCTTTTCTTTAATACACAAGGGACCTAAAACCTAGCCTTCCAAAGGAGCCATACCAAGGGTGACTTCAAAAATTCCCCAAAAATTCCAGAGTGATCCTCATCTAGCCTAGAACCCATTTATGCAAAAATATTGGGTGACTTGTTAAGAAAAGGGTTGACATTTTCCCTGATTTATTTTCTGCCAAAAATCCCCAAAACCCTAGCTTTCCAAAGGATGTATGTCAAGACCATCTTCAAAAATTCTCCAAAAATTCAGGGAGGATCCCTAACCAGTGCATAACCCAAATATACAAAAATATTTGATACCTTGTCAAGAAAATATTTGAGCTTTTCCCTGTTTTACTTTCTGGCCTAAACCTTGTTATTTTTGGAAACCCTACTAAACATTTTCCAAAAATTCCAAAAACCCCAGGGTAGATGCTCTGGACCTATATCAACCTCTGTGATTTTTCCTGGGCAAATATCATTTATTTTAAATGCCCAAAACCCCTTTTCCCTTTTTGACCAGAGGTGTTTGTTGAAATTTTTGCTTAACCAAAGTTTCGAATTTGGACAAAATTTGTTCTGCAAAGTTGTAGTACTTTGAATTTGGCACCTAGTGACGCGAAAGGTTTTGCATTTTGAGCAGTGACCTGACGAAAACATCTCCATGCCGATGTCGGCATGGCCATGACATGGGCATGCCCACACCCGACGGCGCCGCCCCTTTATGGTCGCCGCCGGTGACCTCCCCCTCGCCTTCCCTTGTGTCCCCCAGCTTCCCCACCTCCTGCAAGACCACCACGGCACCACCATGCTCCCCATCCCCTCACGTGCGCCGCCGCTCACTAGGCGACGCGCCGCGCGCGCTGCACCACCGCGGGCCCCCCCTCCCCTCACAGTGCCGCACAGCCTCTCCGCGAATCCCGTCGAGGCAGAATCGCACAGCAACCCTGCCGCTACACCCTCGACGCGCCGCCCGTCGCTTCCCTCTGTCCAGCATCCACGCGCCACCACCCCGACGCGCCGCCCGGACCCGGTGCTTATCCGCGGCCGCGCCACGCCATCCGTGCTCATCCACGACGCGCGAATCCCGTCGTCTAGCTCCACCCTGTAGCTACACCGACGGCGCGCCGTCCGTCGTCTCCTCCCCTGCCACGGCCTCCTCTCTCGACACCTCGCCGCGGCCCGCGTCCGGACCCCCACCGCGGTGGGCTATAAAAGGAGACCCCGGCTCCCTTCGACCACCACACCACCACCCCCTCCCTCCGAGCCTCCCCCCTGGCCACGATTAGCTCCCGGGGAGCACCGGAGCGTCGGCGACGAGCCCGTTCCCGCCGCTCTGTCCATGAACGATTCCCCACCCCCAGAGCCTCCCCGCCGCCCGAGCCTCACCCCTCTTCCAATACCCGCCTCCCGGAGCCCGTAGCCACCTTCACTTTTCCCTAGGACCGCCGGGAAGCGACGCCCTCGTCCTCGACGGTGAGAACGCCGGCGATGGCAATGCCTCTCTCTCCCCCTGTTCTTTTACAGCGCGTACCAGTTCGGTTTTAAAAGGGAAGGGTCCCACCCGTCAGTGTTTTAATCTTATCCAAACGTTTTTTTTTTCTTTTTTTGAAAACAGATTCTGGACCCATCTTTGGAAATTCATATCTCCCTCAAGCATAGTCAGAAAAATTTGAATCTTTTTGCACTGGCTTTGTTTTCAAAATATCTATCCAATGCCACTGGTTTCAATTGATTTGAAGTTCATTTGCCCACTGAACTTTTGAATGCCTTGTGGCAGGTTTTAACCCTATTGTTGAATTTCTTTAATAGATTCCAACCCCCCTATCGAAGTGGAAGTTGAACCTATCCCTGAAGGCAAGCCATCAGCCCCCAACCATCTGTTCCAAGTCCTCGATGTTTTATTTGTTACTTGATTGAACGGTAGTTGCATCTCATGAGTCACCCCTATGCTAATATTTCATGCTTATGATTTCATGCAATTTATTATTGTCACCTTTATTCCATGCAATACGATAAACTCATGTTCCGTGAGTTGAGTTCCGGCCGGCGACTAAATACATGTTGGGCACCGCCCGCGTGGATTGAATCTCGCCTACTTTCAGTACTTTTATTTCAAGTAACTTTACTTTCCTGCAATACGATAAACCCATCAAGTGTGGGTTGAGTTCCGGCCGGCGACTAAATACATGTCGGGCTCCGCCCACGTGGATTGAATCTCGTCTACTTTCCGTAGAGTGGGGTGTGCGTATTTATTTACTCAACCCGTGGCTGCAACTGGCCGGAGCCATCTCCGTCCTCTCCCGGTTGATTTTGTTATTTTATCTTCTTACTCGACCCGTGGCTGCTACTGGCCGGAGACATCTCCGTCCTCGCCCGGTTGACCTTACTTTACCTTGCTGAACTACTATGTGATTATTTGATGCTCATGTATATCTTGTGGACTAACGTTTGTTGCTGTCTTGTGGTTGAGAATAAAATTGACTAAAAAGATAACCACCTCCGTCGACTAGATTGAGTCAAATAGTGCCACTCGCCAAACACACCCGCACAACCATGCGTCGTTGAAATGGGCAGACCGTAGCTTAGTAGCCTATCGAGCCTCTTTTGATGCTACCCACTTGGCAAGTCTAGTCGGTTACTGCATAGTTGTGGTCGGGGCTAGTCTTGTGAAGGTTCCGGAGCTAGGCGTTGCTCATGAGTTGGGGACGTGCCGGATTCACTTCGTCATAAGACTTAGCCCGAGTGGTAAGTCGGTAGCTATACAAGGAGTGTCTTGGTAGAGCGGACGGCTACGGGGGAATAGGTTTGTGCGGCAGGTACCGGCTGTACAAGCTTAGACCCCAACGTGTGGATAAAAGTTGCAACCTCTCGAGAGTGTCAAATCTAGAATCTAGTATTGTTCCTACCTAAGGAACGGTGTTGGGTCCAGTCACACTAGAGTCAGTCCAGTCGAACACGGAGAAATAAATTCACCAAACGGCCAGAGTTGGCCAAAGTTGAATGAGCTGAAAAGTGGACCATAGTTGGTCAAAGCTAAGCCTCGAGGTGGACCATAGTGGGTCAAAAGCTGAGCTCGAGGTGGACCAGAGTTGGTCACGCTTGAGAACCTAAGTGTTGAGAATATTGTTGGGTGGGAATGAGACTCGTTCTCATAAGCCACGGTTTTCGTCACAGGTAAGTAGGTAAGTTAAGTCCAACCGTTAAGCTTGGACTCGCACTTGCACATGCCATGCCATATAGGATCGTTGGTTACGGTTGATTGTGGATTGATGTCTTGCGAGTACATTCCATGTACTCACCTGGCTTTTCATGTGGCCAGATCCTCCTACCCCCGTCACCGAGTACCCCTTGTACGAGAACTAGATCCGGTATCCAGGCAGAGCCCTGTGGAGTTAGGCCCTCTTCGTCGCACGCTTCCGCCAATCCGCTGACGCCCTCTGATGAAGTCATGTTCGATAAATAATGTACAAACTGTTGTGTGCGCTAGGGCGCAGCCTTGTAATGAAACCCTTGTAATATATCGTCGGTTCCCGACCCCTTAATAAAGTGGTTATGTTCTGTTATCAAGTTGTCATATATTCAGTGCTCCTGGGGCTGATATATGGGGTAACTCGATCTCCGGATCGGGGTGCCACACCCATGCTCACTTGTTCCAAACCGGCACCAAAACCCCAAGCCAGCACGTCCTGGAGCTGCCCCTTGCTCCCTAGATGCTCCCCAACTCGAGCTCCTTGCTCCTGGCCCCTCACCCTGCCCGCAGTCGCCGGTGAACTGCCGCCCGACATGCTGTCGAACACATCACATGCGTGCCCGCACCGGAGCCACCCCGGCCGGCACACACCCGACCAGCACGCACCCGACCGCCCCGGCACGCGCAACACCTCCCTTGACCCCGCAGACACCGCGCCGTGCCTCCCTCGCCCCGCACGACGCCGCCCCAGCACGCACCCGTGCCACCCGCGGCATGGACGCCCTCTCCCGCGCCCCCCCACTGCCCGAGCTCTCCCCGTCTATATAAGAGCCCCCTGGGCACTCCACTCAGCACACACCACCTCCACCACTCCCTCTCCTTCACCTCGACGCCCAGGAGCAGCAGAGGAGGAGCTCGGGGCTCCTCTTCAAGCAGCTCGGCCACCGAGCCGCGCCGCCGCTGCAGCCCATCTCCGGCGACGCCACCGGTGTCCAGGCGCAGCCCTAGCCACCCGCAGTCGACCCCGACCCTCGCCGCCACCTCTCGCCGCCGGCAGGTAGCCTCCCCGGCCACTCCCCGAGCCCTCTCTCTCTCCCCTAGCTCTCTGTCCGTCGGGAGGTCAAGGACGGCTGTGCGCCGTCGATCTCAGGATCAACGGCCACAGTGCGTTCCCGCCCGATTTAATTTTTCTGGAAAAACTGCTAAGTGCTGGAAACCATATAGCGTAGCCACGTTTGCATGCATTTTCTGAGCAATCTACTCCACCAAAATTTGAAATCTTTGCATGGTTAGAAAGAACAAGTTACATAGATTCAGATGCAACTTTTAGATTTCCAAAATAATTAGTTTAGACCAATGGAAACATGAGGAAAAGTATCTATGTTATGTCTGTTTTCAGAAACTTCTGAAAACAGATTACTGCTTAGGCCTTTTGATCCAATCATAGAAATTAATCTAGATTTATTTGGATGTTAGTAGTGGCATTTCATGTTAGTGTGGTTAGAGTACTGCCATGACCAAGTGATGTGAACCCCAAAATAAATTCTGTGCAAAGGATAACATCTAGGGAAGTTAGCTAATCAGTGTACTCCACCACATGAAATAACAGGGATAGCCACTTCCTATACAAATTGCTATTGAACCAGAGGCCTAAAAATAGCAAACTAAAATCTTGTAGCTAGAATAATATGCCATCTTCACAGAGATGCAAGCCATGATCATGTAGGGTAATTCCCTGATTCAAAATTAAAATGACAAATGTGCTAATCGATAAACTTAAAATAGGGAAATTTCTCTGTCAGAAAATTGATTAGAACTTTGAAATTCAATATCTTGAGATCTAGGAATCTAAAAATATCAAATGAAAATGTTCTGGAAAGCTTATGAAATTATCTAACTAACTAAAGTGGTTTCACCCCATTTAGGTTAATAGATAAATAATGATATTAAAAATACCACAGAAAGTACAGAATCTAAACTTGTTTGTTTCTGATACTCTACTAATCCAAATGAGGTCAAACCAATTTTGTTAACTCACATTTAAGCAATACTAGTTACCCCTAAAAGGATTTAATTTTTGAATACAATTAACTTGAGTTGTAGCAAAAACAAGAAAACCAACATTCTGGATTAAAACATTTATACAGGGAGTTTAATAACCCGAATTGAATTAAATCCAATTGGGTTGTCTTCTACACATCAGTAGCTATCCACAGAATTTTAGTTCACATTTTTGTGATGAACAGAAGCCAAGTTATGCAATTAACCATGCACCACTAGTTTCTGCCTTATTTAAGACCTAATTAAATAATAGATAATTAAATTAAATTGAAATCAAATTGTGTTGCTTTGTGAGTGCAGTAGCTAGGTGTGATGCATGAGATTGTTATGATGCTTGATTGAGTAGTTTAGAAATGGTATGTATTGCTTGTTTATCTTGATAATTAGGTTATCTTTATGTGGTTAATATACTAGCCTTGCTTGTTAAACTTGCTTATATTCAAGTTGAGTGCTAGCTTGAGTATCATGTTAAGGTCTCTACCTTAGCTTGGTAGAATGTTGTGAATTAAATAAAAGAGTTGGTAGCTTAACTTTTGTCTGAAGTATTTCCTGTTTAAATAAAGATGCTTAATCACAACTTTAAACATAACTTTTAAATATGAGTAGGGTTGGTGATTGCCCAAACTTGTTTGGTAGATAATAATCTTCTCTCATGATTGTTGTTTGTTAGTATTGCTTGATGTTTGTTGTTGGAGTGTCCTACTGTGTGTTGATTGTGTTCTTTCCCTTTTGCGACGCTAGATATAAACGCTACCGGAGTGATCCTTGGGAAGGATTTATTGGAGAAGAATCAGAAATTATTTCTTTGATCAGTGAGGAGAAGTCCAGGGACATTATGCTGAAAACAGGCAAGCTACTTCGCTGAGCTTGCATTTACATACCTCTAATTTAATCACATGCAAGTTCCTAAAGTAGTGGTATTGATTTTCTGAAAAGCCTTTTCACAAGGATATGAAAACTGCTTTATCACCCTATGTAGAATGTAGAGTAGACACCTAAAACTATAGGATGGGAAAAATATGATTTATTCCAAACTCCTTTTAAAGTACCTAGTTGATGATGAAATGCCGAGTTATCGGTGTTAAAGTGGAGAAGTGATAAAGTGGGTGGTTTATGAAAAATGCACATTGTGTCTTAGTACCATGACGACCAGCCGATAACCTGTGCGACCACATCTACCCAAATATGGGAACGGGCGTAGTCATATAATTTGCTCGTGTTAGTACTGGATACCTCATCGACGGAGACGACTCCGTTATGCATGAGGGGATGAGCATGGCGACTCTAACCCCTGACCTCCCGGCAATATGTTGGCTTGCGGGATTGAAGGGCTTCGTGCTCGCCGGGCAAAACTACGAGTCCCTACATCTAGGTTCCTCGACGGGGGATCCTGTACTAGGTGTTGAAGGAATGGTGAAATCGTAAGGGCAGGGTCCTATACTAGCATGAGCAAAGGACAGGCTATGGTCGGTGGCTCAACTTCGCATACACCTTGTATGGCGGGACGTGGCAGACACGATGAGCTACCGGATGGGTGTGGGAAAAGCGTGCTACCTCTGCAGAGGGTAAAAACTATTCGAATAGCCGAGTCCTCGGATATGGACAGTTGGGAGGCTGTACTAGACTATGTGCAAGTTTTACAAAAGGATGTAACATTAAAGAAACAAAGGTGTGGCGGATGTTTCCCAACTATACCAAATGAAGTGGTATGAGTTGTGGAGGAAAAGAGACCATGATGAGTCGTGGTCGGGAAAAAGGAGGAGTTTTGGATAAATAATAAAAATTGTGATTCTCTCTAAAGATAGTAGTAAATCTCTTCTTACCTTTTTCAACAAAGATATAGAGATAGAGTAATAACTAAAAGTGCTATAGGCAACAACTTAAAATTGGTGCATACTCAGTAGAGGAGTAGTTTGCGAGTACAAATTGTACTCATAATGGTTTCGTCCCTGGCTATTGTCTTAGCCAGATTTTAAGGAAGAGTAGCTTGAAGGAGGAGACGGAAATGACGTCAATGCGAACTAGGGCGCTTCCCAGTCAGTTGCCTGTAGGGTTAAGGCGAATGACTTGGGCTCCACGTTGTTTGGTGATTTCCGCTGCAAGTACCTATTGAAGAGTATGACTTCGATAAAGTAAGTAAATTCCTTCGGTATTTATGGATGTTCTTTGATTACCAGTTTGATTGTGCTCAGCGACACACTGATCATGGGATCGCTGATGTAGGCACAAGGGTATTTCGGACAACTAGTCCGGGGTCCCCACAGACTTGGTATCAGAGCCAGGTTGACTGTAGGAGACCTTAGTTAGCATGGACGTTAGTTAGGAAAGCAAATATTTTTGTTAAAAATATATTTCTCCCAAAATATATTTTTATCTAGAGAAGTCCAAAAAATGGCTTCGCTCTTCTCATCTTCTCAAATATTTCACCGTCTTACCCCTCTATTTTAAGATTTTTCAAGGAATCTTCTGTTATCTCTTACCCCTTCAAAACAAAGAGTATACCTGACGATGAACCCAAGTGAGACCTAATCAGTTAGCACCCATAAGGAAGAAGCTTCCATCACAAATACTCAACCTTCAACCTCAAGGTGGTTGATTTGCAAATGCCAAGATCGTTAATGTCAACAAAGCAAGAGACCTCCGAAGACCTCAGGTCAACATCAACAATTCTACTCAAGTGTCAACTTCGACGACCCCAATTTCTCCAGCAGAAGACTAAGGTGATAAGATGAAGACTCCACCAACCATGTTCGACAAAGACCCATAGGAAAAACTTATGATAGGAACCTTGGTTACCCCGACTACCACGAGTATTAGGCGTCCGTTGGTACTAGACGTACCTTTTGTGCACCTTGCTTGGGTGTAATATGCTTGTGTGTTGTTTGCAAGTTCTCCGTGTGTGTGTTGTTTTTCTTGTGTGTTCACTATCACGCCTTGTCGGCAGCACAAAGTAATCTCAAACTTCTCTTCTTTAACTCTTCATCATAGTTGCACCTTGTTGCGGATGTAAACCCGCCAAGGGAAAATCTTTCTAAAATGTTTTCCCTCTCATCTAAACCATCTCCCGTTAAGATCTGACAGTTCCGCAAGATACAAAAGACCCCCGATCCTTAGCCAAATAGCCGAAAAGTTTTGTAACATAACCGGCAAGTCAGACAATGGACTTCATGCACCATCTGGAGCAAGTGCGTCAAGATCTTGAAGGAAACTGCAATTGTACGCCAACCTCGTGAAGACACGAGCCCCCACGTCACAAAATTAACTTGTGAATTTACAAGAATACCCCACCGACTTATCGCATCTAACTTTAGGTTAACGTCTGACTCAAGTCCATGATAGTGCCAACTAATCCTCTAGGACCACCAACCTTGACGTGAAACGAGGACATAAGGAGACTCATCTAGAATGGGTAACTAGAGGAACTCAAGGAGTGCATCAGAGTTACTATGAAGATTCGAGCTCAGAGACTGACGGTAATGATGGGTTTCAAAGAGGATCATGTACCTACCCACTTGACGAGCAGTTAGTGGCACCTTAATCCCTTGCGCTAACCTTGCTAGGTTTGACCCACCCAAATTTGTCCCGTGAAATAAAACCAAAGAAAAACCTCGACTAACTCCTACCTATCACCGCAAACTTGGGAAAGATGGATGAGAACCCTAGCCTGCCGCTGATTTTCTGAAGATTATATGAAGCCTCAAGCACAAGACTCATCCAAGGGAGATCGCCACCAACAAACCCGAAGGAAACCAACTTAAAGATCGTCAACATGAAGTTACCCCAGGAGAAAGGACGCCATCGACGTCATCTGCCGAACAACAATCCTAGTTCAACCCGGCTCAACTAATCAAAACAAGAAAGACAAAGGTACCTGTTTGGGAAACAAACGGTGTGAAGATTCTTCACTAACCTTTTTATAAAGTCCATTAAGCCGCGACTTTTTGAACCCACTTACCAAATTCTAGATTAACATCTAACCCCAGTTTGTGGCTATACTAACTGGCCTTATCTAACCACAAGTTTTGACAAAAAGAGAGGTAATGTAGAAAGAATCACATATAGTTGGTAGTGAGAAGACGAAGACGAACAAGGCCGAAGACGATCATCAAGGCCGAAGACGATCAACACTGAAGACCATCTGCGCATCATTGAACCAGGAAGCAAGCACCGTCAACGTTACCTATCTAGCAATCATCCTTTTCAACTTGGCTCGACCAATCACACCGAAGGAGGATTCAAGAAAGCACGAACATCGACCGTTGACATGAAGCTCTTTTTCTAACTTATTAAGGCTAAATGAGAACGCAACCCTTGTACCCTCGTAAAACAGCAGACCGAACCACCTACTCGGGACACTAGAACTGACTTTTAGATTCCTCTGGAAGCTCGATACTCTAGACTGTACTTCTTAAGATTCTTACCAACGCTTCATGAAGCTCAAGAACCAAGGAAGTCAGCAATGAAGTTCCTCCTTTACTCAGCTGAAGAAGGACAAGTCTGAAGACCAATAACCAATGGAATACCCAGAAGAATCAAACGACGTAAGCACCTGCTATGGACAACATCAACCACCAGGCAAGTCCAGATGAATTTAGACGTTTATAACATCCTTTTTCTAACTAGAAACCGGAGAGAGTCAAGTACGCAAACTCGGCGCATCCTGAAAACCATGTGTCTCTTCCTGCAACCCTCGTAAGGCGACAATAGCAGGAAGTGATATCTGCACTGACCCCAAGCACCAAGGATTGACAACCGAGACGAAGAATTGTCAAGCTACTCAAGAAGAACAATGCCTCCAAGTCAACTCCAGCTGCAAACTTCAGCAAGACCGATTAAAAACCCCTTTTTAAGGGGGGAAGACCTGCAATGGGTATACAAGAACGTGGTAATAATTAGTTCCTTGCGCCTCAGCCCCGTAGAAACTGGAAACAACCAACCAAGACTATCCATCAGCATCGATCGTCAAGTCAACCCTAACATCTAGGATCTGAACCCACCAGAGAAAATTATCGACCAGGAACGACCTCGCAACATCAAGTTGTCAATATCTCACCTGACAACCTCACTGAAGAAGCAACGACCTCGGAAGTATAGCCAGCCCAAAACTCGTGCCCTCGTACTCCCCTGTACCCCCGGGCAAATCTCGGGACGAGATTTATTTTAAGGGGGGAAGGATTTGTAACATCCCAAATTTATAATAAGAATTAACAAGACCCAAAATTCAGAACCAACAAAAACTTTTCGAAATTACTACACTAATGATTGTGTTTTCCTTTATATTGTTCTGTTTGACCTTGTGTGACTTGTTGTTTATGTTGTTTGACTAGTAAATATTAATCCAAGAATCCAGCCCAAGTAAAATATATTAAACTTGGTGCTCATGTTATGACAAGAGTATATTCCATATTCTTTTTCTAATCTTATTTTGGCCAAAGTCTATTTCAATGATGTTTGATTTCAGCAACAAATAAAATACCCTTTAGTTGAGAAAGTAAAAGTATTTCCAAAATTATGTGTTCCCAAAAATATGGAGATCTATATGTTATCTCCTATCTAAAGCTAACCATGATATTTTGCATGTATATGCAACCCCCATTTTATAAACCCTGATTTCCACTCCATTTGAAAACAACTCTAGTGGGAAATATATTACCCCACATATTTCCTTTCTCAAACCTTTTTGAAAACAATTAAATGATGAGTTGAGATATTTCTTAAACCTCATCTTGTCATAATTGAGTGTGATCATTTTTTTAAGATAGTATTGTGAATTATGGAATTGGTGGTGTGATTAATTCTTGTGGTTTGATTTGTGTGCTAATGGTTGGAAGTGAATATTGTTGTGTTTTGATGTGGGTGTTTGCTAAATAAAATTATGACGGAAGGAAAAGAAACAAAATGAAACCATCAACACATAAAATCAGGTGACAAGTGACAAACAAATTTCTCCCAGTGAGAAATTAATATTTTCTCTTAAACCAGAAATCAGTAGGGTGACATAGTGCTCACTCCCACTTTGCTCTAATATTTCTTCCCTCTTCAAAATATATTTTCAAAAAAAAATCTAAATTCGCATTTCTATTTCCTTCTTCAATCTTACCAAATCACAACATGTGCTATGATGCACTTATCAAATAAATTCCATCATAGCCCCAAAAATCCCAAACACTTATTCCTATTTTTCCACAGCAATTGCACACTTGCACCTCACCTTTTTCCTTAGCATTAAAATGCAAATAGTTGCAAATAGTGCAAAATGGTGCCCCCTACCCTATATTCAAATGGCAGCCCACACTTGCCCTAACCTTGTCTCCCTCATGTCCAGCACCCACCCAGCACTCCCCTGCACCTTCTGGACAAGCCCAAGCATCCCCATGACCTAAACCTAACCCTAGAACACCTATGGCATGGAGATGGCCACCCCCATGCTCACTTGTTCCAAACCGGCACCAAAACCCCAAGCCAGCACGTCCTGGAGCTGCCCCTTGCTCCCTAGATGCTTCCCAACTCGAGCTCCTTGCTCCTGGCCCCTCACCCTGCCCGCAGTCGCCGGTGAACTGCCGCCCGACATGCTGTCGAACACATCGCATGCGTGCCCGCACCGGAGCCACCCCGGCCGGCACACACCCGACCAGCACGCACCCGACCGCCCCGGCACGCGCAACACCTCCCTTGACCCCGCAGACACCGCGCCGTGCCTCCCTCGCCCCGCACGACGCCGCCCCAGCACGCACCCGTGCCACCCGCGGCATGGACGCTCTCTCCCGCGCCCCCCCACTGCCCGAGCTCTCCCCGTCTATATAAGAGCCCCCTGGGCACTCCACTCAGCACACACCACCTCCACCACTCCCTCTCCTTCACCTCGACGCCCAGGAGCAGCAGAGGAGGAGCTCGGGGCTCCTCTTCAAGCAGCTCGGCCACCGAGCCGCGCCGCCGCTGCAGCCCATCTCCGGCGACGCCACCGGTGTCCAGGCGCAGCCCTAGCCACCCGCAGTCGACCCCGACCCTCGCCGCCACCTCTCGCCGCCGGCAGGTAGCCTCCCCGGCCACTCCCCGAGCCCTCTCTCTCTCCCCTAGCTCTCTGTCCGTCGGGAGGTCAAGGACGGCTGTGCGCCATCGATCTCAGGATCAACGGCCACAGTGCGTTCCCGCCCGATTTAATTTTTCTGGAAAAACTGCTAAGTGCTGGAAACCATATAGCGTAGCCACGTTTGCATGCATTTTCTGAGCAATCTACTCCACCAAAATTTGAAATCTTTGCATGGTTAGAAAGAACAAGTTACATAGATTCAGATGCAACTTTTAGATTTCCAAAATAATTAGTTTAGACCAATGGAAACATGAGGAAAGGATAACATCTAGGGAAGTTAGCTAATCAGTGTACTCCACCACATGAAATAACAGGGATAGCCACTTCCTATACAAATTGCTATTTAACCAGAGGCCTAAAAATAGCAAACTAAAATGTGGTAGCTAGTATAACATGTAATCTTCACATTGATGCAAGCCATGATCATGAAGGGTAATTCCCTGATTCAAAATTAAAATGACAAATGTGCTAATCGATAAACTTAAAATAGGGAAATTTCTCTGTCAGAAAATTGATTTGAACTTTGAAATTCAATATCTTGAGATCTAGGAATCTAAAAATATCAAGTGAAAATGTTCTGGAAAGCTTATGAAATTATGTAACTAACTAAAGTGGTTTCACCCCATTTAGGTTAATAGATAAATAATGATATTAAAAATACCACAGAAAGTACAGAATATAAACTTGTTTTTTTCTGATACTCTACTAATCCAAATGAGGTCAAACCAATTTTTTTAACTCACATTTAAGCAATACTAGTTACCCCTAAAAGGATTTAATTTTTTAATACAATTAACTTGAGTTGTAGCAAAAACAAGAAAACCAACATTCTGGATTAAAACGTTTATACAGGGAGTTTAATAACCCGAATTGAATTAAATCCAATTGGGTTGTCTTCTACACATTAGTAGCTATCCACAGAATTTTATTTCACATTTTTGTGATGAACAGAAGCCAAGTTATGCAATTAACCATGCACCACTAGTTTCTGCCTTATTTAAGACCTAATTAAATAATAGATAATTAAATTAAATTGAAATCAAATTGTGTTGCTTTGTGAGTGCAGTAGCTAGGTGTGATGCATGAGATTGTTATGATGCTTGATTGATTAGTTTAGAAATGGTATGTATTGCTTGTTTATGTTGATAATTAGGTTATCTTTATGTGGTTAATATACTAGCCTTGCTTGTTAAACTTGCTTATATTCAAGTTGAGTGCTAGCTTGAGTATCATGTTAAGGTCTTTACCTTAGCTTGGTAGAATGTTGTGAATTAAATAAAAGAGTTGGTAGCTTAACTTTTGTCTGAAGTATTTCCTGTTTAAATGAAGATGCTTAATCACAACTTTAAACATAACTTTTAAATATGAGTAGGGTTGGTGATTGCCCAAACTTGTTTGGTAGATAATAATCTTCTCTCATGATTGTTGTTTGTTAGTATTGCTTGATGATTGTTGTTGGAGTGTCCTACTGTGTGTTGATTGTGTTCTTTCCCTTTTGCGATGCTAGATATAAACGCTACCGGAGTGATCCTTGGGAAGGATTTATTGGAGAAGAATCAGAAATTATTTCTTTGGTCAGTGAGGAGAAGTCCAGGGACATTATGCTGAAAACAGGCAAGCTACTCCGCTGAGCTTGCATTTACATACCTCTAATTTAATCACCTGCAAGTTCCTAAAGTAGTGGTATTGATTTTCTGAAAAGCCTTTTCACAAAGGATATGAAAACTGCTTTATCACCCTATGTAGAATGTAGAGTAGACACCTAAAACTATAGGATGGGAAAAATATGATTTATTCCAAACTCCTTTTTAAAGTACCTAGTTGATGATGAAATGCCGAGTTATCGGTGTTAAAGTGGAGAAGTGATAAAGTGGGTGGTTTATGAAAAATGCACATTGTGTCTTAGTACCATGACGACCAGCCGATAACCTGTGCGACCACATCTACCCAAATATGGGAACGGGCGTAGTCATATAATTTGCTCGTGTTAGTACTGGATACCTCATCGACGGAGACGACTCCGTTATGCATGAGGGGATGAGCATGGCGACTCTAACCCCTGACCTGGGTCCCGGCAATATGTTGGCTTGCGGGATTGAAGGGCTTCGTGCTCGCCGGGCAAAACTACGAGTCCCTACATCTAGGTTCCTCGACGGGGGATCCTGTACTAGGTGTTGAAGGAATGGTGAAATCGTAAGGGCAGGGTCCTATACTAGCATGAGCAAAGGACAGGCTATGGTCGGTGGCTCAACTTCGCATACACCTTGTATGGCGGGACGTGGCAGACACGATGAGCTACCGGATGGGTGTGGGAAAAGCGTGCTACCTCTGCAGAGGGTAAAAACTATTCGAATAGCCGAGTCCTCGGATATGGACAGTTGGGAGGTTGTACTAGACTATGTGCAAGTTTTACAAAAGGATGTAACATTAAAGAAACAAAGGTGTGGCTGATGTTTCCCAACTATACCAAATGAAGTGGTATGAGTTGTGGAGGAAAAGAGACCATGATGAGTCGTGGTCGGGAAAAAGGAGGAGTTTTGGATAAATAATAAAAATTGTGATTCTCTCTAAAGATAGTAGTAAATCTCTTCTTACCTTTTTCAACAAAGATATAGAGATAGAGTAATAACTAAAAGTGCTATAGGCAACAACTTAAAATTGGTGCATACTCAGTAGAGGAGTAGTTTGCGAGTACAAATTGTACTCATAATGGTTTCGTCCCTGGCTATTGTCTTAGCCAGATTTTAAGGAAGAGTAGCTTGAAGGAGGAGATGGAAATGACGTCAATGCGAACTAGGGCGCTTCCCAGTCAGTTGCCTGTAGGGTTAAGGCGAATGACTTGGGCTCCACGTTGTTTGGTGATTTCCGCTGCAAGTACCTATTGAAGAGTATGACTTCGATAAAGTAAGTAAATTCCTTCGGTATTTATGGATGTTCTTTGATTACCAGTTTGATTGTGCTCAGCGACACACTGATCATGGGATCGCTGATGTAGGCACAAGGGTATTTCGGACAACTAGTCCGGGGTCCCCACACTAGGTGTCGAGGAAATGGTGAATTTCGTAGCGGTAGGGTCCTATACTAGCATGAGCAAAGGAAAGGCTATGGTCGGGAGCCCGTCGTGACATACACCTTGTATGACGGGATGTTGCCCACACGACGAGTCTTCCGGATGGATGGGGGAAAAGCGTGCTACCTCTGTAGAGGGTAAAACTATTCGAATAGCCGAGTCCTCGGATATGGACAGTTGGGAGGCCCTACTAGACCATGTGCAAGGTTTTAAAAGTTTTGCTAAAATATGCAAGATTCGGAAAAAGTGGAAGTGTGTTACCCAACTATACCAAATGGAGTGGTATGAGTTGTGGAGATAAAAAGACTATGATGAATATGGTCGGGGAAAAGGAGGAGTTTTGGATAAATGATAACAATGGTGATTTTCTTTAAGGATAGTAAATGAAATTCTTCTTACCTTTTTCAACAAAGATATAGAGATATCTAGATAAATAAAAGTGTAGTACAAAGCAACTTAAAATGGGTGCATACTCACGTTAGGGGTAGTTTGCGAGTACAATTCCCATTGTACTCATTTTGGTTTCGTCCCTGGCTATTGTCTTGGCCAGACCCCGAAGAGAACTACGCTGAAGCGGTGTATGGTGACTTCTATGCGAACTAAGGATCTTCATTAGTCAACTGCCTGTCGGGTCATCGTTAGGATGCGTTGGACTTCTACTACGTAGCTTCCGCTGGATACTTTTGATTTGGCCCATGAAGGCACCTATGTAAGACTTTGGTCTAAATGACCTATTATGTAAGACTTTAATTCGGTATTGTGATGGATGTAAACTTTGGTATTCAATTCGGATTATGGGCAACAACAGACTGATCATGGGATCATTGTGTGAACCATAATCGGGTATTTCGGACATCTAGTCCGGGGTCCCCACATTAGGTAGGCGGGACGGCGGCCATGGCGTCGCTCTCCGGTGGCAATTTCTCGGGCTGCTCTCTCGGTGGGGAAGGAACAGGAGGGAAAGAAGGGTGTCGGCGCGAGGGATGGGGAAGGAGGAGAGCTAGGGTGGCGGGGGGGGGGGGGGGCTCTTATCCACGCGTGGCAGGGGGGGCCCGGCGTCGAGGCAGGGCACGGGGACCTGGCGGCATGGCGCGGCAGTGAAGCCACTGTGGCGACAGGGAAGAGGATGCCATGAAGATTTTCTGAAAAACCCCCTGGCTAAAATGAAATGCATTACAACTTGGTCCAGCAACAGTTTAGTGAATTTAATTGAGGCCCTAAACCATTTTTATAAATTCTGCAAAAATTCATGTGGGCTCTCAATATCATCTAGAAGCTCCAAAAAAATTGGTGCTGCAAAATAAAAAGTTTGAGCAACATTTGTTCAAAGGGTTTGAATAAGGCAAAATTTAATAATTTCCAAAATCCATTTACTTGGGGTATTTAAACATTCTCAAAATAATTGAAAATATTCTTGGAGGCTCCCAATAATATAATGAAGCTCCCCATATTTTATTTTGAATTTTAGGGAAGTTGAACTTGGAGTCAAAATTCACAATTTGTTTAAACCAATTTTGAATTCCAAATATTTATTACTTTGCTTAACAAGCCATTGTCTTTGAAAAAATTTACGAAAGGTAAACTTGGAACTTCCTGGACAAATTGGAAGTTCAAAACAATTTGGTTTTGCTAGGTGGAGCAATTGCATTTGGTGTGGAATTTTAGGAAGTGTTTTGCTTCTTTTTAATGTTTTCCATTTGTTGCTTTGATTAAATTTAGCAATTTAATAGTGTATGCCATGATGCAATGAAAAGAAAAGGTGAAAATTTGGCCCATATTTCAGGGAACCAAATCTAGGCTATTACAAGGCTCGCGCGGCCTCGGTCGCCACCTTGTCTTCCGGCAGTGTGGGAGGAGTGGCAGCCCGTGCTAGCGACGGCGCCACCTCTTCAACCTCCTCCTCCGCGCGGTGCTCATCCACGGGAGGAGTAGCCACACGCTACGACTCGTCAGCCGTAGGCGTCGCCGTGGTGGCGTCGACGGTCTCTTCAAGCTTGCGAAGCCGTCGCCTCTTCGACGCCGCAAGGTTGCTGAGAAGAAAGACAAACAGAAGATCTGTCAAGAGGGTTTTCGAAAGCGAAATGCTAAAGGAAAGAAGAAGGACCAGGGCTTACTCGTCAGCCATCCTCCACACCCTCTTCTTCGCCTTCGGTGGCTGGGGGCTGCTTGCTCCGGCTCCTTCTCGAGGCGCTCCTGCCTCCTCGCTAGGAGCGCCCCTCGCGGCGTCCTTGTCGTGGGCGAACTTGGAGCGGGGCTCGCGGCGCCCTCCCTGGCGGCTGCTCTCCTCCTCCTCCACCACGGTGCGTCGGGAGGGAGCCCCGCGAGAGGGATCCTCGTCCCTGCTGGAGGAAATCTCCTGGACGTCCCCTTCAGGCGGTACGCTCCTTGGGGAGCTAGCGGAGCCTCCCGAGGGGTCAGCGCCTCTCGAGGCCTCGTCCTCACCAGAGTCCTCCGCCTCGTCTGGCTCCGACGGCTCGTCCATTTGCTCCGGCTCTGCCGCCCGCGGATTGCCTCGGGGCCCGCAGTGTCCCGCGGGCACGATGCCCCACTCATCGAATCTGGGCATGCGCCTGCGGTGCTCGCGCACCTTCTCTTCCCCGAAGGTGAAGAGCGGCCGGGCCACGTCGATGGCCGGGGCTGGGATGGCCGCCGTAGTAAAGAGGGCCACCATGACCCTGTCCAACACCTCCGGGGCGAAGTTGTCCGTGCACAGGCGCATCCTGTCCTCCAGGCCTGCGTACGTCCACATCGGCTCCGAGTGCCACTGGAGGGGGGCGATGCGGCGCCTCGTGAAGTCCTTCGCCACCATCTGGCCAGTGAGCCCGGCCTCGCGGAGCTCCCGCAGGCACTCGTATACCGCGTCAAGCTTCGGGCCCTCGAAGCCCTCGCTCGCCTAGCGCGCCCACTTCTTCGGGGGCGCCACGGGTATCTCCAGGAAAGAGCTATTCACCTTGGTGTCGACGAAGAACCACCGCTGGCGGAAGTCCTCCACCTTTTTCGTCACCTTAGTGATGGCATTCTCGCCGCTCCACGCGATGGGGATGTAGTTCCTGCTCCTGGCGTCGGCGATGCGGAAGAAGACGCATCCGGTCCGCTCATTCTGCGCGGTGGACCGGAGTGCGTAGAAGCTGCGGAAGAGGTCCACAGAAGGATGGATACCAACATAGGCCTCGCAGAGGTAGGTGAAGACGGAAAGGATGAGGATTGAATTGGGATGGAGATGGAGGAGTTGGATCTGGTACGACTCCAGAATCCCCATGAGGAAGTCGGAAAAGGGAGGAATGAGACCGGCGTAGAGAGTGTTAAGGAAGATGGGGTAGTACCCCTCGCGAATCTTGCTGCTGCCAACCGGCTCCATGCTTGTGGCGCCGAGCTCGTGGGTCTCCGCGGCCGCCAGGTGGCGCACCTTTTCGATCGCCGCCGAGTGGATGCGGGACTTCAGCAGCGCCCCCTTTGGTTCAGCACTCCCCGACGCTGCCGCGGGCTTGCCAGCCGGCATCGGAGCCTTGTCCTTCTTGGGAGCGGCTGCTCTCTTGGGCGCCATGGTCGCAGAAGAGAAGGAGGTCTTGGAGGTGGAGCGCTCTGAGAAGAAGGAGGCGTTTGGGGGAAGTGTGCGGCGGAGTAATGGCTGGAGTGACGGGCGCCATCATCGTGCGCAGGCTTTATTAACTAGTTACCAAGGGCGTGGCGGGTCCCACCGGGTCACCCGTTGAAGACGAGGAGATCGTGGCCTCAGGCGCAACCGCTGCGCCCCACGTGTCACGGCCCAGGCAGGCATCGTTGGGCCACCGACGCTTCGCCTCCATCCGCGGACTTCGGCATGCCCATCGTGGGCCCGGGGGCTACTGTCGGCACAGTGGAAACCAGGGTACCACGGGCCGGCCTGCCAGGGCCCACGACACTCTTCAGAAGATTTCGCTAAGGACCAGGCTCTCTAAGCCTGGCGAGCCTCGCGAGGGTTTTCTCCTCGCGAGGTACCCCTCCTCGAGAGGGCCTCTCGGATGCCTCGAGAGGATCAAGCCTAAAGGCACGGTGAGGCCTCTGGCCTCGCGGGGTTTCCTTCCCCACGAAGCGAGCTCTGTCTCCGCGACAGTGCGCACATGGGCTCTGCGCCCGTTGCAGAGTGACGCGCGCATCTGCGCGCGGTGACGACGACGCCGCAGTTGCCGTTCTCGTGTATAAAGCGGTCAACAAAGCAGCACCAAGCAAAGCGGACAACGAGACTTGCCATTCCGGTGATAAGGGGACCGTCTGCAGCTACGCTCCAAGGGCGACGTCACCGTGGGGCGCCTCCCGAGCCCCAGCAGCACCAGCCCATCGTCCTGGCTGGACGGTGGCTTTTCCAGCTTTGGTGACACCGCTCGCCTGCCATGGACCGCGTCCATGGCCTCCCCCTTTATCATGCACCCGGCCTCCTCCTTCGTCGCCATGTGGTAGCCCTTCCCGCCAAGATGTTTGGGGGAAGAGGTCCAAGACACCTATAAAAGGAGGGGGAGCACGTTCGAGCAAAGGGTTCAAAGTATGGTTCAAGTATCTGAGATCTAGGGTTCGAGATCTAGGGTTCTGAGACCTGTGTTAGCCATTGTTAGCCACCTCGAGCTCCCGAAGCTCTCTTTGTACTGTAACCTCTCCAAGCAGTGCAATACAACCAAGGCAGGACATAGGGGTTTTACCTCTCCAAGAGGGCCCTGAACCTGGGTAAACACCGTGTGTTCATCTCTGCAGTGCCGTCCCACAGTGATCTCAGCGAGCACCGTCGCCGAGGCACGTTGAGGGTTGTTTGATTCCGTGTTCAGCCCCTTACTCGTTACCTAGAGAGACACACCCAGTTCCTGGGACAGATCTCCGACAATGGACGACGCGAGGACTGCTGCATGGAGAGCGACAGCAGCAGTCGCAGCAGCTGCTACGACGAGGAGGACGAGGATGAAGATGAAGAGGACTCCCTCAGCGTCAAGGCTGAGAGGAGACTGCTTCCCTGAAGATGTGGGGGCGACATCACGGCAGCCCCCCCACCCCCGAAGATGTCCTTGACCTCCTTCTTGGCGGCCTCGTCGACGTACTTCTGGAAGTAGCGCCTTGCGTGGTGAGGTGGTGCTCCTTTCTTGCGTAGGAGCCAACCTTTCTTTGTAAAAAGTAGGCCCCATGGTAGACTTTCGGATGGCGAAAAACTTGTACTCTTGCTGCCGCTTGGCCTTCAAGCTAAATAGATGCGATCGAGAACGGTTTTCTACAAAACTCGCTGTTGATTGCGTCACTAGCTGAACCGTCATAGGGGCCAGTGGGGAACAGATGGCCTATAAAAGGCTCTCTAGCCCCCAGCTCCTTGGCCACCCTTAGTCCTGCTTCTTCTTGCTGCTTGCCCTCACTGCCCCTTCACAAACCATAAGGCCATGTCGGGGGAGGTAGGAATGTCCTTCTCAGGGACGTCGACGGCGGCGTCCGTGCACCGGGGTGCGGCGGAGGCTCCCAGGGGAACTGGGGCCCGTGCCGCTGGAGAAGAAGATGAGGTGATGTCGCGCCTGGCCCTCGCTATGGGCGTTTCGCGCTTGGCGATGATCTCTGGTCCCGCAGCCCAGGAGGAGGCTCGGGTGTGTGCGCTCCACAGGGCTCAGCTTCTGGCGGCCTTGAAGGGGAAGACCACGGGGATCCTGGAGGCATCCCTGCTCTGGGAGGAGTTAGATGCCATCGAACAGGTCGGTGTCATGTTTTTCTCGTCCCCTCGCTCCTGTTGGGCCTGGTCTAGATCCTGACCAAACTTGTCCCCTGTCGCAGGCGGACGACAATGCCATGAGCGAGGTGTCGGCCGAGGTGGTCTCCCTGCTCCACTGCCTGGTGCTCGGATGCACGAAACAGCCAGGAGACGCCTGAAAAATCCTTCCGGGTTCTCCCTCTCCTCCTAGGCGTCCCCGGGAATTGAGAGGTCCCCCATTGGGCGTGAACAAGGCAAGGGCGCACACCAAGGAGCGCTAACGCCAAGCTGGCCTTAGTAGCACAGGGTCTAGCAGTTGCACAACCGAATGTAAATTCAAGAATGTAATTCAGAATGTAAATTCGGATGTATGCAGCCCTAGACTCAACTCCCGGGGTCATTTCCCAAATCTTCCTTTGCACCAACGCGCCGTCTGGTTTTCAGAGGAGGCCGCTTAGGTGCAAGGCATGATAGATGTACCCCCTAAGTCGGACTATACCTTCCGGGAGTCCTTCGCCACTGTCCACGGGTACTAGGCCAGAGGGAAACAGACTGTTCACCAGGCTGGTCGCATACCCCCGCAAAGGCTCTCATCAACCGTCAAGCATGCGCAGGTCGATGGTATATTGACTCTGAGCGAGATGTTATGCCTAAATGCAGGATGCTGATGTAAGAACTTAGCTGTTTTCCTGTCGCTTCTCCAGCCCATCCAGTCCTTCCTGGGTGTCGAACTCCTTTTTTCGTGTCCCGCCGCCAAATCCTGCCCCGGGGAAGGAGCTACACACAGCAAAATTTCAGTAGGATAAGAATGGACCCTCTTTCCTATCATGCTAGCGTGTTATCCGAAGCAAACCGCAAGCACAGTTGGTAGTACATTTCTGTGGTGAGGTGCGTTTCACCACAGCACTGCCCGATTCCCCTTTCCGCGGCAGCACGGCATGATCGGGCGGCGGTGCCTAGCCTACGAGGCCACTCGCGGCGCTTCTACCCATCTGCCACCGGCATATACCGGCCCCCTACTTACGGGTTGCTAAGGATAACACGCTTCCATGGAAGGATTGAGGCTCACGGGAATTGAAATAACTTATCTTTTATTCTCCTGGCGACGATTCTTACACCCTATTACAGAACACTAGCCCCTCAGGCGTGCTTTAACGGATCCGACGTTTGCGATTCATGTTCGTAATCAGGGGTAGAATTTCCGAAGATTCTCGATGTTCCAGGCGTTGCCTTCCGGCCGGCCTTGCTCGTCCTCAAGGTACACCGTTCCGGGTTTCAGGGTATGTGTCACCCGGAAGGGTCCTTCCCACTTTGATGACATTTTGTTCAGGCCTTGCATGTTTTGCCTCTTGCGGAGTACCATGTCCCCGGGTTGCAGCTCCCGCGAGCGAACATGACGACTGTGGTATCGGCGGAGTCCTTGTTGGTACCGAGCTGACCGTAAGGAGGCCCGGCACCTTCTCTCTTCCAGCAGGTTTATGTCATCGATCCTCCGCTCTTCTTGCGTGTTCTCATCATATGCGAGCACCCGGGGTGATCCGTACTTGAGCTCTGATGGCAGGACTGCTTCAGCTCCGTAGACGAGGAAGAAAGGTGTCTCTCCAATGGCTCTGCTTGGTGTTGTCCTGAGTGACCACAGCACGCTTGGCAGGAGATTAATCCGGTATTTTCCCTTGTTCTCCAGCTTCTTAAAGGCTTTGGTCTTCAATCCCTTGAGAACTTCTGCATTTACTCGCTCTACTTGCCCGTTGCATCTTGGGTAGGACACCGAGGTAAAACACACCTTGATGCCCATTTCTTCGCAGAAGTTGAGGAAGGCTTTGCTTGTGAACTGAGTGCCGTTGTCGGTGATGATTCTGTTCGGTACTCCAAACCGGTAGATGATTCCTTTGATGAACTTGATGGCGGCCTGAGCCGTCTGACGTGGAACTGGCATTGCTTCCACCCACTTTGTGAACTTGTCGATTGCCACGAACAGGTACTCGTGACCTCCCACAGACTTTGGTATCTTGTCGACAATGTCCAGCCCCCAGACCGCAAACGGCCAGGAGATTGGTATCAGCTGCAACGCTTGAGTTGGCTGGTGCGTGTTCTTGGTGTAGTACTGGCAAGCTTCACAGGTCTTGACTAGCTGCTCCGCGTCATGAAGTGCCGCTGGACAGTAGAACCCTTGGCGGAAAACCTTCCCCGCCAAAGATCTTGAAGCCACATGACTTGAGCATATCCCCTCGTGTATGTCCCTCAGTAGTTCTTGGCCTTGTTCTTGCAATATGCACCGTAGCTTGACTCCGTTTTCGCACCGCCAGTAGAGCTCACCGTCGATTAGGACGTAGAGCTTTGCCCGGCGGGCCACTTGCTCAGCTTCGTGGTCGTCCTCCGGGAGGGTGTGTTCCACCATGTACTTGATGATGTCCTGGGCCCAGGGTGGGTGGGTCCGTTCCACCAGCAATACCTCCTGGCCAGAAGGAAGCAGAGCTTCTTCGGCCGCGGGCACTGCCGGGTCTTGGGCTTCCAGGCTGGCTACCCGTGTTGTTGGTGTAGAAGGGTTGCCAGCCTCCTTTGTCGCTGAAGAGCTTGGCTTCAGCCTCTCGGGAGAGACTGAAGGCCGCTTGAGCACCTCGATGTAGATCTCGGGAGGTACCGGTTCTCGCTTCGACGCCAGTTGTGATAGCTCGTCCGCAGATGTGTTTTCCTCCCGCGGCACATAAGCAGCTCTGAAACTACTGAAGCGCCGCTGAAGTTTCCACACTTCTTCAACGTACGGCACCATCTGAGGACAGGCGTACTCTTTGTTGACTTGTTTGATGACTAGTGCTCGATCACCTGCCTTGGCACACCAGGTAAACCTGACGCTTCCCGTGCGAAGACGTCAGAATTTTCCTGAAGGAAGGCGATGAGCGCGCTTTCCTATTTCTCGATGAGGTGGGCACCGATGGTGATGGTGCGAGAGCCGTCACTCGTGAGTGCCACCTTCTTGGTCATCTGCGGGTCGCCGCGGAATGGCACCCTCTTGGAGGCCACGGGTGCCGAGCTCCCGGGGTTCCCTCCGCCCCCGACCGCAGCATCAGCACCAGCGTCTTGCATGTCTTGTCGGGTGTCTGCCATTGCGGCCACCATCTGGTTCAGTCTGTGGATGCAGTAGATGGCGTCGTCGATGTCGGCCTTGATCCTGATCACTCCCCAAGCCGCCGGGATTTTCATCATGTTGTAGGCGAAATGGGAGACGGCCATGAACTTGGCCAGCGCGGGTCGGCCGACTATGCCGTTGTAGGGGAGCGGCGTGTCGGTGATGTCGAAGACGATCTCCTCGGTGCGGAAGTTCTCGGGGCCACCAAACATGACCGGAAGAGAGATCTTCCCCAGAGGCCGTGTGATACTCCCGTTCACGCCTTGGAACACGCCGGTGTCTTGCAGGCGGGAGAAAGGGATTTGCAAAGTGGCCAGGACCTTTGTCGTCAGCAGGTTGAGGCTGGAACCTCCGTTGACCAGCAACTTGGTGACCTTGAAGTTGTGGATGATGGGCGACACGACTAGGGGCAGTGTCCCTACCCCGACGGTGTTGTCAGGGTGATCTTCCGGGTCGAAGGAGATGACCTGGTTAGACCACTCCATGGGCTTTAACGGCGTCGGGGCGACCGTGTTCAGCTCCCGGACGAGTCTCTTGCCGGCGCTGTTGGAGGGAGGCAGGGAGGCTCCCCCGTGAATGCACCCGACGACGCCATTGGCTTCTTGGAATTGTCCGAGGTCGCCGCCCTGAGGAGCCGGAGCGTCCCCGTTGTCGGCGAACTCCACGTTGTTTGGCCCACGTCCGCCTTGGCCACCGCGCCCTCCTCCACGGCCTCCGCGTCCTCCACCACGCGCCCATCCCCGGCCATCACCGCCTTGGCGACCTGTGGGACAGTTCCGGGAGTAGTGCCCGTGGAGTCCGCAGCTGTAGTAGGCACCTGGGCCGGTCCCGCCTCCTTGACGTTGCGTGTGCGCAGCGAGGCCGTTTACTTGGTGGCAGTCCTTGAGCAGGTGATTGCCGTCGGGGTGGACGTGGCACCATGGATCTTCATCGCCCTCAGAAGTCGAGGCTGGCTTGACCTTCTTGGTGAGAGGCTCGGTGACGAAGACGCGCTTGACGGGACCGGGGTCCCGCTTCTTGCTCTTGGCGGGGGTGGCCTCCTCGGGTTCCTCCTCCCCGTGGACTCTGACCCCCCTCTTCTGTGCGGGCGCAGCGGTCCGCGAGCTCCCATAGCTCACGGGTAGTCTCGATGCGATGAGTGCTCAACTTCTCGCGCATCCGGGTATGTCGAACGTTGGCGTGAAAGGACTGAATCACCAGCTCCTGCTTGATGCTTGGGATGGTTTTCATCTTCTGGGTGAAGCGTTGGATGAACTTGCAAAGAGTTTCACCCGGAAGCTGCTTGAAGTCGTGCAGGTCGCTGGGAAGTCCTGGGCGCTGGTAGCCGCCCTGGAAAGCCCCCAAGAATGCCTCCTTTAGTGCCCGCCAGGATCGGATGGAGCACTTGGGGAGGTTGAGGAGCCATGACTGAGCATCTCCCTTCAGGGCCAATGGGAACCAGTTGGCCATCATGACCTCGTCGGCCCTGGCGACCACCGCAGCCAGCAAGTACAGCTGCAGGAAGTCCCGAGGGTTGGTGGTGCCATCGTAGCGGAGGACGTCGATCTTGAACTTCTTGGTCCAGGTGGCTTGGCAAAAATCAGGGGAGAGGGCGAGGCAGCCCTCAGCGATGTCGTCGTCCCGATCTTCCCGTCGATGGCGCTCTCGACGACATTCGATGCGGGTGCATGCATCCTCGTGGAGACGGTTGTTGAGGTCGTTGCGCAGATCCAGGTTGCGTGTGGAGGATGAACCAATGGAGATGGTCGGGCTGCCGTTGCGGTTCGCCCGACCCGCCGCGGGAGGGTTTGCTTGAGGAGGCACGGCTTCACCTGGGCGATCTTCCCGGGGAGGGTCCCGGGGTTCTCGCGCCTCTGCTCCCTTGGCTCCGAGGCTGTCGACGGTGGGGGCGTGAACGGGCTCACACCTGGGGCCGCCGTCGGCGAAGTGGAGGAGTTCCTAGTAGACCTTGGGGTTATCGGTGCTGGGTGGAAACTAGATCAGAGCCTTGGCGGTGATGAGGGCGTCGTGGCGGGCCTGCGCGTCGTCCGAGAGGAGAGTGCAGGACTTGCTCTTGGTGCCCTACTGACCCTTGCTAGCGCGGGCACCCTCGCTCTTTTCACCGACAGAGAGGTCCTAGCCAGTGTTGCCGCCCATGCTCTTCTCCGCGCCACCATCTTCGCCGCTCCGGGTTGGGTCGCCTGCCCCGCCCAGAGCGTCCTTCTCCGGAGGTGGAGGAGGAGAAGCCCGGTTTGCCGTAGCAGCGCGACGCTCGCCGGTAGCCTGAGAGCGCGCAGGGGAGGTCGCCTTGGACGTCTGGGCGTCGGGCCTCTTCTTTGGCGCCATGGTCGACGAAGAACTTGACGCAGATCTCCTCGAAGATCTCGAAGCTGATGAAGAACTTGTGGAAGATCTCGACGAAGAACATGAAGCCGATGAAGAAGAAATCAGCACTTGTGCCCCCTACCTGGCGCGCCAGATGTCGTGGCTTGGATCACGGACACCGGGAGTAAAGGATACCCCTTTTTAGGTTCGGTATGGGGCGCGAAGGAGGCTGAAGAACGTCTTACGCCCGGGGGCTTCGGCTAAGCTCGAGATCTACGTACTAGCAAGCATCACAGAGACACAAGGAGTTTACCCAGGTTCGGGCCGCCCGGAGGCTAACAGCCCTACTCCTGCATGTCTGGATTGAGAGGTGTGTCATGGTGTAGCTTTACAATGGTGGTCGCGGGTGAGAACCCGGGAGGTGTTGGCTAGAGGTTGAAGATGAGCAGATCCTGGCCCGGAGGAGATCACCTCTCGCCTATGCTACTCTTCGTCTTGTGCTACCTAGCCTAGCCTCCGACTCTCTCCTGGAAAGTCCTCCCCGAAAAATCTTCTCCTTCCCTTAGGTGCCTCGGTCCTCCTTTTATAGGCTAAGGGGATACCACAGGTGCACCCTTGGGGCCGGAGGGGTTTTGGCGGGAAAACCCCTCCGGGTTCTCCTTAGGAGGCGACGTGGCCTCCTCTCGTCCAAGTATTCTTCTAAGAGGGGGTAGGTGAGGTCGCCCACCTTTTCCAGGGAGGGCGGACAGAGGCTGACAGCTTTTCCGCCTCTGCCCCCCTTTGGCGCCTCCATCTTCTTGGCGCCCAGGTCTTCTAGGAGCCTCCAGCCAGGGCTGGCAAGCTTATCCTCTTTGCGCGCTGGAGGTGGGTTCCCGGGGGTGAGCCTGGCCTCCTGCCGGGCGTCGGGGTCCCGGGACCATCATGCCTGCTTCCGAGTCGAGGGGGCCCCGGAGGGTCCCCTGGTCCTTTACCTTGGTTGTCAATGCCCCGCGCGTCGGGACGCCGTGGGGCAGATAGGGGGGGCCCATATGCCAGTCTTGTTCCTTGGCCTTGAGTGCCTCCTTGGTGGGCCCATGTGCGATGGACCCACTTTGACCGCATCAGGGGAACCCCATGTTCCACTGTTGCGACAATGGCAGTAGCTAGTTGATAGTCTCTCTCTCTTGTGCTTCATGTCTTATGATCTTGTGAGCTGCCTCACATGATCAAGATCGATTATTACAATGCTATGTGATGTGTTTGCTGTGATCCGATGGATTATGAAGTTATGTTCAGATTGTGCATGATTCTTATATGAGTCATTTATGTTCTTGCATGCTCTCCGATGTGCGTGGTTACTTTGGCCAAGTGATTGTGTATATCTCCAAGAGAGGGTATTTATGCTAGATAGTGGGTTCATGCCCCCTTTTGTTCCTGGGCACGAGTGACAGAAACGTCGAAGGGTGAGGGTGCGCTGTTGCCACTAAGGGTAAAACAGTGGTGTTAATGTCTCTTTTGATATTAGTATTGCTTACTTCATGCACTTTACTTAATGCAATTGTCTGTTGCTTACAACTTAATACCGTTGGGTGACAGGCTGGATAGCGATCCCACGGTGGACTTTTTAGACAAAGACGCAGTTGGACTCAACGGTCTTTGTTCCTTGTCGTGATGCCTCCATAAATATTATCATGTCCTTTTTGTGATAGCTAAATTTGGTTTGCGTCATGATCTTGTCAATTGCCTAGCTGTAATTCGTTCACCCATCACATGCATATTTTATTTACTTGAGAGACTCCACTAGTGAACCCATGGCCCCCGGTCCATCTTCTAACATTGTTTACAACCTCATTTACTTGCTTTTAGTCATCATTACTCCTCTGGTCACTTTTCATATTTCATCATACAATTAACCGCTTTGTTTTCTACGAGACCGGAAAGATTGACAACCTTTCCGCCATTGGGGGCAAAGTTTTTTGGTTGAGTGTGTGCAGGTCCATGTCTGTTGAAGGTCAAGCGCCAGAGATCTTCAACATTCACCTCGTTGTTGATTTCAAAGTCCTACTGGTTCGATAAACCTTGGTTCGTTAAACGAGGGAAAACTGCTACTAGCTGCAATTCCGCCTTCGCTTGGTGCACCACCCAACTTATTGTAATACAGCAGCAAGCTCTTTTCTGGCGCCGTTGCCGGGGACTTTGGAGCTACAGCAAGGGGAGTCTCATACTCTCAATCTCTTTACTTTGTTTTTGTCTTGTTTACTTTATATCTCATTTAGTTTATTTTCCTATTTCAAAATTTTAAAAGCCAAAAAAATTAGTGTAGTCTTTAATTTTGTCCTGTCTTTATGTCTAGCTTTACCACTCTTGATATGCCTCTCTTAGCCGAGTTCTTTACCTTCAAACAAAAGGGAGAAGAAAGTTTTAAAAATGCTTGGGATAGAATTTCAGAATTACATCAAAAGATCCAACCCATGCTTGCTATGTGTGTTTTAGTGAGATGCTTTTATTATGGACTGTCTGATGCATGCAAGCATGTTTTGGATGTCATTACTGGAGGAAACTTTCTTGAAATTGATGAATTAGAATCCTTGAGAATTATAAAAGGCTTAGTTGTTTTTCCCACCAATGAGAAAACTAATGGAATACATGGTAGATTAGATAAAACAGAAAATATTTTATGTAATCTAAATTTAAATGAAATAGAGGTGAGCTCTAAAGATTATCAAATCCTTGAAATAAATGGAGATTGGGAACCGTATATCCCTATTGAAATAAATGATCAAAGGTTCCTTGCTTTTTGTGATACTGGTTCTATGATATCAACTATGCCTAAAATGGTTTTCGATGCTATGAATTTTGGTGGCTTATTTGATTACCCTTTTTGTCACTCTCATTCTGATGGTAGCTCTTCAAAAATTTATAAAAGAGTTAATGAAGTCATTGTCACTTTTAAACATAAGACTGCTTTGATGGATTTCTTGGTTCTTGAGTCAAAAGCTCAAGCTAATATTGTTCTTGGAAGATCTTTCCTTCATTCTGTGGGAGCTTTTATTGATGTTAAAAAGGGCTGCATACTTTTTTGTTTTCCCATTAGGGGCAGGTTCTCCTTTCCCCTCAAAGAGAAAGAAGGGCTTATTGAAGGAAAAGTTGCAATAGATTTCAAAAAAACTTTATATTTGGCATTGCGCCTAGCTAAAAGGCGTTGAAGAAAAGCGCTTGTTGGGAGGCAACCCATCTTTTATTTTCTTGATTCATGAAGGTATTACCTATGTAGAAACTTCATTATATCTTTTTCTTTTGGTTTTTTGTGCCAAGTTTAGCCTCTAATGCATTGAAAGTGCGAGGTATTGTGTTGCTGTCCAAAAACAGATTATGTGCGCCTGTTGCACGAAAATCCTAAAATCGCCAGAATTTTTTCTTTTTATGATAATTTTTTGCAGCAAGCCTGATGCTTTTATCTATCGTTCGTTAGTTTTAAATTTTTTGATTTGAGCTGCATAAGTGCCTCGAAAAATTCGATCTTTACAGACTGTTCAGATTTTGACAGATTCTGCTTTTATTTTGCATTTGTCTCTTTACCATCGTCATATGTAATACTCTAGGGATAGAGTGCCACATTTAGAATTAGTAAACAGTGGCTAATGTCTAATTAAGTTTGTTTGCAATTTGTCATGAACACATGTGCATTTCAATTTATGGGCACAAACCCACTACTAGGAAACTAGCTATAGGTGGAAGGTGTTTTTGTGGCGCATCTAGTATGCCGTGCGCCACTGATAATATTCTGTGGCGCATGTCTGACGATGCGCCACAGAAAGTTTAGGGTTTTTGTGGCGCACTAGTTCCCCGTGCGCCACTAAATTAGAAATTTCTGTGGCGCATTAGATACCATGCGCCACAGAAAAGATGTGGGCCCCACCACCAACGGCTGGATGGCATCCTACCACACCTTTTCTGTGGCGCATGAAGTTTGATGCGCCACAAAAAGTATAATTTCAGTGGCACATCTGGACGTATGCGCCACAGAATATAGCGTGGGCCCGGCACCAAATGATTGGGGGAGGTGTTTCTGTGGCGCATGAAATCACATGCGCCACAGAAATATGGATTTCTGTGGCGCATGGAAGTTCATGCGCCACAAAATGCCTTTCCAGAATTACAAAAAGGGCAGCCCCCACTCACCACCCCACATTGTCTTCTTCTTCCCCTCTCCTTCCACCTTGAGCAGCTCGTGTTCCTCCTCCCTCCCACCCCATTTTGCTCATACTTTTCTCCATTCTTTGTAGTTAAACCTAATTTATTTGATAGGTAATTGGTGAGGGGGCCGGGGGAGGCTCGATCCATATATACTCCTTTCCCAAATACATCTCTTTTCTCTCCAACACCGCACACTCTCTCTCATCGATCGTGGTCACATCTCGGTGACAAATCTACTAGGTGAGTATAGTTGGATGGACATGCATATGCATGTTTTGTGTGGCCGGCACAAAACATGCATATGAAGGGGCGGTTTGGACGATGGCGAGACGTTTGTTTGTTGTGCTCCGACCATCGTGTCGTGGAGATGTGGATATTTTTGTGAAATGCTTGCAGGTACCCCGAGAGGCCCTTGAGATTGTCGGAACGTCGATTAACTTCCGTTCCGGCGAATTCGGGTACTCCATATGTCCCTTTTTAGCAAAGGTCATGCCGAAATTTTTAAAATTTCGGCATGACCTTTGCTAAAAAAGGGACATATGTGTGTGTGTGCGCGTGTGCGTGTGTGTGCGCGTGTGGATGTTGCGGTTTTACTTAACATACTCTCGTTTCTTATTTCTGCTTTATCTATATATAGCAACCATGGTCATCAAGATGAGCTCCAGTCAAATCGGTAGATACAAGGAAGAAGCAAAGGCGGACATGATTCGGTGCAACAGGCACCAGATAAGATGTTCGTGTCGAACATGCAAACTCGTGAGCTGGATCGACCCTGATTCCGGACAATTGGAGGAACACCTACTCAGGCGCGATTTCTGGATAGGCTTCAACAAGGCGCCAACAGCAAATGGTGCGCATGAAAACGAGGGCGGGCGAGAAGACGAAGAGTCTCCCGGACATGGTTATCATGACGAAGGAGATGCCGGCGGACAAGATCATCATGACGAAGGAGATGCCAGCGGACATGGTCATGATGAAGGAGTAGATGGTGGTGGAGAAGACGCGGATACGCAGACCTCGCTAACTTCGGCCTTGCAGGACACTCATCTTCAAGAACTCCTACTCAAGGAGACGAGCGACGCCAGAGGTGCAGCCAGAGAGAAAGCCAAGCTGGAGCTAATGAAGAAAGACGTGATGACTCCGTTGTATCGTGATTGCCGGCCCCAGCATACGCGCTTGCATGTAACGCTTAATGCTCTACAGATGAGGGAGGAAAACAGATGGACCGACGTCAGCTTCAGTAAGCACCTGAAATTCTGGCACGATCATCTTCCCGAGGGGAACACATTGCCAAGCAGTATCGAGGAGGCCAAGAAAGTTGTGTGCCCTCTTGACCTACCGTACGAGAGATACCATGCCTGCATCAATGATTGCGCAATTTATCGGGGCGTGTACAAGGACAGAACAACATGTCCGGTGTGCGGCCAGGGACGGTACAAGAGTGGGAAGAATGTTCCTCGAAAAGTGGTCTGGTACTTTCCTCTCATTCCCTGTCTGCAGCGGTATTTCGTGGACCCTAAGGAAGCAAAGCTCATGCAATGGCACGCGAAAAGGGAGAAGCCCGAAGAAGATCCAGAGAAGGGCGTGATCCTGACACACCCTTCAGACGCTTGCCAGTGGGAAGCATTGGACATGGCCTTCGAACATTTCGGGCGCGACGCAAGGAACGTTAGGCTGGGTATGAGCACCGATGGACTCAATCTGTTTGGCAACCAGAGTAGCACGCATAGCACCTGGCCCGTGTTTGTATGGCCTTACAACCTTCCCCCGTGGCTGTGCACGAAGCAAAAATACATACACATGAGTATTCTCATTCAGGGGCCGAAACAACCTGGTACCGACATACATCTATATCTCGCGCTATTGAAAGAGGAGTTAGCCAGGTTGTGGGAGACGCCAGTCCGTACGTGGGACGCCTACACTGGAGATTATTTCGATATGAGAGCCGCGTTGCTCACGACGGTGCAGGACTATCCTGGTTGCTCATATGTATCAGCACAGGTAGGCCATGGATTCTGCGCATGTGTCAGGTGCATGGATAAGACCCCGCATCTCCAGCTACCAAGGGATCCCGGGTCTTCGAAAACCGTGTTCCTAGGGGCTCGAAGGTGGCTTCGCATGGATCACCCATGGAGGAAACGCGGTGATTTGTTCAATGGTAAAGAAGAGATCGAAAGAGCCCCGTGCCCGAGGAGCGGTGAAGAAATCGACGAGCTTTTGAAAAATTGGGAGGAGTGCCCTGCGCCGGGAAAGAAGCGACCGAGGGTAGACCCCCTGCTGGGTGTATGGAAAGCGAGGTCTGTTTTCCACGACTTGGAGTACTGGAAGGTACTCCACACGCCCCATAGCCTCGATGTAATGCACATTACCAAGAACGTTACCGAGAGTCTGCTTGGCACTCTTTGCAACATGTCCGATAGGACCAAGGATGGGACGAAAGCAAGATACGATCTGAAATGGCTTGGCATAAGGAAAGATCTTCAGGCACCCGATAGTGATGACGACGATGATGATGATGATCAGACGAAGGGACTCAAGGTCGCTGCAAAAGGGTAAAGAAGAACGTGGTGGTGCTTCCCGCTGCCTGCTTCACTATGAGTCCGGAGGAGCTCGAGAAGTTTTTTAGGTGCCTCCTAGGAGTCAAATTTCCTCACGGTTACGCGGGGAAGATAAGCAGATATCTGGACGCAACGAAGAAGAGGTTCAGCGGGATGAAGTCTCACGACTGTCACGTGCTGATGACGCAGATACTCCCTGTTGCGATCCGAGGGCTAATGGACGAGCATGTCCGTGATACGCTGCTTGGCCTTTGCAACTTTATCGACGTCATCAACAGGAAGTCGATTGGCGTGAGGCAACTCCACAGGCTACAGGAAGAAATTGTGGTGATATTATGCGAGCTCGAGATTTACTTCCCGCCCGCATTCTTTGATATCTGCGTGCATCTCCTTCTCCATGTCATTGATGACATCAGGCAGCTCGGGCCGACGTTCCTGCACTACATGATGCCGTTCGAAAGGCAGAACGGTGTCATGAAACGATACGTCCGCAACAGGTCCCGTCCAGACGCAAGCATGGCCAAGGGCTTCCTGACCTACGAGTGCATCTCCTTCTGCCAGAATTATCTGAGCACCGAGAACCAGGATGTTGGTCTGCCAATCAGGACGCACCTCGGCAGGCTCGAGGGATTTGGTCACCGCGAGGGCTACCGCTCACTCCATGTCGACATTCATGGTCGACAAGACGACTTCAACAGGGCTCACCGGGTCACGCTACAACACTTACAATTGATCGAACCTTGGGTGGAAGAGCACAAAAGCTTAATCGAGCAGAATTACATCGACCTGGGCCGACCGAGGAAGAAGGGAGACGTAACCAGAGAGCACAACTCCAGCTTCACGCGTTGGTTCAAGAAAAGGCAACTGGTTCAAGCAAAGAGCATACCGCCAGCTACGGAAGATGAAAAACTCATATTCTTCTTATCACAGGGCCCCGGGCACAACGTAAAGACCTATCAGACGTACGACATCAGCGGTTACAGATTCTGCACCGAGGAAAAGGACAGGAATAGCGAATATCAAAACTCAGGAGTAACTATGCTATCCTACGGCGATGACGAGGCTACTGTGAAGGAAAGATTCTTCGGAAGGATTGAGGAGATATGGGAGCTCAACTACTGTGGACAGTTGGTGCCAATGTTCCGTGTGAGATGGGCCAAGGACGTCATCAAAGAAGACCGGTATTTCACCACCATGGTAATACCCGATGCCAAATCGAAGAACGCCTCCACGAAAAATGAGCCATGGGTACTCGCTAGCCAAGTCGAGCAATGCTTCTTCATTACCGACCCGTCAAAGCCTAGCCGTGTTGTCGTGAGGAGGGGCAAGAGGAGCATCATCGGAATGGAAGGAGACGCCAACGAGGAAGACTTGGACAAGAACGGCGATCCGAAGATCGAGGAGGAATTCGACAAGTACTTCGACATGCCTACTACTAGCAAAGAAAGACGGAAGACCTCCCTACCTACTAAAGGTTGTCCGTTCACGCGAAGAAATCTCAAGGTGCCCGGCCTGAAGTATTCAACCGCGAAGAAGGGAAAGAAGAGAAGCTAGCTCGGAACCGAGACGAAGAAGACTTTTTTGGTGTATTTAATTTGTGTGTGTGTGTGAGACAATGCAAGCATATTTATGTATTCAATGAATATGTATGAGAGAAATTGTGTGTGAGACAATGCAAGAGCATATATATGTATTAAATGAATTGAATATGTATGACACATTGTGTGTATTTTGTAACCAAATTTAACCAAAAATAATTTAAAGAAAAAAAATTAAAGAAATAAAAAGTGTGAGGCGACCCCCACGCTGCCCTTTAATTCTTCCCCAAAATTTTCCTACAACTAAAGATTAAAAAAACACAAGCATATTTATTCTTTCAATAAAATTTAACCAAAAAAATTAAGAAACAAAACATTCTGTGGCGCATCCCTCTGCAGATGCGCCACAGAATGTCTATAATTCTGTGGCGCATCACTCCGGAGGTGCGCCACAGAATTATCGCGCCTCCACTTACATGTGGGGCCTCCCCCGCGCTGCCGCCTCTCTCTAATTCCTTCCAAATTTCGCGGATTATTCGCGCCTTCCCCGTCGCCCCCGACGCCGCCGCAACTCCCCGTCGCCGGCGACCTCGATCCCCTGCGCCCCGGCTGCCCCCGCCCGAGCCGCGCCGCCGCCCACCACGCGGCCGTGCTCGACCGCGCCGCCGCCCGAGCCGCGCCCCGGCCAGCCCCTCTCTCCCTCCCCTTCCCTCCCCTCCGCGCCGCCGTCACCTCCCCTCCCCTCGCCGTCGAGCCGCGCCCCCTCCCGAGCCGCGCCGCCGCCCACCACGCGGCCGTGCTCGACCGCGCCGCCACCCGAGCCGCGCCCCGGCCAGCCCCTCTCTCCCTCCCCTTCCCTCCCCTCCGCGCCGCCGTCACCTCCCCTCCCCTCGCCATCGAGCCGCCCTGGGCCAGGCACGAGCCACCGACGACCTCAACTCGCCATCCTCGCCGAGGTACTGCCCCTCTCTCCCTCCCCTCCCTCTCCTGCCATGGTTGCACACTAGGTGCTTGATGAAATGTGCAAACAAATTTCTATGTGCTTTATGAAATGTGCAAACAAATTTCTAGGTTTCAGTTGCAAGTAGCTAAGTGTTTTTCTAAGTGCTGTTGCTACTATTGTTGCTAGTGCTAGCAATTGCACTATAGTGTCATTGCTAGAGACCAAAAAAATTACAAAATTTTCCGAAGTGTTGTTGCTAGTGCTAGTAATTTTCCTAAGTGTCATTGCTAGTACTAGTGCTAGTGCTAACTAGTAATTGCTTGCTTGCTGCAAGCAAGCACACTAGTTGAGGACATATGGGTTGCTTTGTGTTGTTGCTTGCTGCATATGGTTGTCAAGGACATAGTGCTAGTGCTAGTGTCATTGCTAATGCTAAGTGCCGATGATTAAAATGAAGTGACACCATGTGATCCCGGGGATGGCGCTAGTGAGCCTTGTATATGCACGAATACACATCGTGCATCCTACTTGGCTCACTCGCACCATCCCTGGAACTTTTGTGTGTCCAATCTAAGTATGAGGCACACATCCAAATTACTTATAGTATTTTGTAAGCCTCCAAAGTTGGTACTTTTTAACTATTTTGAAGTTGCATTTTTAGTTGCTGCTAGGTGCTTTTGCTGCTAGCTACTTTTGTGAAATGTGTGTGCTAGATGCTAAATCATGGTTTGGTTAATTTATTGCAGCACCACAAGGAGCACCTCCACCACGCCGATCTCGGACCCGAGCCTCCCTTCCTACCTGAGGTAGTTCCTCTCTCCCTCGATGTGGATGTGGATGTGGTGATGTATGTGTTGAAGTGATGCTGTTGCCGGCCAGCGATGCCGGCCGGAAATCTGTTGATGTGTTGATGTGATGGATGCTGTTGCCGGCCAGCGATGCCGGCCATTATTTGTGAAATGCTTGTGCAGGTACCCCGAGAGGCCCTTGAGATTGCCGGAACGTCGATTAACTTCCGTTCCGGCAAATTCGGGTACTCCATATGTCCCTTTTTTAGCAAAGGTCATGCCGAAATTTTTCGTGAATTTTGGCATGACTTTGCTAAAAATATGACATATGGGGTATTGCGACTAATGCATGGGGCGGGGTATCTTAGTACTTAGTTAAGTGATTTTTTTCCTTATATTTGGTGTACTAACTTTGACGTTTTTTTTCTTATAGGTGCGAACATGGCTGACAATAATGAGGCCGGGGGTTCTCGAATAGGAGGCGAGGAACCGATAGAGGAAAATAGTATGATTCAGATGGTCATCGCACAGGCAGTGACAAAGACGTTGACGTCGCTCTTTCCTACCGTCTGTGAGGGTGTCAGGGTATGGATTGAGGGAGGGAAAAAAGGGCCTCCCCCAATGATCAGCTTCGGCTCCAACAAGTACTCAATCAATGTGGCTACAGAAGATGCACCCCCAGCATCCCCAGATGTAAAGAAGAAGAAGCACAGGAAGAGAAGTAAGCCAGCTCCTAAGACGACTATCCGGGGGTATGAAGACATGGTATCACCCCGTGCGGATGGCGTGACCCGAGTTCATGAAGCTGGTCAACCGATCCTGTCTCGGGAGCTGCTCCACCTTGAAGACGGATGCATGCTCTCTTTGCAAAATGCTATCTTGACGCTAGAGGGCAACCTTCTTAAAGAAGAGGATCCAAATTACCCGGTGTTCACTGTCAAGGTGCCAAAGTACTTGGCTGACTTCGTCCATGAAGCCCCCGCGGATTATTTCTTCATATCGTACGAGGACGTCTTCAAGCTGTTTCACTATAGACGGTTGGACTATAACTTGGTCCGCCTATACGCACTCAACCAGGCGATGAGGATCAGGAGAGATAATACCCCGTACGTCAAGGTAGTGGATCCCTACTACATGCGTGACAGCTAGCTGGTGGAAGGATCAACGACACGGGCCATGGCCACGGAGTTCCTCCAGAGAATCATGCTGAACAACCAGGATAAGAACAGCCTTCTTCTGCCTTTCTTTTCTGAGTAAGTACACATCCGGTCGCCGCCGTCGTATCTTATGCTTTATTATAAATTTCTTCCGTTGTTGATCATTTCCAACATTCCGTTTCAATTGTGTTGAGCAGTGACGAGTACTGCGTACTCATCATCCTAAACCCGAGGTGGTCCGTTGCCACTTATATCGACTCAGGGAGTCTTAAAGACTACACCAGAATAAAGGGTGTTCTCGATGAGGCTCTCGAGGGCTATGCCCAAAAGGGAGGCCACTTCCATGAAGGAAAGGAACGTTTCACGAAGGAGAAGAAACACATTTTCTGCCATGGGACCGGGTTCCATTGCATCAAGCATGCGACTGGCAGCGTGAAGGATGCCTTCTACGTCCTCCATCACATTAAAGGGTTTGTCCGGGATGCAGAGAAAACGAGGTGGCCATCTAGTCTCCAAGAATGGACCAAACTTAGAGGGGAAATCACCGACGCTGATCTTAGAGAAGAATTCCATCGCATCCGGATGCAGTTATCGCAAATCATCGTGGAAGATGTCATGACAGAAGGGGGGTCCTTACACAACCCCAGAGGTAATTTGTCCATCTCCAGCCAAATATATATCCCAATCCACTCGATATATTATTAACCAAATATATATCCCAATCCATCTGCAGGGATGTCTAAGTGGGAGATCGAAGACCGCCTAGACAAGCAAAATGACATGAGGACGTGGCTGACGAAAGACTGCTTTAAACCGTTCCCTGAGCCGATAAAAAAGAAGGCTCAATCCTGCAGCTACCAGTGGAGCTAGACGTGTTCTCCATTAGCGACCCAGCAAATTAGTCATAGTACAAATAAAGTGACCCAGCAAAGACCCCAGCAGCAACTCAAGAAGAAGAGACTCCAGCGGCTCCTCCGACAGAGACCCTCGACGAGTGGGCTGAGGTTGCTTCAGCGTCGGGCGCAGGAACCACCGTGATAAGTGGGCCCTAGTGATTGCTTAGACATTAAGGGAACACTAGGCCCCACTTATCATTGGAGGTTCCTGCGTCCGACGCTGAAGCACCCTCAGCCCACTTGTCGAGGGTCTCTGCCGGAGGAGCCACTGGAGTCTCTTCTTTTTGAGTCGCTGCTGGGGTCTCTTGCTGGGTCACTATATTTGTACAATGACTTATGTGACATGAGATGAACTTTTGTACCCCTAAATTCAGCACTTGTAATCAATGTGTGAAACGATTAACTTATGTATCATGACTTGTGTAATAATCGTGTATCTTGGGCTCTAAGTAATGTGATATACCTGTATTTCCTATAATATATACCTGTATTTTCTGTAATAAATCTGTAATTCCTATAATATACCTGTATTTTCTGTAATATACCTGTATTTTCTGTAATATACCTGTATTTATACAGCAGGCAGCAGAAATTTGAAAATACATTTAAATTATTCTGTGGCGCATCTTTTTATTTTTCTGTGGCGCATGGAATTCTGTGGCGCATGGAGAAATGATGTGCCACAGAAATAATTCTGTGGCGCACCCTTGCTGGTGCGCCACAGAATCTTGGTATTTCTGTGGCGCACCGCCTGGATGCGCCACAGAATTACATTTTAGTGGCGAGACTTCTGTGGCGCATCCCCCCATTTCCTGGATGCGCCACAGAAATCCAATAATGGTGCGCCACTAATGACCATTTCCCTAGTAGTGACCCTCTAATCAAATTATGAGAAGTTCTGTGTGAAGAGAGTTTTTAAGTTCCAAAGGAGAGGAATATGAAAAAAATTGAGGATGGATCAAAGATCTAGCTTGGAGATGCCCCCATGGCACCCCCTATGAATATCAAGAACTATCAAGAGTCAAAGCTTGGGGATGCCCAAGGCATCCCCTCATCTTCATCGACTATCATAAGGTCGTCTTCGTTGAACTTCGTTTTTATCACTTTACATATTATGTGCTATGCTTGGAGCATCTTTTTACTTTCAGTTTTGTTAGTTTGTTTGCTAGTCATATCTTTGTTGGATCCTAGCTTTATTTGTGTGGGAGAGAGACACGCTCCGCTTTTTCGTTTGAATACTCCTTTGCTTCGCTTATATCTTTTTGAGTATTCTTAGCTACTGTCTGTTTTCTAGTAAGCTCTCGCTTTTAGCTTTTATCTTGTTTAGAGCTGCTAGTTGTTGAGTTAAACTCTCTTGTTCTTCACTTATACTTGTTGGAGAGTTGTTGTTGAAAAATTGCTTGAATTGTCAATGCGACAAAATGTTGTTTGTGCGATGATAGAATAAAATGTAAATCCTGCATAGTTTTGTAGATCATGGTGAGATACTTGATGCTTCTCAATTGTTTTTAGATGTTAAGTTGAATGCTTAAACTTGCTGGTTATTTGAGTGGAATTGATTAGTAAAGAAATATGGTTTAAAGCTTGAAATTGTGTGGTTTTTCACAGTTGTTAATTCATAGTGCTAATCTTTCCATCAAAACAATTGTTTGGTCAACAAGGGAGACGGTGTAGAGTTTTTATGGTTATGACCGGTAAATGTCTTATGTTGTTCTGTTACAGGTTATTGTTAGATGTTTGCTTCAAATACCTTTTTTTTTGCTAAGCCTAAAAATTCGTACTGAGTGTATGGTTCACTCGTGCATCCAATCCCCAAAGCCAAACTTTCTTGCCAGCTGAGTCCACCATATCTACCTATGCATGGTATTTCCTACCATTTCAAGTAAATTTGTCATGTGCTACCTTTAAAAATTCAAAATACTTCTTCTTTGTGCCTCTGTTTTTAAGCTCATCAGGAAGCAGTAGAGAGCTAGATATAACTTGTGACAAGCGAGGTCATTTCCCCCCTTTCACCCGGTGTTGATGGCTTACGTCTTCACTTGAATCAAACCGAGAGCAAATTAAGCAAAAATATAAATATATCTCACAATTCTCCTCCGCGCAATGCAAATCTGAGAAATCAGCCCAAACATTGGACAGTGGAGAAACCAAGGAGAAAGAAGAGCGTACTCGCTCTTCTAAGAACCAGCTGCTCTTACAAGTCTAAAAACCTTGCTTGTCATGAGGGACTAGATAGCTTCTCTGTTGTGAAGTCGTTAACGAAAGCATGCATACCTCAAAATCATTTTACTTCTATTTTAAAAACCAAAATGCTCTAGCACATGACTAATCCCTGCTTCCTTCTGCGAAGGGCCTTTCTTTTACTTTTAATGTTGAGTCAGTTTTCCCTTTTTCCTTCTATCTCCACAAAAAGAAAACATCTAGCATTGACCCTGGGTATCGTTGAGCATATTACATTATCAAGATTAAACATGAATCTTTATATTGACTTTATCTATAAGATAAGTCGTTGGAAGTTGAAGCTCTTTGCTAATGCTTACATCTTCCTTTGTGTTGATTCTCAAACACTTTTGTCATGGAATTAATATCCTTGTGAATAGGTAAAATATGTTGATCACATTGTTTTCATGTCTTTGACATACTATTTATGAAAGGTTTTGCTTGGATGATTCAACTTGTTTATTCATAGCTTTCTTACTATCAATTATAGACAATTGGTTTGTATCTCTTCATTAACATCCTTTGATTTGCATCACTATCTTGATCAAGATTGTGTTGGTTGCATGTCTCATCAAAAATTATTTGTTATCACTTACCTACTCGAGGACGAGTAGGAGTTAAGCTTGGGGATGCTGATACGTCTCAAACGTATCTATAATTTTTGAGTGATCCATGCTAGTTTTGTGATATTGTCACATGTTTTTCCTGTCATTTATATCATTTTTATGCATTTTGTCGGACTAACCTATTGACAAGATGCCAAGTGCCAGTTCCCTGTTTTTGCTGTCTTTTTGTTTCAGAAATTTACTTCTGGAAATATTCTCGGAATTGGACGAAAATTTACGGGGAATTTTTATTTGCCACGACGAAGTAACAGACCAAAGGAGAGCTGGAGGGGAGGCCCACAGGGCAGGAGCGCCCCCCTACCGCGGGTCAAGGGTCACCCACGGGTGGGGCCCGCCCTTGCCCCTGGGACCTCGCCTCGATGCCCTCCGACGCATATAAATTGCCTTTTACCCTAAAAACGTCGAGGTGGCCATTATTTTCCAGAAACTCGACCCCGATGCGTCGTCACCGAAAACCCTAGTTCGGGGTCCAATCTGAAGCTGATCCCGGCACTCTGCCGGAGGGGAGATCGATCCCAGAGGGCTCTTCATCGTCATGCCTTCCTCCGGGATGATTTGTGAGTAGTATCACCTTGGACTACGGGTCCATGGCAGTAGCTAGTTGGTAGTCTCTCTCTCTTGTGCTTCATGTCTTATGATCTTGTGAGCTGCCTAACATGATCAAGATCGATTATTGTAATGCTATGTGATGTGTTTGCTGGGATCCGATAGATTATGAAGTTATGTTCAGATTGCGCATGATTCTTATATGAGTAATTTATGTTCTTGCATGCTCTCCGATGTGCGTAGTTACTTTGGCCAAGTGATTGTGTGTATCTCCAAGAGAGGGTATTTATGCTAGATAGTGGGTTCATGCCCCCTTTTGTTCCTGGGCATGAGTGACAGAAACGTCTAAGGGCGAGGGTGTGCTGTTGCCACTAAGGGTAAAACAGCAGTGTTAATGTCTCTTTTGATATTAGTATTGCTAACTTCATGCACTTTAGTTAATGCAATTGTCTGTTGCTTGCAACTTAATACCGTTAGGTGACAGGCTGGATAGCGATCCCACGGTGTACTTTTTAGACAAAGACGCAGTTGGACTCAACGGTCTTTGTTCCTTGTCGTGATGCCTCCATAAATATTATCATGTCCTTTTTGTCATAGATAAATTGGGTTTGTGTCATGATCTTGTCAATTGCCTAGCTATAATTCGTTCACCCATCACATGCATATTTTATTTACTTGAGAGACTCCACTAGTGAACCCATGGCCCCCGGTCCATATTTTTACATTGTTTACAACCTCATTTACTTGCTTTTAATCATCATTACTCCTCTGGTCACTTTTCATATTTCATCATACAATTAACCGCTTTGTTTTCTGCGAGACCGGAAAGATTGACAACCTTTCCGCCGTTGGGGGCAAAGTATTTTGGTTGAGTGTGTGCAGGTCCACGTATGTTGAAGGTCAAGCGCCAGAGATATTCAAAATTCACCTCATTGTTGATTTCAAAGTCCTACTAGTTCGATAAACCTCGGTTCGTTAAACGAGGGAAAACTGCTACTAGCTACAATTCCGCCTTCGCTTGGGGCACCACCCAACTTATTTTAATACAGCAGCACGCAACTCGACTTTGGACCCAAGAGTGCTGTCTTCAAGAAACCTGAGGGACCGGTTAAGCACCTTATGCCTTTGTATGTCAGAGGACATATCAATGGAAAGCCTGTTACCAGGATGATGGTTGACGGAGGTGCTGTGGTAAACTTGATGCTGTATTCCGTTTTCAAGAAGTTACAGCTAGAGGATGATGAGTTAATGAAGATGAACATGGTACTGAATAGGTTCGAAGGAGGAGAAGGAATAGAGGCCAAAGGAGTTATTAGTTTAGAGCTCACAGTGGGAAGCAATACTTTGGCTATTGCGTTCTTCGTTGTTGAGGTGCAGAGAAATTACAATGTGCTACTTGGACGGGATTGGCTCCATGTAAATCAGTGTGTGCCATCCACCATGGACCAGCAACTTGTACAATGGATCGATGACAAGATTGAAGTCATTCATGATGATAACTCGGCATGTATTGCTTTAGCCGAGTCCATTGTTGATTGGCAACATTCAAATGTTAATGTCTTTCGGAACGTGATTTATCCGGGTTCGATTTCCTGAGTGCTACCAGGGACGGATTCGTGCCAGTATCCTTAAAGCCGATTGGTGGTAATCGGCTGCTACTCAAATAAATGGATCCCAACGATGAGTGGTTGCAAGAGCGTCTGGAAAAGTATCGGGCCAAGAGGAACGATATGTGTGAAGCAATTGAAGAACCATACGACATGGATAAGTTGGGACAGGGTTTTACGTCAGCCGACCCGTTTGAGGAAGTACATATTGGGGATGGCACTGTTCCCAGGCCGATGTTTGTAAGCAAGAATCTAGAAGCCGATTATAAATCCGAGTTAATCGCGTTGGTAAAGGAATACATGGATTGCTTTGCTTGGGAATACCACGAGATGCCCGGGTTAAGCCGAGAGCTCGTTGAGCATCGGTTACCGATAAAAGCCGGCTTCAGGCCACTTAAGCAGCCGGCTCGCAAGTTCAACCCGGCAATTTATGATCGTATCAGATAAGAGATTGGTCGGCTTCTGAAAGCTAACTTCATTCGGCCTTGCAAATATGCCGACTGGATTTCCAACATTGTACCAGTCAAGAAGACAGGATTCGGCAAGATCATGGCATGTATAGACTTCAGAGATCTAAATCGAGCTACGCCCAAAGATGAATATCCTGTGCCAATAGCCGGCATGTTTATCAACGATGCCTCAGGACACAAAGTCATCAGCTTTCTAGACGGGAACTCGGGGTATAATCAAATATTCATGGCCGAAGAAGATTCGGCTAAAACAGCGTTTCGCTGCCCCAGGTTCGTTGGTTTATTCGAGTGGACAGTAATGACCTTTGGATTGAAGAATGCTGGTGCCACGTATCAGAGAGTGATGAACTTGATTTTTCATGATCTTCTTGGAGTTGTATTGGAAGTATACATTGATGACGTAGTTGTCAAGTCGGACGGCGAGTTAAATCATTTGGCCGACTTACGACTTGCGTTTGAAAGAATGAGGAAGTATGGGATCAAGATGAATCCTTTGAAGTGTGCCTTTGACGTGTCAGCTGGGAAGTTCCTCAGTTTTATCGTACATGAAGCTGGCATAGAGATCGACCCGGCAAAGATTGAAGCTATCCAGAAAGTGCAGCCACTGACTTGCAAAAAGGACATGCAGAAATTCCTAGGCAAGCTAAATTATTTGAGAAGGTTTATTACTAACTTGTCTAGGAAAGTTGATGCGTTCACACAGATCCTTCGGCTCAAGAATGATGACAAGTTCACCTGGGGGGCAAGGCTGTAACAGCCCCAGTTTTGTACCTTGAAGTATGAATAAATTTTTCACTTTTTCTTTTCATATTGCATCATGGCATCCATATTTAAATTGCTCAACATGAAATAATGTTAAAGCAACAATTAATAAATCAATGATGGTGAATGTTGTTGGGTAAACAAACTTCAATTTGAACTATCATATTTGTCCAGGAAGTTTCCACAAATTCAAATATGAAAGTTGCAGGAATTCATTTATCAAACTTAATAAATTAGAAGGGACCCCAAATGCATGTGAGCATTTCTAAAATAATTTACACATGAAAGGTTCTCCAAATGGGCTGAAATTTCTAGAGCAGCTTCTTAAGATAATATACAAGCTAGGTGAATTTTTCCAGAATTTTAGAAATTGTCCAAGTGCCCCTTTTAAATGCTTTGAGCTGCTTGAATTATTGAAAACAGAAAAACAGAAAATAGAAAAAGGAGCCAGGGGGTTACCTGCAAAATGGCCGTCATCCTCCTCCTGTAGCGCCATGGCTGTAGCGACCGAGCGCGTCTCCCGCGTCCCCGACACACCAGCTCGGACGCCTCCAGGCCCTGGTGGATAAGAGCACCCCGCCGCGCCCTGCTCTCTCTCTCCCCCCTCATTTTCCCCCGTTCCCGAAACCCTAAGCCTAGAAGACATGACCGCGCTCAGGTAGTGCACGCCGCCGCTCGCCGCCGTCGACTGAGGCCGTCCGAAGCAGATCAAAGACTGCCAGTAGCTCTGCCTCGTCGCGCTCTCCTTCCTCGCCCACGGAATCGAGCCGGGAAGCTCGGGCTCGTCGTCATCATCCTCTTCTTCCCCGACTCTGACCGACGCCACCGAGCCGATTGACGCCAGTGCCGACCTCCTCCGTCCCTGCCGAGCACGCACATGCATCGAGGGTAAGCTGCTGGTCCTCCGGGACATCCCCGTTAGCCTCCTACCTCCCTCGATCTGCGCCGTCGCGTTAGCTCGCCATCGGCCGCCGCCTGTCGCCGACGTACCTGTCGCGCCGGTGACCAAAAGGTCGTTGCGCCACCCGTTTCTGGCTCTCCGTAGTTAGGCGCGTCGAACGCCACCGTTAGGATGTTTCCGCACACGCTAGGCCGCCGTCTCCAACCGTGCCGTTGTCGGTGATCACCGAGTGCGCGCCGCGCCGGTCCTGGCACGCGCCCAAGGTCAAACCTGGCCGTGGGCTGCCTCGCCCACGTGGACGCCAGCGTGGCCACGGGCCCGGGCAGCCAGCGACCGTGGCTAGCCCCCGGCCGGTACAAAACGTTCGGGCCATTTTTTTTTCTGAAAAATGTTAAAATGACAGAAATTGAGATGAAATTGTAAATTCAATAACTTTTGTTTTATAAATCAGAAAATTACAAGTGATATGTCAAAATGTTCAAAAAAATCATATCTATCTATTAGTATCATTTCCATGATCAACTAAATTTATTAAATTGTCTTTAATTAATAAATACTAAAATGGCAGATTTAAATCAATACTTAGAAAGTTCATAACTTGAACAATAACTATCCAAAAATTATGAATGAGCTATCAAAATGTTCAGTAAACCATGAACGACAAGTTTATGTTATTTGAGAGAGTTGTAGAATTAAATTTCGTGCTGTTTATAAAATTTAAGTAAAAAGGCAGATTTAAATCAATAATTGGGAAATTCATAACTCGATGAATAATGACTCAAAAAATATGTTTAATAGCCCAAAATGATCAGCAACTCAAGGGATGTTTAGCTATGTTAAGTCCACAGCAGGAAAACAACTTTTCCTTTGATGTCATTTTCGAAATGGTTAAAATGCTTAAAATTGAATAACCGTTTAATTTGCCATTTCTTCATCGTTAATCGAAAAATTGCAAGCGAAGTACCAAAATGATCAGGAGAACAATACCTATCTAATAATGTCATTCTCATGCATGTAGACCTCATATTTTAGTACTGTACATTTTGGGTAAATGTTTAATTCACTAAGTTAAATATGGAGCTTTAACCCGTTAATTGCGATATTTATTTTAGGGGTTCCATTTAACTTGTGGGTCATGCCCAAGCCCATTTTAGTGCATAAGTTGACCATCTCATCATGATTGTGCGTTGCACTTGTCTTCGTGTTATTTATTTGTTCTTCTGTGATTGTTTGGGTATCGATAGATTCCGTAGTCGAGGTTACCCCTACCTACCCCGACGATCTGTATTACACGCCCCGTCAGCAAGGCAAGAGATAACCTAACCTTCTTGGCATATAGCATCCTATTGTTTATACAAGTATTTTCCCCACCATAATATTGCATTCGATTCCAATGTCAACTTTTGATCAAGATATAGAGTATCCTATAATATGCATTGTCCCCTAAACCATTACATGACTTCCTTCCTATTAACCATAGGTTGATGTGTTGGCCTGAGATACTTTATATCTGTTGTTCATATGCTTAGCTATGCTTAGACATGCTTAGTCGAATGCTATATTGTCCGGTGTTTAAATTCCATAATTATGATGTTGATGGAATGTTCGGACATGGTAGTTACTTGTGGTACTTATTTAAATTTCTTAAAAGGCTTGGATGAGTTGCCATCGGGGTTATGGTGTTTTGCCTCATCCTTGTCGGCTAGGTGCGAGTTCATTACCTCTTGAACCAAGAAGAGCGTGCTTTCATTGGTGGGAGTATGGGCTCCTTACTAACTGAATAACTTGTGCGGGCGTATCCAAGGGTCCTCTAGTTTGCTATTTCCATTTGCGGGTGAGTGTGTGGGTGGAAAGAGGAACGATGGGGGCAGGGGCTGAAATAGGCTCGGTAAACTTGTCCTGTCGCCACAGATGACTCTTGGATAGTCTCATGCGAGGTAAAGGTTTAACCGCGCCTACTTGCCAGCTTTCCCCGGAAGAGAGCTAATCAGGCGAGCCGGACGGTAACAATGGGTAAATTAGTACACCCCTGCAGGATTTAAATCTTTTCCAAAAGCCGTGTCCGCGGTTATGGATGACTTGGGAATGGACGATAAGATCATAGAGAACCTGAACATAATTACTAAAATTTGGCAGCTAAAGGTTGCAACTCAATGTGTGATAAAAGGTTCATTTCCTCGAGGGTGATTCGAGGGAGTGCCTTGGTGGAGATGAGTGATGGGAAATGGTTACTATGGGTTCGATGAGAACCAAGGATCGAAGTTTACTATCTTACCCCTTTTATGAAAAACCTTCTGAGTAGTCGATGCCGTGAGTCATTTATGTCTGTAAGAATGAAAACTAGCATTATGCAAAACAACCACTAAACAACTTTAGAGCCTTTTCATCATTTGTCCTATATCGCCCTACTAAACTTGCGAGTACGTCGTACTTAGTCTCTCTTTGTTGATTATTAATTATTTCAGAGGAGGACGTCACCGCACAGGAAGGTGGGTTCTTCGTTGACATCGATGAATAGTATGGGGTTCCCAGGTGGCAGCTTGGGACGTCCTGGAACAGGCTGGCATGGGATGTTTATCTATAGGCCTCTTAGGCCATAATTTGGATCTTGTTGTTTAGACAACTAAATTTGCTTCCGCTTGATGTAATGTTGGGTCTGTGACCTCTGAAGTGTTATTTGCTATCTTTCTCATTATATGAGTTGCTATATGATCTTTTGTGTCATAGAGTCTGTGATGTGCCAGTTGTTCCACAAGTCTTGATCTCTTTATTATACATTGATAGCTATGCCAGTGTTTATGGCATGATCGATGTGTTGCGTGGGAGCGGTAATTCCATGCCCTTCGCTTGTGTAGCATAGCCTGTGGGTTACATAGCCTGTGGGTTACATAGCCTCTCTGTATAATTCCGGGGTCGGGGCGCTACAAAGGCAGCAAGAGGCATTTGATAGAATAAAAGCCTGCTTGTCTAAACCTCCAGTTGTGAGGAAGCCGACTCGTGGTCTACCATTCCGGCTTTACATTGCTGCCGAGGAAAAGGTAATTGGAGCAGCCTTGACTCAAGAAGCCGAAGTACAGGAGTACGTTATCGCATACCTAAGTTGACGACTGCTACATGCGGAGTCCAGGTACGGCTTTGTGGAGAGGTTGTTCCTGTCTCTTTATTTTGCTTGCACCAAATTGCGCCATTACCTCTTATTTGGCGAGTGCAAAGTTCTTAGTCAGACCGATGTCATCAAATACATGATAAGTAGGCCGATTCTCAGTGGACGAATCGGCAAATGGGCATATGGGTTGATTGAATATGATTTGGCCTATGAACCTCTCAAATCTATGAAAGGCCAGATTGTAGCCGACTTCATCGTCGAACATCGGATTGACCTGGAGGAAGAAACCGACTTGAATGTCGTGTTGGCTATACCGTGGAAACTTTATTTTGATGGCTCAGTTTGCAGTAGTGTGTATGGAGTCGGTATTGTGTATATTTCGCCCCACGGTACTATCTTTGAGGCCTCTTGTCGTCTTGATTATTTTTGCACTAACAATGATGCCGAATATGAAGATCTTCTATTCGGATTGGAAATTTTGATGGACGCAGAGGTAGCTCATGTTTAGGCATATGGTGACTCGCTGCTTATCATCCAGCAAGTGGCCAAGATCTTTCAGTGCAACAGTGGATCACTCAACATATACCTTGACAGATGCTTGGAGATCATATCGACTCTGGATTACTTCTCTATATCTCATGTGTCCAGGCAGGACAACTGGCTTGCCAACGAGTTGGCACAGCAAGCACTAGGCTATCATGTCAGTAGAGGAGTAATTTTCAGAGCGATGAAGTCAGTGCTAGCTGTTGTCAACAATGTTGAAACCGGAGGAGAAGCCGGCTTGTCTAAGTCGATTCCGGAGGAACCTGGTGGGAACCGGCCAACTGATTGGAGGATGCCTATTGTTGATTATTTAAGGGATCCAAGTCAGAAGACGGATAGGATTGTTCGGCGGCTTGCTTTTAAGTATACCTTGATAGACGACGAGTAATATCGCCGAACCACCGATGGTCTTCTTCTAAGGTGCTTGGACGAAGACCAATCCTGGGTTGCTATGGGGGAAGTGCATGAAGGCCTATGTGGAACACATCAGTCGGCTCACAAAATGAAGTGGATGCTCAGACGAGTCGGGTTCTATTGGCCAATGAAGATTAATGACTGCTTCAGATACTATAAAGGATGTGAGGCGTGCCAGAAGTTCGGAGATGTTCAGTTAGCGCCGGCTTCACTTCTTAATCCTATAATAAAGCCATGTCCTTTTCGAGGATGGGCACTAGATTTCATTGGTATGATCAACCCAACTTCATCCAAAGGGCATCGGTTTGTGTTTGTCGCTACTGATTATTTTACCAAATGGTCTGAAGCAGTACCTCTCAGAAATATGACCCACAAGGAGGTAATTCAATTCATCATAGAGCATATTGTTCACCAATTCGGTATCCCGCAAACGCTTACTACAGATCAAGGTACTTCCTTCATGGCTAAGGAGGTGAAACTGTTTGCCGAATCACTCGGGATCAAGATGCTCAGCTCATCTCCGTATTATGCTCAAGCTAATGGAAAGCCGAGTCAAGCAACAAAATTCTGATCAAGTTGATTAAGAAGAAAGTACAAGACTACGCAAGGAGGTGGCATGAGGTACTGTCCGAGGCATTGTGGGCTCACAGAATCTCAAGGCATGGTGCAACTAAGGTAACTCCTTTCGAGTTAGTATATGGACAAGAAGCCATTTACCAGTAGAAGTGAATCTGGCTGCTTTGAGGTTCACTAGGCAAAACGACTTGTCGGCTGAAGACTACCACAATTTGATGATGGATAACATAGATGAGGTAGCCGACAAACGTGTAAAGGATTTGAAGGACATTGAGAAGGAGAAGTTGCGGGTGGCAAAAGCTTATAACAAGAGAGTCCGACTTAAGGGTTTTCAAATCGGCGACTTAGTCTGGAAGGTTATACTGCCAGCTGGATCTAGAAGTCGGAAGTTCGGCAAATGGTCGCCAAGTTGGGAAGGGCCACTGCGATTCATAAGGATTATACCCGGCAACTCATACCTAGTGGAAACATTGGAAGGTAGCCTATTGCCTCGAGCTATCAACGGGAAATACTTGAAGAAATTCCACCCAAGCGTGTGGCAAACTGCATGAGCCGCACATATGGCCGATATAAATATATCGTCTTTAACATATGGCCGATGAGCTTAAGCATTGCCTTAGACAAATCTTCCACATTGAATATTTTCTAGTACGCAAGCTCTACTAGAAAACAGGTAGGCGTGTTAGCACCTGTTTTTGGCAGGTCACAGGTTCAGGCTCACTCAGGAGGAGATGGCAACTTGGGGAGACCCTGGAGTTTTGACCCGGCAGAAGCCAACCCGGCTTAGCCAGAACCCGGCGCAGGCCAGACTCGAGTTTCCTAAAGATTCTAGAAGCCGTGTCAGGGAAGCCGAACTTGAGGTTGTTTGATGCTTGCGAAGCCTAGAAACAGAAGTCGGATGCCGAACAATAGAACGAGTTCGAGGTCAAGACGGAAGGGCAAAAGGTGACTTTCCAAAAGAATCCGGAGAAGGATGCTTGGAGTCCGGGTCCAGTACGAAGCCGGCCAGGGCTTTTACCTAATTTAGAGATAGAAACCGACTTATACCATGAGTTGTAATCGATGTAGAAGTACGATGCTTGTACAGAAAGTCCAGCCGCCTCATTATATATGTAAGAGGTGACGGCCGATTGAAATTAAGCAAACAATCGACAATCAATATAAATCCTACTTTTTACCCTCAAACCCTTGTTCCTGCTTCCGTTATTCGGCGACTTCGAGTGAGTTCATCGAATATCGACAACCGAGCTAAGAGCGGTCAAATCCGGCTTAGTTCAGCCAATCGTCGCCGGCTTCCTCTGATGGGGTCCCACCCGAGGGGCTGGGGCATCTGGTTCTAAAAGCGCCAGCTTGCTATTTGCGTATCGCGCTGTAAGTCGGCCTCCCGTGGGGCGAGTTGTGGAGTATCTCCCCCGGCACCGTGGGTACACGAGGACGTGTTCGGGTGACGCGTTTCTAGTGCAACATAGTGCTAAACTTTCAGGACAGGAAGAGGAGAGATTATTGGAAGTACTTTGGAAACATCAAGGCGCGATGGGCAACACTCTGTATGATCTTAAAGGGATTTCTCCTGCTATATGTCAACATATAATTAATCTTGAGCCTGATGCAAAACCTGTCGTTGACCATCAACGGAGGTTAATTCCGAAAATGAAGGAAGTGGTAAGAAATGAGGTGCTCAAACTCCTCGAAGCAGGTATAATTTACCCTATTGCTGATAGTAGGTGGGTTAGTCATGTGCATTGTGTTCCTAAGAAAGGAGGTATTACTGTTGTTGCAAATGATAGTGATGAGCTTATCCCTCAAAGAGTTGTAGTTGGTTATAGAATGTGCATTGATTTTCAAAAATTATATAAGGCTACAAAGAAAGATCATTAACCCTTACCTTTTATTGATAAAATGATAGAAAGGCTTTCTAAGAATACTCATTTTTTTTTCTTGATAGTTATTCTGGTTTTTCTCAAATTGCGGTCAGACAACAAGACTAGGAGAAAACAACTTTTACCTATTCTTATGGAACTTATGCTACTTTTCAAAGATGCATGTCTGCTATTTTACATGGCTTTTGTGAGAAAATTATTGAAGTATTCATGGACGATTTCTCCGTCTATGGGACTTCCTTTGATAATTGCCTACACAATCTTGATAAAGTTTTGTAGAGATGTGAAGAAACAAACTTGTTCTGAATTGCGAGAAATGCCATTTTATTGTTAATGAAGGTATAGTTCTTGGACACAAAATTTTGGAAAGGGGCATTGAAGTCGATAGAGCTAAAATTGAGGCTATAGAGAAGATGCTTTGTCCAAGAGATGTTAAAGGTATACACAATTTCCTTGGTCATGCTGGTTTTTATAGGAGGTTTATAAAAGATTTTTCCAAAACATCTAAACCTCTTACTAATCTTTTGCAAAATGATGTTCCTTTCGTTTTTGACGATGATTGTAAAGAAGCTTTTGAAATTCTTAAGAAAGCTTTAGCAACCACTCCAGTTGTTCAACCCCCAGATTGGAATTGGCCTTTTGAGATAATGTGTGATGCTAGTAATTTTGCTGTAGGTGTCATCTTAGGACAGCGCATCGATAAGAAACTTAATGTTATTCAGTATGCTAGCAAAACTCTTGATAATGCTCAAAAGAATTATGCTACTACAGAAAAGGAATTCTTGGCTGTTGTTTTTGCTTGTGATAAGTTTAGACCTTACATTTTTTACTCTAAAGTAACTATTCATACTGATCATGCTGCTATTAAATATCTAATGGAAAAGAAAGATGCTAAGCCACGGCTTATTAGATGGGTTATTTGCATATAGTTGACAGGAAGGGTGTTGACAACCCAGTTACTGATAATTTGTCTAGAATGGAAAATATTCCTTACGATCCTATTCCTGTTAATGATAATTTTCCAGATGAATAGTTGGCAGCCATAAAGGTAAACACTCGTGAAAATCCTTCGTATGTAGATTATGCTAACTTTATTGTTTCCAAATTTTTGCTTCCAAATTTTACTTATCAGCAAAGGAAGAAATTCTTTTATGACCTGAGGCATTATTTTTGGGATGACCCACATTTAGATAAAGAAGGAGTTGACGGTATTATTCGGCGTTGTGTTCCGGAGTATGAGCAAGAAGAAATTTTGAGGAAATGCCACAGCAGTCCTTATGGTGGACATCATGCTGGAGACAGAACTGCACACAAAGTGCTACAATCAGATTTTTATTGGCCTACTCTATTCAAGGATGCAAGCTAATTTATTTTATCTTACAATGAATGCCAAAGAGTTGGCAATATTAGTAGATGTAATGAAATGCCTATGAATTATTCTCTTGTTATTGAACCTTCTGATTGTTGCGGATTTGACTTTATGGGTCCCTTCCCCAGTTCGCATGTTAATACTCATATACTTTTTGCTGTTGATTATGTCAATAAATGGGTAGAATCCATTCTGTCGTGTCTTCGATCACGGACACCGGGAGTAAAGGATACCCCCTTTTTAGGTTCGGCCCGGGTTGCGAAGGAGGCTGTGAGACGCCAACTTCTGGGAGAACCTCGTGAAGACCTTCGATCGGCGTACTAGCAAGCAACACAGAGACACAATGAGTTTACCCAGGTTTAGGCCGCCCGGATTGAGTGGTTCATCATGGTGGGGCTTACAGAGGTGGTTGCGGGTGAGAACCCGGGATGTGTTGGCTAGAGGTTGAACACGAGCAAATCATGTCCCGGAGGAGATCACCTCTCTCCTATGCTATTCTTGTCTGGTGCGCTACCTAGCCTAGCCTCCGAATATCTCTGATTCTGTCCCCTTCCTCAGGTGCCTCGGTCCTCCTTTTATAGGCTAAGGGGATCCCATAAGGGCACCTTTGGGGGCGGAGGGGTTTTAGGCGGGAAAACCCTCCGGGTTCTTCTTGTGGGGCGACGTGGCCTTTTCTCATCCAAGTATTCCTCTGAGGGGGGTTAGGTGCGGTCGCCCACCTTTTGCAGGGCGGACGGACAAAGGCTGACCCCTTTACCGACCGTGTCCCCCAGCAGCGCTTCCATCTTCTTGGCGCCCAAATCTTCTACGAGCTTCCAGCAGGTGCTGGCAAGCTTATCCTCTTCGCATGTACGGAGGCTGGATCCCGGGGGTGAGCCTGGCCTCCTGCCGGGCGTTCGGGTCCCCGGGACCTCCGTGTCGTCTGCCGGGTTGAGGGTGACCCCGGAAGGCCACCTGGTCCTTAGTCATGATTGTCGATGTTGTCCTTGTCTGGTCGCCGTGGGGCGGATGGGGGGGGGGGGGCACCCGCCGGTCTTGAACCCTTGCCTTGTTTGCCTTCTTGGTGGGCCCACTGGTGGTGGACTCACTTTGACCGCATCAAGGGAACCCCGTGTTCCACTGTTGCGAAAGTAGCCCCCGGGCATAGTCCCGGTGGGCACGTCCTTCTCCTGCCGGGGCTATGACCAAGAAAGTCGAAGTGGGTCCCCGGCATCTTGTCTTGACTGTCCTGTCTCATGCGCCGAGGCCGTGCTCACTGGGAAGCAGCGCGTGTGTGATGAAAAATTTCGCCACACTGGATATGTAGATGTGTTGTAAATGTCTAGAAACGTGTAAAAAGTTATACAGTAACCGTGTAAATTATCCTGATAACTGTTTGGTGCTAACCTGATAGTCACAGTATTGTAATCTGGTATCTGGCGCCGAAAAAAAAATTCGTCAAAACATATCAACAATGGATCTAGTTTTGAAGACCTCGTTGAGATGAATTTAACGGTGTAAACAGATTGCTAATCGGACAAACGGCTTATGAGAAAAATCAATTTCAATTTTCGAATTTTGTAATTAATATGGTAACATCATCATAAGGTGGCAGATTCCTGCATGCATGCATGCATGGATGTGCTCACCCTTATAGGGAAAAAGGGCATGCAATTTGCCGCCGCACGGAAAACTCTTTGGAGCGGCGCTTCTGTTTAGATTTTTCCTTCTAATTATTGTGGGATTTTCTAACCTATTTCTCTATTTTCTAGTGAGCCCATCATGTACTTTTAGCAAAACTAACACTAGTGGAAACAGGGCCATCGGTTTGGCCCTTTCGTCCTGGTTTTCTTACGAACCGATACCAATGGGGACACTAGTCCCGGTTCGAATGCCCAGGGCGCCGGGCAGGGCCAGTCCCGGTTCGTGATACGAACTGGTACTAAAGGGTCGCGGCAGGCGGCCGCAGGGGCGTGGCCAGCGCGAGCAACCTATAGTCCCGGTTTGTCACACGGACCGGGACTAAAGATTGACCTTTAGTCCCGGTTCGTAACACGAACCGGTACTAATGTTTTTCCCCTATATCATCCCCGACCCCCCGACCTGGCCATGGCCATTTTTGAGCTCGAGTTCATCACCATTTGTCACCTGAGCTCGAGTTCCTCCCTATTTTTCCCACCATTTGTCAAGATTGACGGTGCCACATCTATCCAAGGGTTAGCACTTCCGACGTTGCTACTTAAGCTCATTTCGTTGCTACTTAGCTCATTTCATTTTTCTAGTGCTAGTTAGGTGTTTGATGAAATGCCTAAGTTAGGGATTTCATTTGTTTTATATGCAATTTGAGCTCAAATTAAAGTATAATTTATGGGTTTTACTATCGTCCGGTCCCCGTCCTCACCGCCGTCGATCGCCGTGCCGTCCCATCACCGGCACCACCTCGGTGAGCCTCTTGTTTTTCTCTTTTGTTTTAAAAAACTTATTTACATGATTTAGATGCATAGTTATTACTTGTATAATTTTCTTACTTTTTTTATATGTATAGTGCCATGGTTTTGATATCCGTCCCCGTCGGCCCTCGTCCGGTCTATGATTCGGATGTGGTTGAACCGGAAATTCCAACCGACCCTATTGTCGAGTTTTTTTAAAAAGAAAATAATGATTTGAAAGCAAAATTGAAAAGAAGTGAAAATTTTCATCTCCAATGCCTAGAAGAGAAGATGAAATTGGAGCTCGATCTTGCCGACATCGTCGATAAACACAAGATCAAGATGGATGCAATGCACTTGAAGATTGGAAAGATTAGAAAATATGCCATTCATAAAGAGGCTTGGTATCATTATGCTGTTGGTTCAATAATTAACTTAGTTGCGATTTTGATCATATTTGTTGTTGGGTTTAAATTCTTTAGATAGTTGTATGTTAGTTTCAGTTAATGTATGTTTTAGGAAACTATGTATTACATTTGGTCACTACTCTACTTTGGTTTTAATGTGATGAACTTATATTAATTAATTTGGTCACTATTATATATTCATGATGTAGTGTAATGGTTTTTGATATATTTATATAATGCAGATGAGCCAGCAATGGATGTACGGTGACCGGCGTTATCCCGACTTTATTAATGGCATGCATGATTTTCTCCATGTGGCTGAGACAAACAAGCCGCCGAATGGTTTTATTTCTTGTCCATGTAGTGTCTGTAAGAATACTCAAGATTACTCTACCTCAGAAACCATTCACGTCCACCTGTTGAAGTCCGGTTTCATGTCCGGTTATAATTGTTGGACCAAGCACGGAGAAAGAGGGGTTATAATGGAAGACAATGAAGAAGAAGAGGATAATGACAACTATCCTATGTTCACTGAACACGGTGGTACTACAATGGGAGAAGACGGAGCTGAAGAAGAGCCCATTGTTGATGAGCCCGATGACGATCTTCGTCGTGCCATTCATGAAGCGAAGATAAACTGCGGAAGTAAAAATGAGAGGCTGAAATTGGAGAGAATGTTAGAGGATCACAACAAATTGTTGTACCCAAATTGCGAAGATGGCCAGAAAAAGTTGGGTACCACACTGGAATTGCTGCAATGGAAGGCAGAGAATGGTACTTCTGAAAGAAGATTTGAAAATTTGCTGAAAATAATAAAGAAGATGCTTCCAAGGGATAACGTATTGCCCCCCAGTACGTATGAAGCAAAGAAGGTTGTCTGCCCTCTAGGATTAGAGGTGCAGAAGATACATGCGTGCATCAATGACTGCATCCTCTACTGCGGTGAGGAGTACGAGAATTTGAATGCATGCCCGGTATGCGGTGCATTGCGGTATAAGATCAGGTGAGATGACCCTGGTGAAGTTGAGGACGATCCACGCCCCAGGAAGAGGGTTCCTGCGAAGGTGATGTGATATGCTCCTATAATACCACGGTTGAAACATTTGTTCCAAAACAAAGAGCATGCCAAGTTGTTGCGATGGCATAAAGAAGACCATAAGAAAGACGTGATGCGGAGACACCCCGCTGATGGGTCGCAGTGGAGAAAATCAACAGAGAGTTCCCGACATTTTCAGATGACGCAAGGAACTTAAAGATTTGGTCTAAGTACAGATGGCTTTAATCCTTTTGGGGAGCAGAGCTCCAGTCATAGCACCTGGCCTATGACTCTATATATGTATCTATAACCTTCCTCCTTGGTTGTGCATGAAGCGGAAGTTCATTATGATGCCAGTGCTCATCCAAGGCCCGAAGCAACCCGGCAACGACATTGATGTGTACCTGAGGCTACTGGTTGAAGAACTTTTAGAGTTGTGCTGTGAAGAAGGTATACGTGTGTGGGATGAGCACAAACAAAATGAATTTACCTACGAGCGTTGTTGTTTGTAACCATCAATGATTGGCCTGCTCTTAGTAACATTTCAGGACAGTCAAACAAGGGATACAATGCATGCACGCACTGTTTAGGTGTGACTGAAAGTATATATTTGGGAAACAAGAATGTGTACCCGGGGCATCGTCGATTTCTTCCAAAACAACATCCCGTAAGAAAGAAAGGTAAGCATTTCAAAGGTGAGCCGGATCACCGGACGAAGCCTACCCGTCCTACTGGGGATGTTATATATGATATGGTCAAGGATTTAAAAGTAATCTTTGGAAAGGGTCTTGGCGGACAATCTATTCCGAATGACGCTGACGGACATGTACCGATGTGGAAGAAGAAATCTATATTTTGGGAGTTAACCTATTGGAAAATCCTAGAGGTTCACTCTGCAATCGACGTGATGCACGTGACGAAAAATCTCAGCGTGAACCTGCTAAACTTCTTGGGCGTGTATGGGAAGACGAAAAATACACCGGAATCACGGCAGGACCAGCAACATATGCACGAACGAGACAACCTGAATCCAGAGAAGTATCAAGGTCTTGCCAGCTACGCTCTTACCAAAGAAGAGAAGAAGATCTTTTTTGAAATCCTTAGAAGTATCAAGGTCCCGTCTGGCTTCTCGTCGAATATAAAGGGAATAATAAACATGACAGAGCAAAAGTTCCAAAACCTAAAGTCTCATGACTGCCACGTGATTATGACACAATTACTTCCGATTGCATTGAGGGGGCTTCTGCCGGAAAATGTTCGAGTACCCATTGTGAAGCTATGTGCATTCCTCAATGCAATTTCTCAGAAGGTCATCAATCCAGTAACTCTACCAAGTTTACAGAAGGATGTGGTCCAATGTCTTATCAGCTTCGAGTTGGTGTTCCCACCATCCTTCTTCAATATTATGACGCACCTCATAGTTCACCTAGTCGAAGAGATTTCCGTTCTCGGTTCTGTATTTCTACACAACATGTTCCCCTTTGAGAGGTTCATGGGAGTCTTAAAGAAATATATTCATAACCGTGCTAGACCAGAAGGAAGCATCTCCAAGGGCTATGGAACAGAGGAGGTCATTGAGCCAATTGGTGTTGCTCAATCGCGCCATCAGGGGAGACTGTGGGGAAAAGGCACGCTAGGAAAGAAAGCAACAATATGTATGGACGGACATTCTTTTAGTCAAGCACACTACACAGTTCTACATAATTCCAGCTTGGTGGCTCCGTATATCGAGAAACACAAGAATATTTTACGCTTGAAATACCCGGAGCAACCTAAAGATTGGATTGATGGAGAACACGTGAAGAATTTCGGAGGTTGGTTGCAAACACGTCTCATTAATGACACCAATGTTGGAGAACAGCTATACTTGTTGGCCAAGGCACCATCTTCGACTATATTGACTTTTCAAGGGTACAAGATAAATGGGAATACATTTTACAAGGCCGACCAAGATAAAACGAGCACCAACCAAAACAGTGTTGTCCGCTTTGATGCAACAAATAACAATGGGCAAAAGGACACATATTATGGTTACATAGAGCAGATATGGGAACTTGACTATGGACCTTCTTTTAAGGTCCCTTTGTTCTGGTGCAAATGGTTCAACCTGACAGGCGGGGTACATGTAGACCCGAAGTACGGAATAACTACAGTGGATCTCAAGAATCTTGGGTACGACACCGAACCATTCGTCCTAGCCAGTGAAGTGGCTCTGGTTTTCTATGTGAAGGACATGTCTAGCAGACCGAAGAAAAGAAAAGAAAAGATAAGCAAGCGAATACATCATACGACGAGCCAAAATGCCACATAGTTTTTTCAGGGAAAAGAAACATCGTGGGAGTGGAGGACAACATAAACATGTCAGAATATTACAATAAGTTTGATGAAATTTCCCCGTTCACAGTGAAAACTGACCCAAGCATCGTGTTGAATGATGAAGATTGTCCATGGTTACGGCGCGATCAGAAGAAAAGGACACACACGAAGAAGTTTATACCACAATAATAGAGACGGATGTTGATGGCCATGTGTAATAATGTATGAAACACTTTTTTTATCCTGGTCATTGAATAAAAAAACCCATTTTTCATTTTTTAGTGTTATGGTTTGAAATCTATGTCAAATTTACTCAACTCATCCATTTGAAATTTGAATACATTCAACATAGTCAAATTTGAAAATAACCAGTACCAAATGATTCTATATGTCCATAGCTTACGTTTGATATAAAGTTTGTAAAATTTGAACAATTAAATTAATAGAATAACATAAATCAGGAAAAAGGAAAATACAAAAAAATACAAACGACCCTTTACTCCCGATTCGTGGCTGTAACCGGGACTAAAGGTGGGCTTTGGCGCGCTAATTTGGCAGCGGCCCGAAAAATGGACCTTTAGTCCCGGTTCGTGGGTGCAACCGGGACTAAAGTGGCCATTGGTCCCGGTTTGTGGCTGGAACCGGGACTAAAGGCCAATTAGTGCCTTTTAGGTCCCCCCCCTTCCTCTCGTCCCCCCATTTTGCCGCCAAGCCCAAGAAGACGAAGGATGCCGCCAGGCTGCTGCACCGTGCTCCCCTGCTCCCGTGCCGCCGCCGTCACCGCTGCCTTCTCCTACTCCGGTCACGGCGGCCACCCTCTTCCTCGCCATCGAGTTTCACGAGCTGGGCGGCCGTGAATCAGCCGAAATCGGCCCGCTTTTCCGTCCCCAAGTCAGGCTCCAGCGCCCTCGTCGTCCTGCTGCTCGCGGCCGTCCCCCGAGCACCCGACGCCCATGCCGCCGTCCACCGCACGGAAGGTACGGTAACCCTAACCTCGCCCCTCCTCCCTCGCTCAAAAGGCCTAAATCACGCGGCGGTCCGGTAACCCTAGATCGGCGGCGGTGGAACCACGGTGGGCGACGGGGGCATTTTACATTTAGGGGGCGGGGACAGTCACATTAATAGTAATAAAAAGGCCTAAGGCCATTACATTCATATATTAAAACGCCATAAAAGGTCATTACAATTAGGCGTCCTAGTTCTCGTCGTCAGAGAGGACGACGTAGCCCGGCGCGGTCCACAGATGGGTCGGCGGCGGCTGCGCCTCTGGCGGAACGTGCTGCTCCTATGGCTCCTGCTACGCCTGGGCTGGCTGCTCCTGGTCCTGCGGCAACAAACTGCCGCCGGTGAAGACCCAGGACTGGCCAAGGAGGCCTTGGGGCAGCGGAGGAACTTGGCACTGCTCCAGCTCCTCGGCCTCGTGTTCCTGGGCCAGCTGCTGCCACCAGGCCAGTGCAGGCTGCTGCGGCGGCGGCATTTGTTGCGCGGCCTGCACGACCGACTCCCAATGCCTGACCTCATCCTCGACGAGGGAGCGGCGGGACGCCTCGTAGGCGGCCTACATCTCCGGGTCCTGCTCCTCGTCGTCGTCGTCCTCCTCCTTGAACCAGAGCTCCTTCTCGTGGCCGAGCGGTGGTGCGGGGTACGCCGTGGGCTCCTGCGGCGGTGCTGGGGCCGGCGCGAAGAAAGCGCGGCGGCGGTCGTCTTGCTCGTCCCGGAACTACTGGTCCCAGTGCGGGGTCGTTGTAGAGGTCCGGTGGGAGGAGGCGGTGGCGGCGCGCGATCTCGACCACCCTGGCCCGGCCACTGGCCGGAATCGGTGGCACCGGAATCCATTGCGGATTTAGGTGCCAGTCATCCGGTAGGTGGACATCCGGCCAGTCGATCTGGGTGGAATTGTTTCAATGCCACCAGCACTCCTCCACGCGGACGTAGCACCGCATCCTATTCTTCTTCTTGCTCTTCGGCGCCGTGTCCGCTGCACCGGCACGGCGCGTCGGCCGGAGAACATGCACGCCGTCCGGCGCGATGCCGAACACCGCCGGCGGTGGTGGAGGAGGAGGAAGGGGGGCACGCCGGCGGCCGGAGGTGCCGCTGGACTCGTCCTGGTTCTTCGGTGTCTTCATCCAGCGTGACATGGCTCTGGCTAGGCTAGGGCTAGATAGGGGTGTGGTCGTTATCCCCACGGTCGGGGTCCATTTTTAAAGGACAAGGTGGGTCGCTGGCAGGTGGGCCGGGGCTATTAACTATTGGTGGCGGGAGACGGGCGGTTGGGCAGCGGGGGAGACGAGGGGGAGCATTGACCATGCGCGTGGCCAGTTGGGGCGTGCACACGCGGACGTGGCCTAGTGGGGAAGACGGGGTGGTTGGGCGGCGGGTCGCTGGCAGGTGGGCCAGCATTGACCACGCGCTCGTGGCCAGGGGGTGGACGCGGCGCGTCGACCCGATGCATGCTGGCCCAAATTTGGGCTGGCAGGTACGTGTAGGACGCGGGGCTGGAATGCTGGCCCTAATTTGGGCTGGTAGCTGGCAGGTAGGACCCAATGCTGGCCCTAATTTGGGCTGTGATTTTATGTGAAACATTGCATAATGCTGGTCCTAATTTGGGCTATAATTTTATGTGAAACAAAATTAAAAGCATATAGATAATTGATTGTAGGTACATTGAGCTATGGACGCTCCCTTCAGAGACGACAATAATGAAGACCAAATGCAACAAATAATATATGCGAGTGCCCGTGGAGAAGATGATTCCGGTGGAGAAGATGATTTCAGCTCACAATTTCTGAACGACTCCGGTGAGGGACTTGAAGAAAGAAGAGAAGACGAAGTGCCCTTAACAAACTCCGGTGAGGTATATATATAGTATGTGTTGATCACTAGATGCATTAATTGAATTGTATTGCACGTATTAACGAATCATTTTTTTTAGCCTTCCGGATCAAGCAAATCTGCTAAAAATCAAGCTTCTCGAGGCCGGACGAGAAGGATGTCGAGCGAGTTTCTGAGGTTAACGATCAAGGAAGTTGCTGATAGTGGCGAACCGCTGGCACCCATACCGAACTGCCGTAAATTTGTAAATCAAGCTAGAGTCATTATTAGGGACATGCTCCCGATCACCATTACAGACTGGCATAAGCCGAAGGACGCGGACGATGAAGCTAGTTATGTCCGCGAACCTACAAAAGATTTGCTTTACGATACGCTCATGATACATTTCAACGTACCAAAAGGCAAGAAGGAGAAAGTGAAGGAGTGGATTCTTAAGAAGATGGACACACAATTCCAGAGCTGGAAGAAAATATTATGGAGAAAATATGAAAATGAAGATCCAGATAATTTCACTGGAGTACTCGAGAAGATAAAACATTATTGGCCCGCATTTGTGACGTATAAGAAATCATCTACCGCTGTGGCCCGATCGGCCATAAATAAGATAAATGCTGGGAAGAAGGAATATCACCATAGGTTGGGGACAGCTGGCTACAAGACTGCCATTCCTAAGTGGTTAGCCTTTGAAGCAGAACTGCTTGCTAAAGGGATCACTCCATAGACAGCGAACTGGCCCGAGAGGTCCAAGTTCTGGTTGTTCGCGCATGGGGCAGTGTTGGACCCACTGATAGGGCTGATTGTTGCAAAGGGAAAATGGAAGAAAAAATTGAAACAATCACTCCGTTTCTTGTAGACGAAATAAATAAAGTTCAAAAAGGAGAGTACCATCCCGAGAGAGAGAACGACGAGCTGACACTCGCCCTGGGTAATCCTGAACACTATGGACGATTACGAGGCTATCCCGGCGGTGTCACCTTGAAGGAAGGGTTTCCGGAGTGTGCTGACAGTTATAGAAGCTATGGGAGAAAGAAGAAGAAGGAGTCAAACCGGTTATCGGAATTGGAACGCATGGTGCAGCGGCAGCAGGAGCAACTGGACTCAATCAGTCAGCAGGCCATGGCATCTCATTAGCAGCAGCTAGAATGTCCTGAAGTTGATGTCGTCCCATCTGATCAGCGGAAAAGCAGCGTGGGTTCCACACAAATAGAAGCATCTGCCGCATTAGAACATCCGGTGCCTCACTACCCCGTGGATGATATCACGGTGAAGAAAGATTGTGAGCTACATATGTTAATGAAGAACATATCCTTCAAGGTGGCGGTCGGCTATGCTTTACAAAATCAATCTGGAGCAAGCTACCATCTTGGTCAGATTCTAGCTGGCTATGCTCGTGTCGGGGTGGATGAAATTTTGCCGGGATTTGAGACACTAGAGCTTGACAATCTCGGAGGTGACGATGAGAAGACACTGGGAGAAGTCAAGCATGGTTTCGTTCTATGGAACAAGAAACACATCGTATTTCCAGACTCGGCACCAAGGCCACCGACTCCTCCGAGTAGCAGTCCAACACCTCTAAGTCCACCCCTACTCCAGAGGGACCCCAGCTCGAGTCCGTCTCCATCTCCGGCACCAGTCCAGCCGACTCCGCCCACTAAGCTGCTAAATAGGAGGAAGCCCATCGGTTCGCCTCCTAAGAGGACAAAGAGAAAGTAGGCAAAAGTCAAGACTCCTGAGAAGTTACCGGCCAAAAGGACTTACGAGGAAAACTGTGCCATCTCAAAGGCCGAGGTGGAAGCCCATTTTGCACCGAAAAAGTCCCCACCAAGGCAAATACTCGATCCGGAAGCCATTAGGCGCTGCTTGGAAAACATATATGACCCTCCAACAAAGCCGACATCAGACTATGAGCGCCAAATAGCCAAGTCATTTAGCTCAGAGATGAAGAAGCAGAAAAGCGGGAAACAAATAGCCCAGCTCGGAGAACAGGATGTACAATCGGTCCCCCCGCTCAAGGTATTTCCCGACAAAGACGTCCACATAGCTGAGGTAGTATATGAATATGTTCACAGCTAGCCTTTGGTCACACCTGAGCTGGTCCAGTATCTACCAACAAAGATGCGTCAGTTGAATGAATGGTAGTTGAAAGCCGCAAAGGATATAATCGGTGTCATGGCGAGAGTTAAGGAAGAGCATTACTTCCAAGAATACGGTGTGCAAGTTGATTTTAGCGAACTTTTTCAGTTATACAATCAGCGCGCCCTCGATAAAGCTATCATCAGTTGCTTTTGTCTGTAAGTGATTTATTTCTGTAATTTAAGTCTTTAGCTCAGCTCTCGTTCTATAATCTTTGGTACGCTATTTTTGCAGAATAAAGATGCTCGACTACAACAGGGCAGGACTGATCTCGGACGTTGGGTTCATTGACCCGGATAAAGTTCATGAAGTGAACATAGAAGACAAACCCGAGGAAGGAGACATTGCTAAGGTGTTTCAAGCGACAACGTAACAAAAAAGAAATACTTCTTCCTTACAACTTCAAGTAAGTGTTACTTTCTTGTACACATTCTATTTTTGCTCACCCGATCTTAAGTGTAATTGATGAGTTATGCATGACTGCGTATATAAACGTGCAGCTTCCACTATATTCTTATGGTCATTAAAATTGACGTTGGAGAAATTGAGGTCCTAGACTCATTAAGTAGACATCCTAAAGAATACAAGAGCTGCTTTGATATGATCAAAGGGTAATTTAAATTCTTGTCACACTATATCGGCCTCTTTCGTTCATTTCGTGATATCAAGTAATTAATAAAACTCTTTTGTTCATTTTCTTTGCCGAGCAGAGTTTGGGAAACGTTCATCAAGGAAGAACCCGGTCAATGGAAACCGAAGCTGATGTGTTTTCTGAACAAGGTAAGTAGTACTACCTAGATCCGCGTATCTCTTTAATTCTAGTTTCAATACCATTATCAAGCTTTATTTGATTGAATTCTATTCTCGAACAGTGGTGTCTGGAACAGCCAACCGGGACCCACTTATGTGGATACTACGTTTGCGAGTTCATTCAAATGAGGACCACTGAGAGATTCAATAATCGAAGAAATAAAGAGGTATGTAAAAATTATTCACAATTTTATTTTATTACCATCAATTGTGTTGAGTTTCATTCATACTTGTTTTTCTCCTTCTTTTAAAGGTTGCAAGGAAGCGGAATGCCCTCCTACCAAATGACCGCATAAAAGCAATTGCAGATGAATTGGCGGGATTTCTCCTTGCGGAGGTCATACCTGAAAATGGAGAGTACTACTGCTGACATAAGTGATCTCCACGTACTAATGATGATCTCCATGTAATTAAGTACTTTATACGGAAATATGATCTTCATGTACTACTTAATTTGTATGTGTTATATATGCATCAACATGATCTTTATGTAGTAATATAATTTATATATATACCAAATCGCGTTTTTGGCGTATCGACGTGATCTCCGTACGATGGAAACCATTCGAAACCCCTAAACGTCAAAACCTGAAAAATATTCGAAAAGAAAAAAAAGGGCCTAACGTTAGTCCCGGTTCGTGTTGCGTGCCGGGACTAAAGGTGTCCAGCCCCGCAGGCTCCTCCGTGGCCACATGGGAGGGCCTCTTATCCCGGTTCGTGGACAACCGGGACTAGAGGGGGGGGGCCTCTAGTCCCGATTGGCTAGTCCCGGTTGCCCAACCGGAACTGGAGACCCTCTGGAACCGGGACTAGTGCCCTGTTTTCCACTAGTGTAATGGCCATATGTTTGGATTTTCTAAGCTATTTCTCTATTTTCTGGTGACCCCGTCATGTACTTTTAATATATAATAGATTTCAGAGGTGTTACTTTCTTGCAGGTTATTCACACGACAACTTATTGGTATGGTCATTCCTATTGACGGAGGATCAGTGCGATCATATGGATTCCAGATGCACTCAGTTGATGGCGATCCTTCGGACAATCTTTAATCGGGGTGGTTGGCGGCATTCTAATCACATTTGTGATGATTCGGATAGCCATTTTTTTGCTTTCGATATTGGAGTGGCTGATTCATGTAGCCATGTTATTTGATCCTTGAGTTGTAATTGATTTTAAATCCTAAACTTCTTAATAAAGAGAGGCTATGTGCATATTTTTTATGCAGATGTAAGGGGGTGCCCCATCTCGGGGAAAAAAATATCTCTCACCTTATTCTCTCTTGACACTCTTATTTTTTAGCCAACGCCTCGGTTCGTGATGGTCTGTACACAAAAGTACCTGTAGCGATGTGGTTATTCCCTCTTCATAGTTGATTTCAACTTTCATCGACCGCCTCTCTTCAATTTTCATTTTATTACTCAATGCTTATCGAGATCGGTTTTGTAAAATTCGTCGCACACACGGTCGATCTTTTTCAAATCCCTTTGAACAGTAACTTCACCTCACCGTTCCACACAACTTCCATGTTGGAAGCCTTTTTTTCTCAAGAATTATTCGGAAAGTGGTTATGATTTTATCTACAAGATTTATGTTATAGACAAAAAAAAGGTTTGGTGTCATGCTAAGAAGAGTGCGTGAGCACACACATCTTAATGCAGGCAACCAAACACACAGTGTTCATTTCCACTCTCATGCAATGACGACAATCAACAACCGACTCAAATTCTGTTGGGCATGTCCCAAGCAAAACTTGGTTGGAGAACTTACGCAGAAAAATTGCACCCTTGTGTATAATTAGATGTTTACAGACAACTATAACAATGAATTGTTCTTAGTATTTAATTATTTATTATAGTAGACCTCACTTCTATTAGGATTGCTTGACTCTATTATATTATGGTACATGCATGTTTTAATTTTCAATGCATGGGATTGCGTGAAAAGAACATATCTAAGATATTAGACAATTTTATTCTTCCCATTAATTATGTGCCACATAGACAAAAATAATAATACATATGTTAAGATACGGTGCCACAATAGACCATTGGGGGTGATCTAACTGGGTCAAAAGTTGGATATAAGAGCCATGCACAAAAGGATTGAATTGATGAAAATTTGGATAAATACATTGTAAAGGCTTCGATTAATTATAATTTTGTGGAAATCTATGTTCAGAACAACTTTTAAGAAGAAAATATTTTTTCCTTGTCGGACTAAGTGACAAAGAACATGTGTGTTTAGATTTCAACTCCTCCCGTTTTAGAAATAACATTTAATTTACTTGAGATACAAATATATCTAAAGAACTATATTCTTATTGATCAATGATGGATTTCGGATCTCATTGTCATTTTACAAACCCTGTAATATAGAAGGACAATGGAAAACAAAGATGACATGAAAGAACAAGCATTGGCCACCATACGTAGCCAAGGGAACAAACAACTGAAAGGCCGGCAATCCATACGGACAAACACGTGTTAAGGCGAATTAGAGAGGGCCCATGAAAAATAATTACTACTCTAAAGAAGTATGCACATGTCACAAATATAATGGACCGTAACATGCATAGGCCTGATCCATTTCACGATAATATACTGTAGCACCCCGACCCCAGAATTATACAGAGAGTCTATGTAACCCACAGGTTATGCTACACAATCGAAGGGCATGGAATTACCGCTCCCACGCAGCACATCGATCGTGCCATAAACACTGGCATAGCTATCAATGTATAAAACAGAGATCAAGACTTGTGGAACAACTGGCACATCACAGACTCTACGACACAAAATCATGTAGCAACTCATATATGAGAAAGATACAAATTTACACACAAAAGGGGTCACAGACCCAACATTACATCAAGCGGAAGCAAAGTAGTTGTCTAGTACAACAAGATCCAAACATGGCCTAAGAGGCCTACAATAAACACCACCCATGCCAGCTTGTTTCGACGTCCCAAGCTGCCATCTGGGAACCCCGAACTACTCGTCGATGTCCAGGAAGAAACCACCTGTGTGCTCGGTGTCGTCCTCCTCTGAAACAAGTAATAAAGGCAGCAAAGAGAGACTGAGTACGACGTACTCGCAAGTTTAGTAGGGCGATATAGGCCTAATGCTGACGGAGGCTCTAAAGCTGTTTAGTAGCTATTTTGCATAAAGCTAATTTTCATTTATAAAAGTATAAGTGACTGAAATGGCATCGTCTACTCAGAATGTTTTCTCAAAAAGGGATAAGAGAGTAAACTTTTCATCTTCGGTTCTCATCGAACCAACTTGTAGCCAAAATCATCTCTCATCTCCACCAAAGGCACTCCCTCGAATCACCCTCGAGAAAATGAACCTTTTAATCATACGTTGAGTTGCAACCTTTAGCTGCCAAATTTTAAATAATTAGGTTATACCTTTCTATGAGCTAATCCGCCTTTCCCAAGATTTGTCCATAAACGTGGACATGGCTTTTCGAAAAGATTTACCCTGCAGGGGTGTACTAATTTACCCACCGGTACCGTCCGGCTCACCTGATTGGCCCTCTTCCGGGGAAGGCCGGCGAGTGGGCGCGGTTAAACCTTTACCTCGCATGAGACTATCCAAGAGTCATATGTGGCCACAGGACAAGTTCAGTGCCTATTTCAACACCCTGCCCCATCGCCACGTCCTAAACACCACCGTCCTCATCATTTCCTTTTCCACCCACACACTCACACGTAAATGGAAATAGCAAACTAGAGGACCCTTGGATACGCCCGCACAAGTTATTTAGTTAAAGGGGATTCCATATGTCCCCACCGTTGGAAGCACGCTCGGTTCTTGGTTCTAGCTAAAAGCACTCTCAGCCTAGGCGGCAAGAATGAGGCAAAACATCATCCCCGATGGCAACTCATCCAAGCCTTTTAGCAATTTAATTAAGTACCACACACATCCTCAACATTGTCCGAACATTCCACCAATTTCATAAATTATGGAAATAAGTAACGGACAGCTAAGCATTTGACTAAGATGGATAAGCATTGCTAAGCATATAAATACCACCATTTATGTCTTTTTCTCAGGCCAACACATCAAACCTATGGTTCATGGGTAGGGATACATGTATTGGCTCGGGGAAAAAACATGCATTCATAAGATACTCTAGTATTGACCAAAAATTGACATAGAATCGAATGCAATATTATGGTGGATAAAATAAGTTTATAAAATAGTAGGATGCTAGATGCCAAGAAGGTTAGGTTATCTCTTGCCTTGCTGCCGGGGCGTGTAGTACGGCTCGTCGGGGTAGGTAGGGTTAACCTCCACTCCGGAATCTATCGATACCCAAAATAATAACAACGGAACAATAAATCACACGAGACAAGGTGCAATGCACAATCATGATGACATGTCAAATTTATACATGGATATCATCATTTAATGTATCTAACAAATTAAATGGAGTTCCAAATAATTAGTGCAATTATTTGGAAACAACCCCATATTTATCTTAGTGACCACATTAATTATAATTTATTACATTACAAAAGAAGTGCCTTAAATATGCATGAACATGACATGATTACGTAGGTTTTGTTCTTCCGATCATTTTGGTACCTTATTTGTAATTTCCAAGTACCGATGAATAAATAGTGAATTAAATAATTAAATGAATTTAATTCTTTTAATCAATTAAAGAATAACATCAAATAAATATTTGTGATCATGATGTGATATTAGCATGGTTTGATAGCATTTGAAGTGATGATCACATTGATATTTTATTCATAATTTTTGGTTAATTATTTAACAAGTTATGATTTTCCCAATTTTGGTATTATTTAATCCTTTTTAGGAATTCTTAGATAAAGGCAAAAGCATTTACTCAAAAAGGCATGGCAATGTTACCAAATGATAGGTATTGTTTTTCTGAACAATTTGATATTTGATTTGTCAAATTTGAAGCAATATTCAAATAGTTATGAATTATTTTATTTTAAATAAAAACTGTTTTTACTGTTTGGGCCGGCCTCCAGATCGGCCCAGGCCGGTTTCCAGACCGGACCTGTGGCTGAGGCGGCCGGCCTCCTGGCCGACCCAGACTGGGGCCAGGCCGGGGCTGTGCCAGAGGCTGCCGGCCTCGTGGCCGGCCCAGGCCGGGCAAGCGGGCAACGGCGACGGTGGTGACCGCGCGCACGGTGGCACTCGGCTGCGGCGCTGTTGAACTCGCACGGCTCGTCCCCGCACGAATTTGGCGAGCCCGAGTGGGGCATTCAGTAGAGGAGATCGAGGGGAGGCTAGAGCTGGCGGCGTTGGGACCATAATGTCACCGGAGTGGCGCAGGCGTCCATGTCCAGCGGCGGCCGGTGGTGGCGTTCGGAGGGAGAGCGGCACCGAGAGGATGGGAGAGGGAGGAGAGGGAATTAGCATTGCAGGCTCACCAGAAGGCCGTTTCCGTGGATGACGAGGACGGGGGAGGCCGGATGGCGGCATGGCTGGGCTCGAACCGCGGCGGCCATGACGACGGCGGCGGCGGACTGTGAAGCAGAGGCGCGGATGGCGGCGGCGAACGAGGGCTTCCCGGGGCGATTCCTTCGGCGGGGAGGCAGAGGGCGAGGCGACGGAGCTCATGGTGGTCTTCGATGGGGACGGGGAGGTCCTCAACGGCGGCGTCGCGCGACGGTGACCTCGGCTAGGACTCGGCCATGTCGGGCACGAGCTAGGGTTTCGCGGGTGGGGAAAGGGGAGCAGGTGAGGCAAGCAAGTGGAGCTGGGGAGGGAGAGGGGGCAGAGTCGGGTCCTCCTTGTTCTCCAGGGGAGCAGGAAGCGAGTGGGGTAGGGTGAGCACACGGGAGCACGGCGGCATGGTGCTCCACTGCCGCCACAGTGAGGAAGGAGAGGCAGTCTTACCAAAAAAACCCCTGGTTGTTTCTCCTTTTCCAAAAATCTTAAAATTAGCAGGGTTTTAGGTATTTAAATGAATCCCTTAATCATTTTTATAAAATTTGCAATAATTCAGGTAGGCTCCCCTTAACATCTAGAACCTCCACAAAAATTGGTGTTGCAAATTTAAATTGTTTTGGACAACAATTGTTCACAGGATTTGATTATAGCAATTTTTAATAATTTCCAAAATGTATTTATTTGGAGCACTTAAACATTTCCAAAAATAATGAAATTGATCATGGAGGCTCCCAATATAGTAATGAAGCTCCCCATGATCTTGTATTGAATTTTTGGAAAGTTTAACTTGGTTTCAAAAATAGGATTTGAATTGAACCAAATTGAATTCTCAAATTTATTTATTTTCTTGTTAAGAATTTAGTCTTTGACAATTATTTATAAAATATATCCTTGAGCTTCCTAGACAAATTGGAGACTCCAGAATAATTGGTTTTTCCAATTCGAGTAATGTATTTGGTTTGAAAAATTCGGGAAGGGTTTTGCTTCCCTTTTTATTGTTTTCCAATTGTTGCTTTATTCCACTTAAGCAATTTAATATAAGTATGCCATGATGCAATGCAAAGCAAAAAGTGAAAATTTGGACTATATTTTAGGGTACCAAATTGGGGCTATTACATATACTACATATTAATGCTCAAGAGTGTGTTATATTTGTAAGATATATTGATTTATGTTCTTGACCTCTTGAGTTTGGACCTTAAACCTAAGAACATCAAGTCAATCAATACCACACACCATTATCTTTTTCGTGATTTTTTACACTTAATCGTGTGTCAAACTTTGGCAACATATTACATATGAACCATATCTTGAGTAGAAAAACAAGGCGTATGAAATGAAAAAAAAAAGTTTTAGAATAAGAAAACACAGGTCACTGAGGCTAATCATGAAGCCTGATTTAACAATGCAAGTACTATACATTCCAATAACTTTCAACATACATGGTAATATTTTGAAATATCTGATTTCAATGGGAGTCATTATTTACTATAATATCTCCACATATTGACATACAAATACATATAAAATACATAAACGAATGACTATAATAAGCATATAAATGATGAATCATGTAGTGGTCGTCTGAAGTTCCTTGATCATTGAACCATAGCCAAAACAAGTTCCAACACTTTGTTTCTTTGGTTTCCTTCATCTACGAGTTTGTGCATCTTTACCAGTGTAAATACCACCACCGATGCTCTTCGATGCCTGAACTCCAACACCTGCATCAACAACACCTGACCCAGAAGCACCACCATTTGCCCCTATTCCAACACCACCACCAACTCTAGCACCTCGAGAGACATCAGCACCGACACCAACATTCACGCCTGTGTTGGAATTACCGACTCCTACATTTTCTCCGACATCTCCACCAACCTTAGCACCTCCCGATAGACCTACTCCAGCATCGATTCCAGCATTTGCACTAGTACCAACATTTCCACCAATACCACTACCAACTGTGGCTCCTCCAGAGACACCGGTACCAACACCAGCATTCACGCCTGTGTTAGCACTGCCACCACCTCCTAAATTTGCTCCTACATCTCCACCAACCTTAGCACCACCGGACAGACCGACTCCGGCACCAATTCCAGCATTTGCACCAATACCAACATTTCCATTAGCTTTTCCACCCATATTTGCTCCTACACCACCACCAAGTGTAGCACCTCCAGAGACACCTGCACCAACACCAGCATTCACACCTGTGTTAGCACTACCGCCAATTCCTAGATTTCCTCCGACATCTCCACCAACCTTAGCACCTCCCGAGAGACCTACTCCGGCACCTATTCCGGCATTTGCACCAATACCAACATTTTCATTAGCTTTTCCACCCACATTTGCTCCTACGCCACCACCAACTGTAGCACCTCTGGAGACACCAGCATTCACACCTGTGTTAGCATTACCACCAACTCCTACATTTCCTCCAACATCTCCACCAACCTTAGCACCCCCAGAGAGACCGACTCCAACACCAAGTCCAGCATTTGCGCCAATACCAACATTTCCATTAGTTTTTCCACCCACATCTGCCCCTACACCACCACCAACTGTAGCACCTCCGGAGACACCAGCACCAACACCAGCATTCACGCCCGTGTTGGCATTACCGGAACCTCCTACGTTTCCTCCGACATCTCCACCAACCTTCGCACCTCCCAAGAGACTTATTCCAGCATTTGCACGAGTGCCAACATTTCCTCCAAGACCACTACCAACTGTAGCACCTCCGGAGACACCAGCACCAACACCAGCATCCACGCCTGTGTTAGCACTGCCACCACCTCCTACATTTGCTCCTACATCTCCACTAAGCTTAGCACCCCCAGAGAGACCGACTCCAGCACCAAGTCCAGCATTTGCACCAATACCAACATTTCCATTAGCTTTTCCGGCCAGATTTGCTCCTACCCCACCACCAACTGTAGCACCTCCAAAGACACCAGAACCAACACCAGCATTCACACCTTTGTTAGCACTACCACCAACTCCTACATTTCCTCCAACACCTCCACCAACCTTAGCACCCCCAGAGAGACCGACTCCAACACCAAGTCCAGCATTTGCACCAATACCAACATTTCCATTAGCTTTTCCACCCACATTTGCTCCTACACCACCACCAACTGTAGCATCTCCGGAGACACCAGCACCAACACCAGCATTCACACCTGTGTTAGCACTACCACCAACTCCTACATTTCCTCCAACATCTCCACCAACCTTAGCACCCCCAGAGAGACCGGCTCCAACACCAAGTCCAGCATTTGCACCAATACCAACATTTCCATTAGCTTTTCCACCCACATTTGCTCCTACACCACCACCAACTGTAGCACCTCGAGAGACACCAGCATCAACACCAACATTCACCGCTGTGTTAGCACTACCACCAACTCCTACATTTCCTCCTACATCTCCACCAACCTTAGCACCCCTAGAGAGACCGACTCGAACACCAAGTCCAGCATTTGCACCAATACCAACATTTCCATTAGCTTTTCCACCCACATTTGCTCCTACACCATCACCAACTGTAGCACCTCCAGAGACACCAGCACCAACACCAGCATTCACCCCTGTGTTAGCACTACCACCAACTCCTACATTTCCTCCTACATCTCCACCAACCTTAGCACCTCCCGAGAGACCTACTCCAGCACCTATTCCGGCATTTGCACCAATACCAACATTTCCATTAGTTTTCGCGCCCACATTTCCTCCAACACCACCACCAACGTTAGCACCTCCAGAAACACCTACACCAGCACCGATACCAGCATGAGCTCTAGCGCCAATATTGGCATTAGCACCCGCACCAACATTTGCGCTTCCAGCAGCACCTATTCCTCCTCCAACTCCAGCACCTATTTTGGCGCCTCCTGAGATACCCACATTTACATGAACACTAGCCTTAGCACCCACACCTGAAAAATAAGAAAAAAACATGTTACGGCTATTATTATTGTTTATATATAAATATTAGTTTGATCATTGTTTTGTCTGTGGGTTTGTTGTTTGATAAAATTCATGTTTGAAATAATTTACAGCTGACGTTTATTATAAAGAAATACTATCTATGGATGCTAAAATTACCAGCTGCAACATCAGCCATCTTAGCCATGCTTGTAGCTATGTCACTTGAAGCTGTGCTGATGTCATATGCTGCTTTTTTCAAAATCTCTTGCTTTGCTTTGGATGCGACTGCGGCATCAGTTGAAACTTCCTTTACTTGTTGTGCAACCTTTTTCAAAATCTCTTGCTTAAACTTGAGTGCTTTTGCGACTTCACCCACGGCAACTGTGGTGTGTTCGCTTGCAACTTTGGAGAGTTTTGTAGAGACCTCCCCTGCGATTTGACCCATGACCTCAGCTGACCCCTCCAATAGCTCCTCTTTTTCATCGATCCCAACACTTGAATTACCGATGACCTCTTGTACATGCATCGATGTGCGATTAGCAATTTCTTCTTTAGCCTTAAGAACATGTGCAGCATCAGTTGCTTCTGCCTTGTAGGCCGGACTCTCTACGGTTTTCGCGGATTCATTACTTATGTCTTTTTTGTATTCTGGCTTCTTCTCATTCTTCACCCTAATAGGAAAAAAATAACAACCATAAAATACAAAAAATGACTGTGCGTGAATGGGTGTAATAATTGATTGCTAAACTTCATAGGAAGACAAACATACATCAGTTTATTTGGGAATAAGTCAATCGTGCCCTTATGTTGCAATGATCTAGTAACAATTGCCATCTTTAAAATGGAGGAGGAGTACGAATATCATCTTACCGACGTCCATAATCGAGATCTTGGGACAGCACCGACGGCGTCCTCCATGATGAGACGAGTAACACCATGAGAACAACGATACTACTACAAAGCTTTGCCATTGTTGATGTTTCTCTATTAGAGTTACTTCACCTTTTAAGTACCGGAGGATTTACTCTGGGACGATCGACACACATTTATATAGGAAGGAACTTCCATTCTATATTTAGCTATCTTTGACCAAACCACACCGTTCAGATGGTTGTGTGGACAAGAACGTTGTCCGTATCAACTAGAATGGTCTCGAGGACAATTCGGTGTGTTTGCCATGCATGCATATATTTAAGTTCGATAAAAAAATCTTTATATATAGGCTATGCAATTGTAAATTGATAAGATGAGCCTTGAGTATATATTAGATGTGAGAGATGTATATAAAAATTATTTTTAGTCTATGAAAACAGGGAGATGGATGACGTGTCTAGACGGCCATGGCTGAGTTCTTCCATGAACTAGCCAATTGCTTACTTATTGATTGCTTCTTCCATGAACCGTTCAGATGTTCTTTTTTTAGTAGTTTTATTAGACAGAGGCCATACCCGCGTTAAATTAGAGACGCCCCAAACGGCTGAAGATTGTTGGCAACTCTACCACGTATTTAAATTCTCTACTTGTATCTTCTTTTTGCAGATATGTAGTTCTATAGTTATTGTTTTCAAGTCTGACCGCTGGTTTGTGCTTTTTGGTCAGAGTTCATTCTTGAACATGATCAAGGAGAAAGTCACATTTCTCGTAAAAAAATGAGATAGTTCCATCAGTGTTCTCTGCTTCTGGTCACCGCTAGTCTATTATGAACGAAAGTTTTTCTACAGTATGAACGGATGATCAATGTATAGTCAGCTGTGCATATAAACTTTGGGGCTTAGATTCTTGGGAAAAATAATCCTCACTGCAGTTTGAGTACGAGTGTTCTCAATTCATACAGCACAAAGACCAGGTTTCAACTATACAATATGAACTTGATCGACGTGCTAATTACAAAAATACGTAATCCTTAGTGATGTTGAGATTTAAGCAATGACAATAGTTGTTATTTTGATTCCCTTTTCTTTTTCTATGTGTACAACGGATATCTTGTTTTTAAAGGTCTGGTCATAAGAAAACTTATGGCTGAAACAACTTATAATTTTTCATGTATTCGTTCCAAAATAATGGACTTTTGGATTCCAATAATAAACACGTGGTACATGAGTACATACTGTATTCGGTGCGTCGCCAAAGTGAGGTTGTTTTCCAAAAGAAAAAAGTCTCTGGCCGAAGAAGAAAACAGGGGAGGAACACGGAGAGAGAGAAGACTCCAGCGCCTCCGCAGCAGGCGAAAAAAGGAAAGATGATGGACCCGTCACGGCCTGCGTTTTGCTTGGGAAACACGCGCGCAAGAGAGCCCATGAAGCCACGGCACGCCTCCAAATTAAAGGGCCACAACACAAGCCCAAAAATCGAAAACAATCATTCGTCACGCACATGCGACAGTGAAGAACCATCTGCCGGGCTCACACGTAAGGACTTGTCTACTTCTCTCGTATTTTCACCCCAGAAAGAGATTTGGTGTTCATCAATACTCTACCACCCTTTTAAATACTCTTCCCAAAAATGCACTAGTATGAGATAGAGTTTTTAATTTAGGCAAAAATGAGGGAATTTGTGGGGATATTTGACGATTATCCTGTTCAAACCCAGAGAAGTATAAAACCTACTCGGTATTTTTTGGAATTCAGGATAATTGTCGAGGGATTATCTCGGCAGTGCCCCTCCGTGAGGGACTTGGGTTTGGAGAACATCATGGTGTAGATGACACCGGCGGTTAACAAGAGGAACAAGATCCCACCAGAGTTTGGGTCCCCGGTGATGTGAAAAATATGTATTCTCTGTTGATCTCGTGAGTTATAAGGTTTGCCGTAGGGGCTATGGTGGCGATGCAATATGAGAACGTACCCTCTACCCGGCGGCTCCTCTCAGCCTTTATAGTAGGCTGGGTCTCGGGTGTCCTTGACCGGGTAGGTTACAGATTATAGGGGATAACTCTAAGCCTAACTTGCTTAACAAGAAAACTTAGCACCGCCTCTCACATGGGCATGGGCCGTCCCACAAACGGGTTACCCGACAGGCCTTTCGAGTAATAGCTACCGGGTACCTGACACTCTGACAGGTGGGACCCGATATCCATATCCATGTCAGTAGCCCCCGAGTCTTCAGGTGATTCGTAGAATCGGGTGGAGACTCTAACTCAAGTACCCGAGAACTAAACCATTTTCATTCAATCTTGAATTAATCGAAGAGCATTACCCGAATCCGGAAACACATCGGAGCAGGCTTTTTTGCGTGACTAGTGGGGATATTGCTTAGCGAGCCTGGATCACTCGGCGGATAGGGTCTAGTTAACTGCACTCGGGCAAAACAACACTAAGCTACATCAAGTTCGAGTCCCCGGACTCGAACCCGGAAAGGCAAGTGTAGCCAGATTCATGCCGCGGAGGCCTTACAAAACCTAACTCTCGCAATATGTTTGGTACCCAACGCGTCCGTCAGGATTTTGTTCGCACCGTAGGCACGGATATTTTCTGAGTACTCGCAGTCTGAGGCAAGTCCCAGGCCATTGGAACAGATCCAATGGTCTTACCTTCACGTCGTAAACGTGTCATCCATAGATCTGTTGCCGCGGAGGCAATCTGGGGAAACGCAACTTGTCGAGTGCGATTATTGACCCGTATGTGGGTGGAACCTGCCCAGGATATAGTCGACTGGGGCCCGGTCGTATGGTTTTGAGTACAGATCATGAAGTAGGAGCCGGAGGCTCTGTGACGTCATGGATGACGTTTCCTCTGGGCATGAGATGGGACGTGACACTGGTGGCCGTCGTCAGAGCTTTGACCGTTTGACACGGCAGCCCAGCGGCGTACTGACCGCACGTCGCACAAAATACGGAGTGACGCCCTCGATTCCCGTGTCGGCGGAGTAGTGGAGGGCCCCGGTTTGTTTCCTGATCAACACGTGGACGGACCGATGCGGGGCTCGCAAAGCAGCCACACGATCTACGGCCAAGATCAACCACCATGGTCGTGATAAGAAGGGGAGAAAACCCCCTGTTCTCTTCATTCTCGCCACTATTCTTCTTCTTCCTTGCTTCTTCCTGTCGATCCAATTCATCTTCCATTCTCCGTCATGGGTAGAGGCAAGAAGGCTGCCTCCACCGGAAACTCTGCCGGTGACGTTGCTCCGCCGAAGAAGATGAAGGGAGACTGGGAATCTTCCTCCATCTCTGAGCGCCATCTTGCCGGCCTGAGGGCTGACGGCCGTCTTCCACCGGCGGAGGACGGAAGGGTGCGATGCGCCGGAAATGAGGTAATCCCCAATCCCCGCACCGGCGAGCGCGTTGTGTTTGTGGATTTCTTGACGCGCGGGCTGTCTTTCCCCCTGCACGAATTCATCCAAGGCCTGCTATACGCGTATGGTGTGCAACTGCATGACCTCACGCCGAACAACATCCTCCATATTGCCTGCTTCATTGTCCTCTGCGAGTGCTTCCTGGGCGTGCACCCGCATTGGGGACTGTGGCGCCGCATCTTTTTCGTGAAGAAGCACACCGTTGCCGGACGGAGCCTAGCAACAGGGGGCTTCGGTATCCAGACTCGCAACAATGTCGGGTACTTTGACTTCAAGCTGAGCGTGTCCGTCCAGCAATGGAGGAGACAATGGTTTTATTTCACCGTGGATGGCGACTCGCAAGTACCCGATTTTTCTCTCGAGGCTCGAGTGAAATCCCGGAGGACGTGGAAACATGAGTTGACTCCTACTGAAGAAACAGAGGCTAACCAACTCTTGTCACGATTTGCGGCTCATCGCTGCACACCCAACAAGGAATTGACTAGGGTGCAACTCATCTCCACTTTTCTGAAGCGGCGCATTCAACCACTTCAGGAAAGGGCCAATGGTATGTGGATGTACTCTGGGCTTCAGGACCCAACAAGGACGTCGTCCGAGGAGCTCTCGGGTGAAGAACTGGAGATGCGAGTGCACCAGATTACCAACCTCAAGAGAGATGATCCCTTTGTTGAGGCGACTGTCGTGACTCCTTTTGGCGAAGGGAACTCTCTTCCTAAGGTGACCCAGACTTCGACTGCTTAACCCTTGAGACTTTGACTTTGTGTGCTCATAATAGAAACTTTCTTGTTTCCAGGAACATGTTATCTTGACTTGTTATCCACCGATCTCCTCGAGTAAAGCCTCATTGGAGATAGATGACCTTGATGTTACCTCCGAGACAGAGAACCCCGTCGAGGATGTTTCTGACGATGAAGAAGAAGCCAACTCTCCCCACAAGGTGAGTGAGGAGCGTACCCGTAAAAGAAATCGCGAGTCCGCGGATGATAGCGAAGGCATGGGGAAGGAGACTCCATCCGACGTACCTTTTGCTCCGGCGGGAGCTTCGAGTCCAGCTCCTGCTTCGAGCTCATCTACCCTGGAAGGTATGGAAGTGTTGAACGTGGCTCCCCTGGCGTATCGGCCACCTCCTCCCCAGGCAAAGAAACCTCGGGTGTCGACACGCTGGAACGTCCTCAAGGCTCCTGCTGGCGGCTTGACTCCTCCCGTATCTTCCTCACGTCCGAAGAAAACATTTGACTCGGAGCCACACAAAGCGACCGCTTCAACTCCACCTTCAACTTCTGCTACACCCCCAAGGACTCGACCCGCCAATGCTTCATTAGACTTGCTCCAAAGACGCGAAGGACATGTTAGTTACCTTGCTACTTGAATTAATTTTGCAGAATCTGCGGGTTTCACCCTCAGTAGCCCCCAAGGCCGGGTGCAATTGTGTGCAGTTGGGCACGGGCTCTTAATTCTCCTCATCTAATCTCTTTTGTGTTTCGTCTTGTAGCCTTACGTGCATAAGATGTTGGATCTGGCTACCGAGTTTGTGGATCTAGAGACCAAGAAGAACAGCCTTCGAGACAAGCTGGAAGAGTCACAGGGTGAGCTTTTCTTATTTCCTTGTACTAGTCAATATGCAGACTATTGGCTGAGTTCCATCTGAATTTTGCAATTCTGCGCAGGGGCACTGAATCGCGCAAACACTAAAAACCAGAACCTTGCTCTTAATGCCAACGATCTGGAATCTCGAGTTGCTTTACTCGAAAAAGAGCTGGAAGCGCTAATAAAGCAGCATGAAGAAGAGTCCCAAGAAGCTTTGAAGCGTGACGAGGAACTGGCTTCACAGGCTGACTCCTTGGCCAACTCTCTTTCGGGTAAGTATTTCACTGTCGCTCGTTCTGACGATACTTTGTCAGTGCAACTTTCTCACTTGACTTCTCTGCAGATGCTCTTGGCTTGAAGCTTGATACTGCTGGTCACGAGCATGTGGATTGCCTTTCTGATGCTGTATGTTTGGCCAAAGATTATGGCACCCTCGCTTGTGGCCTCATGGAGAAAGCTAAAGGTGCATTTTCTTTGATTCGGAGAAGCATGTATCAGGATGAAGAGAATGCACCCAAGACTTTTAGCTAGTTGGTGGAAGCAATCAGCACGCAAGACGACCCTCTTGGTGAGTACAACCACGAGCAGACTCTTTGCGGCGCAGAGACCGTTCTGACCCTGGCCATGGGACATGGGGTGCATGGTGATTTTGACAAAGTTACCTCAGAGTTCCCTAAGGGACCCGATGGTGTGGAGGTCACTACAAGAAAAATAGCATGTAGAGACATTTTAGATTAGACGCTTTTGATGTCGTCTCTACGAGATGAACCCTCTCGTTTGTAAGGATGTTTTTTGAGACGTTGATTATGTCGTCTCAAAATTAAGCCCATAAATATTAAATTAAACTCACTTGAAATTATATAGTAATAATTTTTCTGTTTTTCTGTGCAATAAACACGTTTTCCTAAGACGTTTTGGATAACGTCCCAATGTTTAAAGCCTAGCCCATAAGAAAAATCCTTCCGCAAACCTATCCCTTAATCACCGCCAGGTCACAGAGATTACACGAACCGCGCGCCGCCCTACTTCTGGATCCCCGTCCACAATTCCAAATTATCTCAGATCTAGAGTCCACCCTAAGCAGCTGGTCGAAAGCCATGATCCCCACCTCCGGCCCGCGCTCAACTCCCTAATCTCGTCTACTTTGTCGATCGGCAAGACGAAGGCAAAGCTCGTCAAACCATGGATGGGCGTTTCATCAATGAGAAGATAGTTTCCATGAGGCTGCGCAACACACCACACATCACCTCCATTCTGCTCCGGTCGGTCGGGTATATGAGTGTGATATGCACGGGCTCCTATTTGCTGGTACGTTGATTATTTCCTCTAGCTTTGTATAGCTTCTTCGCTTTTTTGTCTGATGCTTGGTGTAGATTTTATCCAACGGCGATTTCAAAATCATCCCTGATTTCTTCTTCTTCTTAGTTTCCTGTAGATACTGTCACCATTCCCTTGTTGGTCAGGATGTTTGAGCGGCAAGATTGATCTTGGCCTAAACGTCGGCACGCCATGCGCATTGGTGACGGCCGGACGCAATATCAAGAATCCTTAGTCATAAAGAGAAACAAAGGAGTAACCCAAATTAATGGATTGAGGGTGTCGAGGCCCAATCTCACGGTATAGCCCCTAGGTAATGCCTAACTGAATCGTAATTCAATACTTGTTTCAGTTGACAGTCTGCTCGTTATAGTTATTTTCCTCTTACATGCCAACTATTCAGAAGAGCATGACATTTTGCTATGCGTATATAAATTTATTTTGTCAGAGGAGAACGCCCAAGACAGACTGTTATATCTTCATTACTCGGATTATTTGATTACCATGCTGTTTGTAAATCCCAAATTGTCTTTACCATCCATTTTATTTATTCATTTTACGTTTACAGGTTTAGGAAAATGCAAAGTGCACCTCTGTTACTGATGATACAAGCACTCAAGGTTTGAAAGACCACTTTACCATGGCCACAACTCGCTGCCTCTATGTAAGCAGTTCTAAGTTAATTAATTTGTTTTTTCTTTCAAAATCTATCTTCGAAGAAATATAGAAAATAGTAATCATCTTTCAATATGGTTGGTGTAATACATTTTTATATCAATGGCATATGTTCTGTTAACTTACATAAGGTTTCAATGACTCTGCAGTGTGTTGGATGACTGTCAAGTACGTCTACAAATGCAAGATACATGTGGAAGATAGTCTACGCCAGCATTTACAAAGCTTATGTAGTTTCTACCACTCGATGACACAATGTATTGAGATATTATGACATTTACATGTGTGTTTGAAACTTGTATGGATGCTTCAGGCTGTTGTTAAGTTCAGCTCTGTAATAATGTAATAATTGGTTATCAAGCCTCTATTATTTCTTACTTTTTACATTTTTTTTACATTTGATTGTTTATAAATGAACAATTCAGGTAATTCGGCATATGAATGGGCTTTGCCAAAGGAGATGAAATTGATTGTAGTTATTTTTTGAACTTCCTACTGCAGGGGAGACCCCATATTTTTTATTATGTGAATAAATGTTAATGCATGTTAACCAGCCATACAAATATTTTATTAAAAAAAACAGCCTCACTTCGAGACGAAAATAAAGCGTCACTAGCATAGTAGAGACGACATGTAAATTCAAATATGAGCACGTCTCTATACTTGTTGAGACGCAATATAGACGTCCCATTTCTCGGTAGAGCCGCACTTCAAAACGTCTTTACATTCTTTGAGACGGTGGATAAGGAGACGCTTCAAAGACGCTTTAGAAGAGCGACTCTATAGCCATGTAGAGATGATATATAATGTCTCTATCCCTTAAATAAGGCGTCTCTACATGACTTTTTTGTTGTAGTGTAAGTCAAATGCTTAAGTTGTCCGTTGATTATTTCCATACTTGTGAAGTTGATGGCATGTTCGGACAGTGGTGGGAACTTGCGTTAATAAATAATTGCTAAGAAGGCTTGGATGAGTTGCCATCGGGGATGGTGTTTTGTCTCATTCTTGCCGCCTAGGTGTGAGTTCTTGTCTCTTGAACCAAGATCTAGTGTGCTACCATCGGTGGGGGTATGGGCCCCTTACTAACTAAATAACTTGTGCGGGCGTATCCAAGGGTCCTCTAGTTTGCGCTTTCCATTTGCGAGTGCGTTGCCGGTGATGATGATGACGATGATGATGATGTGATGAGGATGGTGGTGATAGGAGTGGCGATGGGGCAGGGTGTTGAAATAGGCACTGAACTTGTCCTGTCATCACGATGACCCTTGGATAGTCTCATGCGAGGTAAAGGTTTAACCGCGCCCGCCCTGCCGGCTTTCCCAGGAAGAGAGCTAAATGATCAGGCAAGGGGTCGGACGGTACCAATGGATAAAAACAGTACACCCCTGCAGGGTTTAATCTTTTCGAAAAGCCGTGTCCGCGGTTATGGACAACTTGGGAATAGATTATGAGATCATAAACAACTTGAACCTAATTAAAATTTGGCAGCTAAAGGTTGCAACTCAATGTGTGTTGAAAAGGTTCATTTCCTCGAGGGTGATTCGAGGGAGTGCCTCAGTGGAGACGAGTGGTGGTTTCTGGTTACTAATGGTTCAAGGCGAACCGAAGAAAGAAAGTTTTACTATCTTATCCCCTTTGAGAAAAACCTTCTGAGTAGTCGGTGCCATGAGTCCTAGTGTTACCCGAAAGGAAAACTAGCTTTCTGCAAAACCAACTACTATACAGCTTTGAAGCCAAACAGCATCGGGCCTATATCGCCCTACTAATTCTTGCGAGTACGTCGTACTCAGCCTTGCTTTGTTGATTATTATTTGTTTCAGAGGAGGACGTCACCGAACTGAAAGGTGGGTTCTTTATCGACATCGACGAGTAGTCTGGGGATCCCAGGTGGCAGCTTGGGACGTCTCGGAACAGGCTGGCTGGGATATGTTATTTGTAGGCCTATTAGGCCATAATTTGGATCTTGTTGTTAGACAACTGTATTTGCTTCCGCATGATGTAATGATGGGTCTGTGACCTCTGATTGTGATATTTTCTATCTTTCTCATATATGAGTTGAACTATGATCTCTTGTGTCGTAGAGTCTGTGATGTGCCAGTTGTTCCGCAGTCTTGGTCTCTGTATTATGCATTGATAGGTATGCCAGTGTTCATGGCATGATCGAGGTGTTGCGTTGCCGATGATCCATTCCGAGCACACCTACCAAAGGTTTTGGCCTGGGAGTGGTAAACCTAGTAATCTTCGATTATGTAGCATGGCCTGTGGGTTACATAGTATCACTGTATAATTCCAGGGTCAGGGCTTTACAAAGGGCCGCCGCCGCCGGCCGCCATCTCCCCTCCGGGCTGCACCTCTCCATCAAGCTCCTACTCACCATGACCATGCGTGAGTAGTCCCTCACAGGGGCTGAGGCTTATACAAGTAGCTATGTAGTTATATCTCTCTCACATGATGTGATCTTCGTTGTGATCATGAGCTTTATTAGTATAGGTGAATACATGATGTTTCCATATGTGTAATTGATATGATGTTGCTCAAGTGGTGTTATCTAATATAATTTGCGGAGTCACCGTTGTGATCACGGTACCACGGTGACAGTGAGGGTGCCGAGTGTGGCTCTATGCATCAATATTAGAGGGATCTTCATCATGAGTTTGTTCTTTATTATTTTCGATTGAATAGATCATGAGGTTTCTTGATGCTTGTGTTATTTAACAAAGAGACTATTCAACAAATAGGTTGTGGTGTTTGTTAGTACTATCTTTGGATGCGGATAATGACAGCTTGAAGTGTCCATAGATGTGGAATACGAACTTTAAGCTGTGCTTTTCGTAGCCCTACGCAATTCTCATCCTGTTTGATCCATGAAAGAATGATCTCCGAGTAACGTCTACCATGCGTGTGTTTTTGTGGGAACTATCATGTGTTTAATTATGTTAATGATGTTGAGAGTAGTCACTAGTGAAAGTATGAAGCCTAGGTCTTGTTTCCAAGCATTGATACACCGTTTTTAGTCACTTTTGTCACTTGTTTGCTTGCTGCCATTTTTATTATAGAATTACAAAATCACCTTTTACCATCCATATCACTTGCATTTTACTATCTCTTCACCAAACTAGTGCACCTATACAATTAGCTATTATATTAGGTTGGGGACACAAGAGACTTCTTGTATCTTAATTGCAGGATTGCTTGAGAGAGGATACGTTCAACCTCTTCCTCCCGTGGATTCGATAAACCTTGGGTTACTCACTTAAGGGAAATTTGCCGCTGTCCTACAAACCTCTGCGCTTGGAGGCCCAACAAGTCTACAAGAATATAAGTGTGTAGTAGACATCAGTGCCCTCCACATCAAACCCGGAAGGAGGTCCTCTAGAAATATCCTTCAAATTGATGCGCGGATGATGAATATGCACAAGAGAAAGAGCAAAACGGGCACCCGCCTCATCAAGTTGTTCCCGCACAAAGCCTTCAATTACTTCACCTTGACGAAATCTCTTCATCAAGTTGGCCAAGCCTTGAGGAACTGGATTCAATGGAAATAAGGCTGTAAAAACCAGCTCCAGGGTTGACCGGCAGGACTCGACGAAGGATCCAACTTGATTGACCCGATCCTGCAGAGTGACAAGCACATGACCCCTATCCCGATCGGACCAAAATCCCGGGGCTCCATGAGAGGCGAGATCTGCAATTGAACTTAGCATAAGGTTAACCCGCCTTGCCTCCGCACCAGAATCCAGGGGTACCTGCAGAAGAATCGTGGTTACGACGGACAGGAACAAGTAAATACAAGAGATACAAAGCAGTAAAAGCTTACAAAGGTGATGGTCGCTCAGTTGCCACATTTCAGATAGCAAAAAGTTCTCCCATTCAACCATGGCGGCTTGTTTGATTTCAGAATCGTGGCATCAGCTTCCACCACTCGAAGTCGACGTTCGGCTTCACCAGCTCGCACCCGCAAGCGATTAAAACGGAAAGACTCATCTTCCGTTAATACCGGGTGTGCAGGGCTGTGCGGCTGTCCACTGGAACCCGGTGGGGTTGTCAGGCACCTTGCACCGCCAGCCTGGTGGACAGTTGGATAAAAACCAAGAAAAATATCAATCTCACATTTGGCCAGGAAAATCCCGAGTGGTTTGCTGCTCCGGAAGGACACAGCAATACACTCGCATGCCACAACCCACCAAGAGATAATTTGAGCATACATTCAGAAGGAAACAAGTTCAATTTACAAGAGCAGCCCAAATCCTTACGATTACATGGCAGTCTGATAACATAAACATATTACAATGTTAAGCATTTAAGTCCTTTCCTAACAGAGACTAAGAAGAAGGAGCAGTAGGCGTATCTAGCGTGCAAGCATGCCGCTCCAGCATCTGCGACAGTTGCTCCGCAAAGGCTCTCACACGAGGGTGAAGGGGTTGACATGGCTAAGCATAGCTAAGCATATCATACAACAGGTATAATTTATCTCAGGCCCACATCATCCTATGGTTAATAGGAGGGAAAACAGGTAATGGTTCAGGGAGCATGCAAGTTATAGGATACTCTATACACTGACCAAAAGTTGTCTCTAGAATCGAATGCAATATTATGGTGGAGAAATACTTGTACTAATAGGATGAGATATGCCAAGAAGGTTAGGTTAGCTCTTGCCTTGCTGATAGTACTGGTCGCGCTGATCGTCGAGGTATTGTGGGGGAACCTCGACTCCTGAATCTACCGATACACAAACAATAACAGGAAAACGAAATAAATAACACGAATACAAAGGTGCAATGCACAATCATGATGAGATGGTCAAATTATGCACTGAAATCATATTGGGTATGTCCCACAAGTTAAATGGAACCCCTGAAAATAAATATTGCAATTAACGGGTTAAAACTCCATATTTAACTTAGTGAATTGCGTTATTATTCAAAATGTCCAGTACTGAAATATGGGTCCTAAATGCATGAAAATGACATTATTAGATAGGTATTGTCCTACTGATCATTTTGGTACTTCGTTTGGAATTTTCCGATTAACGATGAAGAAATGGTGATTTAAACGGTTATGCAATTTAAATCATTTTAACCAATTAGAAAATAACATCAAAGGAAAAATTGGTTGCTTGCTGTGAACTTAACATAGATAGATAGCAAATGCTTTGCTGATCATTTTGGTATATCATTTGCAATTTTTGGATCAATATTTATCGATTTATGATATTTCTAATTATTGATTTAAATCTGCCATTTTATTTAATTTTAATAAACAGCACCAAAGTTAGTTCTAAAATTCTCTCAAATGACACAAAGTTGTAGTTCATTGTTCACTAAACATTTTGAGCTATTAAACTCAATTTTTGGATAAGTGAAACTCAAGTTATGCAATTTCCAATTTCCACATATATTCTGCCATTTTAGTATTTATCAATTTAAGGTATGGAGGAGGGTCTCCACCTCACGGCGGCTGCCTTGGAGAAGGAAAATTCGTGGTGCCCTTTGACCTAGATTTCCTCTCTTTATATAGATTCCCGAATTCCCGAATTCCCGAATTCCCGTCATCAGATTTTTGGCCTTCAGTAAAACGGGGATATCTCGACCGTACGGACTCGGATTGGGCCGAATTTTATGTCTAGATCGATTGGCAGAAAAGTCCCCACAACTTTCGCGACCAAGATTTTTTGATTTGACGTCGTCTTCGGGTCGGTATGGGGCCATCTTCCAAAATAGTTCTCAGACAAATTTCAGAAAAGCCCAATTCGACTCCAACAAGGTTTCCTTTTTGCACTCTTGTCAATTTCCAACTAATTCCTACACAGCAAAGTGTAAAACAAGAACATTATGCACTTTTGCCACTATTAATAGGTTAGTCCAACAAATCCATAAAATGATTAAAATTATAATAAACCCATGTGGCATTTGATATAAAACAGGCATGGAACATAAAAAATTATAGATACGTTTGACACGTATCAGGCACACTTCTGCGTCCATTTTACATGGCAGCAGACGGACCCGCCAAGAGTATAGTTGCACTCCTAAAGCATGAGATGGCTGCAACTCTTCGTCGACAACGTGCTGAACTGTAGGACTCAAGAAAATAGATTACGCTTTGTATACCCCATATGCTTCTGTGAAGGATACTATGGTGATTTGGATGTTTTCCTTTGCCTTTGTGTGATGCCGTGACTGGGTAGCTTGCAGGGTGCAACCTCCGAGTGTCAGGTGCAGCCCAAAGTAAATCAGCTCTGAGTAGAGGTACATTGATTTCGAGTAGCTTGTGGGGCGTAGCCCCCGAGTGCCGGGTGCGGCCCAAACTAAACCGGCTGTGAATAGAGTTAGGTTTAGTTCGAGTAGTTTGTGGGGCGCAGCCCCCGAGTGTCGGGTGCGGCCCAAACTAAACCGGCTCTGAGTAGAGTTAGGTTTATTTCGAGTAGTTTGTGGGTCGCAGCCCCCGAGTTCGGGTGCGGCCCAAACTAAACCGGGTCTAAGTAGAGCTAGGTTGATTTCGAGTATTTTGTGGGCCGCAGCCCCCGAGTGTCGGGTGCGGCCCAAACTAAACCGGCTCTGTGTAGAGCTAGGTTGATTTTGAGTAGTTTGTGGGGCGTAGCCCCCGAGTGTCGGGTGCGGCCCAAACTAAACTGGCTCTGAGTAGAGCTAGGTTGATTTCGAGTAGTTTGTGGGGCGCAGCCCCCGAATATCGGGTGCGGCCCGAGCTGAACCCTCTCTAAGTAGAGCTAGGTTGATTTCGAGTAGCTTGTGGGGCGTAGCCCCCGAGTATCGGGTGCGGCCCAAGCTGAACCGGCTCTGAGTAGAGCTAGGTTGATTTCGACTAGCTTGTGGGGCGTAGCCCCCGAGTATCGGGTGCAGCCCAAGCTGAACCGGCCCTGAGTAGAGCGTGGTTGCTTTTGAGTCTGAATATATGAGTATGCTCCCTTTATTGATATTTCACGGCGAAAAATTGCAAGGTGGCTAGATAGCCTTATTAAAAAGGTACGGTAAACAAAAAGGTGATTTCTAAGGGTAGAAGCTGCGTAAGTGTGCCACGTTCCACAGGTTGGAGTAGACGACGCCTGTAGCCAAGTCCTTTAGCATGTATGCTCCTTTGCCGATGACCTCGGTGATGACGTAGGGTCCTTCCCAGGGAGGTGATAACTTGTGGCTCTTCTTCTGCTTCAACCGCAACACGAGGTCTCCTACCGCGAATGATCTGTCGCGCACTCGACGACTGTGGTAGTTACGCAAGCTCTGCTGATAGACCGCAGATCTTGCGAGTGCAATGTCTCGTGCCTCGTCCAGCGCATCAATGTCATCTTCTAGTGCCGTGTTCGACCCAGCTTCTATGTATGCAGCGACTCGGGGTGAGCTGCAGCGGATCTCAGCAGGTAATACTGCTTCGGCTCCGTGTACAAGGAAGAAGGGGGTGATGTTGGGAATATGCCCTAGAGGCAATAATAAAATGGTTTATTAGCATATTCATGTTTATGATAATTGTTTATTCTCCATGCTATAATTGTATTAAATGGAAACATAATACATATGTGAAATATAAACACCAGGAGTCCCTAGTGAGCCTCTACAAGACTGGTTCGTTGATCAAGAGATGGTTAGAGTTTCCTAACTATAGACTTGTTATAGCCACTTGATAACGGAGTCACGTCATTGGGAGAATGACTTGATGGACATGACCCAAATTATAAAGAGTTACAATTAATCGTGTCACAATAGTTTCATTGTCAACACTTTAATATATGCCAAGTATAGTTTCCTCAGACCATGAGATTATATCACTCCCGTTCACCGGAGGAATACCTTGTGGACATCAAACGTCACTTCGTAACTGGGTGATTATAAAGGTGGCTTTCAGGTATCTCTGACGGTGGGTTGTTGGGTGATATGAATCAAGAGTGGGATTTGTCCCTCCATGTGACGGAGAAGATATCTCTAGGCCTTCTTGATAATATAGCATCATAAAGTCTGCAGACATGTGATTAGGTTGTAATCACGGAGATCCTATGTTATGGACGAGTAAAGAGAACTTGCCGGTAACGAGATTAAACTAGACATGGGGATGTCAACGATTAAACCTCGGGCAAGTAAAATATCGTGAGACAAAGGGAATCGTATATGAGATTAATTGAATCTTCGGCATTATAGTTCAATCGAGAAAGAGTTTCGTTGAGTGTATAGGAATTAATATGGGAATCCCGGTCCCGCTATTAATTATTGATATGATGATGTCTATGCATTCCCGAACCCGTAGGGTCACACACTTAACGCTCCGATGAAATTAGGTTTAGCGATGAATTAAATGATGGAATGAACGAATGGTGATTCGGAGTCTCGGATAGGATCCCGGACATCACGAGGAGTTCCGGAGGAATCCGGAGAATAAGATTCATATAAGGAAAGTGTTTCCAGAGGTATCGGAAAAGTTCCGGAATATTTAAGTAGAGTACCATAAGGTTCCGGAATGTTCTATAAGAGTCTAGAAGTGAGGTCCATATTGTATGGAGGCCCACATGGACTAAGGGGGGTGCAGCAGCCCTAATGGGCCGGCCGCACCAAGCCCTAGCCCAGCTGGCCAAGTCCTAGTTGGACTAGGCTTGGCCGCACCCCACAAGGAAAGGGGGGGGCCGAACCCTAGAGGGACACGGCTTAGCTTAGGGGCCAAGCAACCCCAGCCGGCCGGCCCTAGGGCTTGCCCCTCCACCTATATACGGATGTGAGGGGAGGGGGTGCGGCACACCTAAGAGGAGCCACCCCAAGCTGCCCTAGCCGCACCCCCCACCTAAACCCTAACCCTAGCCGCACCCCTCTCCCTAGAGGGCTGCGCCACCACCACCTCCACCTTGATCCGCCACACCCTCTAACCCTAGGGGCTGCGCCGCCTCTCTCCTCTTCTCCCTCTCCTCTTGCTTGGCTTGGCGAAGCCCTGCTCGTGGAGATCGTCATCATCACCAACACAACCGTCGTGTTGCTGAGATAATCAAGGCCACGTCTACCTCGCTTGCGGGATCAAGGAGTTGACGTCTTCATCGAGCAGAACATGTGGATACCGCGGAGGTGCTGCCCGTTGTGGCACTTCGACGGATTGGATCTCGAGGATAATACATCTCCTCGCGACTAGACGAGTCTAGTTGCGGGGATCGACAGACCAACCCCTGCACCGACAAAACACGTTTGATCGATCTTCAAGGGTAAGAGATTGGATCTCACCTTCGCTATCTTCATCTAGTAGATCTAGATCCTTGGGGTTTATTCTGCTTGTTGTGTAGGAAATTTTTTTGTTTTCTATGCCACGACCCCTTCAGTGGTATCAGAGCCTAGATCTATTCATAGATGTTGGTGCGATTAGAACACAAGGGGTTGTGGGCGTTGATATTTTATGTTGCTACCTTCTAGTTTGCACTTTGCATCTTTGCGGTATTGTGAGATTGAAGCGGCCCGGACCAACCTTACTCGTCCACGCACGAGAGACCGGTTCCACCATTGACATGCAACTTGTATTGCATAAGTGGCTGGCGGGTGTCTGTTTCTCTTGCTCTAGTGAGGGTGCAATTTTCAATGGAAGGCCTTTAAAAAGGATGAGTAAATAAGCGACTATTATATCACCGTTGTGGTTTTGCGTAGATTAGAACGGTTCTATCTCGTTGACCCAAGCCACGTAAAAATTGCACAAAGAAAGTAGAGGATGTCTAACTTGTTTTTGCAGGGGTCTGTGATGTGATATGGCTGACGTGTGATTTGTGATAATGTATGCAATGATCATGTTTGTAATATTTCGCGACTTGCATGTCGACAAGTACGGCAACCGGCAGGAGCCATATGGTTGTCTATTATTTTATGTGACCTGCGTGTCATTGAATCACCATGTAATTGCTTTACTTTATCGCTAAGAGTAGCAATAGTTGTAGTTGCAATAGTTGGTGATCGCAACCATGGAGGAGGCGCCACAATGTCGGTGATGATGGAGATCATGCCGGTGCTTTGGAGATTGAGATCAAAGGCACAAGAAGAAAAGGCCATATCATATCACATTTTAAATTGCATGTGATGTTAATCCTTTTATGCACCTTATTGCTTGCTTAGATTTGATCGTGACGGTAGCATGATAAGGTGATCTATCTCGTTAATATCAAGATAATTAAGTGTTCTCCCCTAGTATGCACCGTTGCAAAAGTTCATCGTTTTGAAGCACCACGTGATGATCGGGTGTGAAAGATTCAACGTCCACATACAACGAGTGTAAGCCAGTTTACACATGCATGAAATACTACAGTAGATCTTGACGAGCCTAGCATGTACAGACATGGCCTCGGAACACGGAACCGAAAGGTTATACACGAGTCATATGGACGATATGATCAACATGGTGATGTTCACCTTTGAAGCTACATCATCTCACGTGATGATCAGTTGTGGTGTAGTGGATTTGGATCGTGTGTCACTAAACAACCAGAGAGATGTTGAGTTTAGTGGGAGTTCATGAAGTAATTTTGATTAAGATGAACTAAAATTATCATAAACAAAAGTCCTAAAGATGTCTTTGCAAAAATCCTTGTAGATCATGGTCGACTACGGTAGTCTGTTCGTTGCTAAAGAACCACGTCTCGATGGGTCAAACTTTATCGATTGGTACTTGCTTTTGTGTGAAATCCTACACGCCAATGACTTGCTTAACTTGCTAGAAAAACCAATAGGAGATAAACCCAAATATTTCTGCAAGCTATGAAGAGTACATGGAGTGGTTTTTGAACAAAAGACCACCTGCTTTAAAGTCGAGTGGATGATGTGCACCTTCATGAATTCTGACCTAAGTAGACAATTCAAGAACTTGACTACAATGGAGATTGTTGATGAGCTGAAAAATAGGTTTTCAGCACAAGTTGGAAATGCAAGGTTCGAATGTCTGACTGAGTTTCTTTCATTCAAGATGGAAGAAAACACTTGCTTGGAACAACACCTAAGGAAAATGCATAAGATGTATTATACTCTGGCGGATGTTTGGAACCACGAGATGAATGACGATTTCGCGATAGATGGGGTGATGCGCTTGCTTTTTCCCCAGCTTCAAGAATTATGTCAGAGACTATGTCATGGGAAGGGATTTGATCACTTTCTATGAATTCGTGTCTCGGCTGCGTCATGTCAAAGTGGAACCCATATCAAGAGAAGTTGACAATGCAGAAAGTATATAGTGATATACAAGTTATAAGTGTTTAAGTCCAAATTGCAATTGTGGCGGTTTCGATAAGTATTTGATACTCAGTCTGTTTTATGAAAACAGAACCTGCTGCTTGAGATTTGCATAAAGGATATAGGAAGACGTTGAGGAATGATGGCAATCAAGGAGTTGATGCTGGCAACGATCTACTTCTACATTTATCGTTTTTTGATTAGAGGATTTGAATGAGTTTTTGTAATCGAATTGAGTGTGATCTTTAAATTAGTGTGTCTCGGTTTGTGAGACGGTTATTCATGTTAAAGATAAGTGGTTGTTCTATTTTCATGAATAATTTTTTTTGATGATCACGTTTCGATTATGAGATTATTGTCCTTATTTTAATCTAAACGATGATTAGTTAAACATTTATAAAATATGTGACATACTAAAGATATCCAAAACTTAATAATGACAATTGTTTTAGTCGTGCTAAAGATTGAATAAACATTTTGATGTTTTATCAATGCGCCTTATTGAAGGAGTATGACTAAAATGCCACCGTTTGGAAGAGTGACAGGAGTTGCCGAAAATAAACACAAGTGTTGGTTGTATTTTCAGCGAATGTTAAATGTCATTATTTTTGCGCTCCATCATAAATGATATGAGTGAATATATGTATTTGTTCGAGTTATGATATTTGATGAGATCAAATAAAATTCTGGAGTTTAGGATATTAAGTTAACAAGAAAATTGAGTCTTTTTTTATTTGATCAAAAGAGACAAAATATTTGAGTTATATGTTAGTATGTGGACTTGTGAGAAGTGTCATCACAAATTACAATGTTTAGAATATTTCAAAGGCGTTTGATATATCCTAAGATATCGTAATCACGCACTATTCGATATTGTGTGGTCTCAAAGAAGGGTTTTATTTCGGGGGTTTAATGATAGCATTTAGATTTATTTGATAAACACTCTGTTTAGAAATAAGGGTGTGGCACCCCCTCTGACACATATCGCCAGAGAGGCGGTCGCCCCGTGCGCCAGCCCAGGATATCCGGCCGCACATTATGACAATGCAACATAGCAGAAATATCATTACATAATCAGGCCCAGAGGGCTACAAATGGTTTTACATGGCCATAAAGGCTTGAAAAATTATCAAGGCCAAGTATGGCACTAGACAGAGTTTAACCGGCAGCGGAAGACAATGATACGGCAACGGCTTAGTGCGGCTCCATTCCACAGGCATCTGGCTGGGCTACTGATCCTAGCATGCTCTTGCTCCATCTCTTTGCTATGGTAGAAGAGGAATCCTCTCAATGTCTGGCCACATGAAAAGCAAGTTTGAGTACGGTGACGTACTCGCAAGAAAACAACCACAAGACATGAACAGTCAAGCAATCAGGCAACAGGTAACTAGCAACAGAAATAATCTAAACATGGCAAGTGTCTACTTACGGCAGTCCAAGTGGGTAGCAACAAGGCAGCACTACAAATCATGTCATAAGCAAATAACAGGGGTATCACCAGCACAGTCCAAGCCAGGTGGGGTTGGATCATATACCGGTGATCACACAAGAGAACTTACCTGGGAAGAATAACGGGGGTACCCATTGGTACCAAATATTAAACATCACCTGTCATCACCACTAGGCTCAACGGCCTTACCACATATGTCAAACTGCTAGGCCCACTGGCCTCATATCTCTGCTCGGGGCATACACGGCTGACGTTGGCTCGGGCCTAACTCTAGGCTCCCAACGATCACACCGTCACCCCCAAACGCGGGTAACCATCCACGATTCAAGTAACATTCCCTGCATCAGCCTATTGTAATCAGGTTGTTCACCTTTCTTTCAAATCAAACTTTAAGTTTAACGTCCGCACTCGACAAAGGACAATAGTGTGACCGACACTTAACTGTTCCATGACCTAGGAACGAGGCTAGCTGCTAGTTGACACACTCTCGAGAGGTTGCAGTTACCACCCATCTAAATGCACCTTACTTAGCTAAGGCAAGATACACTTACATAACCGTTCACGCTACCAAGACACTCCTTGTATAGCTACCGACTTACCACTCGGGCTAAGTCTTATGACGAAGTGAATCCTGCACATCCCCAACTCATGAGCAATGCCTAGCTCCGGAAACTTCACAAGACTAGCCCCGACCACAACTATGCAGTATCCGACTAGACTTGCCAAGTGGGTAGCATCAAAGGAGGCTTGATAGGTTACATAGGCTATGGCTCTCCCATTTGGGCGACAGTGGTAGTGCGTTCAAGGTCCAGATTGGTGGCACTATGGACTGACCCTATCGATGTTTGGAGGGGTTTTTCATTTAGTCCAGTTTCATTCAACAACAAGTCCAAACAACAGAGGATTAGCCCAACACAATAAAGGATTAGTCCAATACAACAAGTATAATATCATATCAACATGAAACAGAAGCAAACTGCACACAATAGTTCAAGCAATAAGTAACAATAATCATGTAATAATTCAGCAAAGAAGAATGAATTCAACCGGGCGATGGCGGAGATGCCTCCGGCCAGTAACAGCCACAGGTTGAGTAAAGAAAATAAAATAGCACAATCAACCGGGCGAGGGCGGAGATGTCTCCGGCCAGTAGCAGCCATGGGTCGAGTAAGAAAATAAAATAAAATAAAATAACAAAATCAACCGAGCGAGGACGGAGATGTCTCCGGCCAGTAGCAGCCACGGGTCGAGTAAAGAGAATAAAATAACATAATTGGTTAGCGTCAACCGGGCGAGGACGGAGATACTTCCGACCAGTGACAGCCACGGGTTGACTACAAAAGTTAGTGGAGGCGTCCACGCGATCCCGTTCCACCATTCCATTGACTGCGGCGGTTCCCCCAGCCCATCGTCGCCGGAATGGGGAGTGGTGCATGGTACCGTCCAACGCACGCCACAACTCTACAGAAAAGTAGCCGCTTCAATCCACTTGGGCAGGACCCAACGTGTATTTAGACGGGGTACCGGAACTCAACCCACGGGACCTGGCTTTATCGTATTACAGGTATGAAACAAAGTCACGATATCTCGTGACGCACAGTTGACAGGATGTAAACAAAGCCACGACATCTCGTGACGCAGATAATAAGCAATAAAATGCACCGATATGTCAGGGTAATATGCAAACAAACAAACACCGCTTGAGTGTTCATAGCAAGTGGTTAGCTTGCCTGCAAAGACGGCTCCGGATGGTTCGGGGGAGGTCTCGGACTCGTCGCGGGTCGGAATCCCGGAGAACGCCTGAATCGGGGTGCGATACAACGCATAAATAATAGTCGCGAAATCAAGTATTTCATAAAATAGAATGGACCACACCATTGGATAGATCTCTCCGAGATGAATTTTTAGAGATGTGAATCACCTCAAACGGAGCTACGGATCAAAAGTTATGGCTCGGCGATGAATAGCTATCGGCTGCTTACTTCGGGAAAAAAACAGAACGGGCCGCATCTGACTGGGCTGGGCTGGAACGCGCATTCCAGCGAAGTACGCCTTCTCAGGAGGAAAGTGGAAAGCGTAAAATACGCTTTTAGCTAGCCTCCTCTGGATCGATCGTGGGCTTCATCCCCACATACGCGGGGAGCTTGTTGAGGACCGGCGCCGACGACGGGCAGGCCGGGGAGGATGCCGGCGTTGGGCAGGCCGGGGCGGACGCTGGCAATGGGGCGGCCACGCCGGGCTTCACCGCGCCTAGCCGGAGGCTAGGGCCACGGCCCAAGAGACGGCGGAGGTCGCCGCCATGGTCGACGCAGGTATCGGCCATGGCGGTCCTCGGGTGGTGATGGCGGCGGTGAGGGGGCGGCCAGGGGCCTGGCGGACACCGACGGCAGGGAAAGGGACGGCGGCGGCGGGCGATGATGGCGGCAGCGGGTGGCACGGCGGGGAGGACGACGACAATGGTGACGGCACGGCTGCGGCAGGGGTCGGCGGCGACAAACCGCGGAACGGTGGCGGCGTGCGTGGTCAGCCACGGAATGGATGGAGCTGGGGTCAGGGACGACGACACGGGGGCGGCGACGGCAGCGGCAGTGGGTTGGTCGGGGTGGCTTCGGGAGGCATGGGGGCACGCGGTGAGCTCGAGCTCGTCTCGGCCGCCGGTCAAGCGCGTCGACGTCCAGGGTCCATTCGAGACCGCTAGCGGCTCTGGCTCTGTGGTTTGAGTGGGGAGGCAGAGAGGAGGGTGTGGCGCGTGTAACATCCCAAATTTATAATAAGAATTAACAAGACCCCAAAATTCAGAACCAACAAAAACTTTTTGAAATTACTACACTAATGATTGTGTTTTCCTTTATATTGTTCTGTTTGACCTTGTGTGACTTGTTGTTTATGTTGTTTGACTAGTAAATATTAATCCAAGAACCCAGCCCAAGTAACATATATTAAACTTGGTGCTCATGTTATGACAAGAGTAAATTCCATATATCTTTTCCAACCTTATTTTGGCCAAAGTTTATTTCAATGATGTTTGATTTCAGCAACAAATAAAATACCCTTTAGTTGAGAAAGTAAAAGTATTTCCAAAATTATGTGTTCCCAAAAATATGGAGATCTATATGTTATCTCCTATCTAAAGCTAACCATGATATTTTGCATGTATATGCAACTCCCATTTTATAAACTCTATTTTCCACTCCATTTGAAAATAACACTAGTGGGAAATATGTAATCCCACATATTTCCATTCTCAAACTTTTTTGAAAAATTATTAAGTTATGAGTGGGATATTTTATAAATAACATCTTGTCATAATTGAGTGTGATCATTTTTATAATATAGTATTGTGAATTGTGGAATTGATGGTGAGATTAATTCATGTTGTTTGAATTGTGTGGTCATGAGTGTGATGTGAATATTGTTGTGTTTTGTTGCTTGATGTGGGTGTTTGCTAAATAAAATTATGAAGGAAGGAAAAGAAACAAAATGAAAACATCAACACATAAAATCAGGTGACCAGTGACAAACAAATTTCTCCAAGTGAGAAATTAATATTTTCTTTTAAACCAAAAATCAGTGGGGTGACATAGTGCTCACTCCCACCTTGCTCTAATATTCCTTCCCTGTTCAAAATATATTTCAAAAATCTAAAATTACATTTCTATTTGTTTCTTTAATCTTTCCAAATCACAAAATGTGCTATGATGCACTTATCTACTAAATTCCATCCTAGCACCAAAAATCACCAACACCTATACTTAATCCCCACAGCCATTGCACCCTTGCATTCTCTCTTTTCCTTTTTACCTTTAAAATGCAAATAGTGCAAAATGGTGCCCTCTACCCTATATTCAAATGGTAGCCCCAAACCAGCCCTAGTCTTGTCCCATTCTTGTCCAGCACTCCCCTGCACGTTCTGGACAACACCCTAGCACTCCCATGCCCTAAACCCTAGCCCTAAACAGCCACACCATGGACATGGCCACCACCCGGGCCACTCGCCAAACTAGCACCAAACCCAGCGACCAGCATGTCCTGGAGCTGCCCCTTGCTCCCTAGATGCTCCCCAAGTCGACCCCTTTGCTCCAGGCCCCTCACCCTGCCCGCATTTGACGGTGCTCTGCCGGCCGACCCACTGTCGAGCACCCTGCGCGCACGCACTGCACCGCAACCACCTCGCCCGACCAGCACGCGCGCGAGCCGCCCGACCACCCCAGCACGCGCCACTCCATCCCACGCACCCCTCAGACACGCGCCCGTGCCTCCCCAGCACGTACGTCGCCGTCCCCGCACGACCCCGTGCCACCCGCGGCATGGCCGCGCCTCTCCCTGGCCGGCCACGAACCCGAGCTCCCCCGCCTATATAAGCACCACCCCGGGCCTCTACCAGCACCACACCACCTCCACCACTCCCTCTCCTTCACCTAGAAGCCGCAGGAGCAGCAGAGGAGGAGCCGGAGCTCCACTCCGAGCTGCACGGCCGCCGGCGCCGTGCTGCCGCTGTGGTGGCTCTCCGACGCCGCCACCGCCGCCCAGGAGCTGCCCCGACCACCCTCCCTCAACCCCAAGCCGCCCCGGAGTCCCTCGCCGCCGGCAGGTGCCTCCCCGGCCGCTCCCTCTCTCTCCCTATACTCTGCCCCGTCGGGCTGGGGAAGATGGCCGTGGGCCGTCGATCGCGAGATCAACGGCCCTGGTTAGCTCCCGCCCGTTTTGAATTTTCTGCTGAAAACTGCTAAGTCTGAAATCTGTTTAGAGTAGCTAACTTTGCATGCAATTTCTGAGCAATCTACTCCACCAAAATTTTAAATCTTTGCATGGTTAGAAAGAACACGTTACATAGATTCAGATGCAACTTTTAGATTTCCAAAATAGTTAGTTTAGCTCAATGGAAACATGAGGCAAAGTATCTATGTTCTGTCTGTTTTCAGAAAGTTCTGAAAACAGATTACTGCTTAGGTTTTTGATCTGATTATAGAAATTAATCTAGGTTTATTTAGGAGTATTCCTTGGTATGTTATGTTAGTATAGTTAGCATACTACCATGAGCAAGAAGTGAGAACCCCAAAATAAATTCTGTGCAAAGGATAACATCTAGGGAAGTTAGCTAATCAGTGTGCTCCACCACATGAAATAACAGGGATAGCCACTTCCCATACAAGTTTCTATGTTATCCAGAGGCCTAAAAATAGAAAACTAAAATGTTGTATCTAGTATAACATGCCATCTTCACCTAGATATAGGCCATGATCTTGTTGGATAATTCCCTGATTCAAAATAAAAATGACAAATCAGTTAGTTGTAAAACTAAAATAGGTAAATTTTTCTGTCAGAAAATTGATCAAGACTTTGAAAACTAATATCTCGAGATCTAGGAATCTAAAAATATCAAATGAAAATGTTCTGGAAGGCTTATGAAATTATCTAACTAACTAAAGTGGTTTCACCCCATTTAGATTAATAAATAAATAATGTTATCCAAAATGCAACAGAAGGTATAAAACCTAAACTTGTTTGTTTCTGATACTCTACTAATCCAAATGAGGTCAAACCAATTTTGTTAGCTCACATTTAAGCAATACTAGTTATCCCTAAGAGGATTTAACTTTTGAGTACAATTAACTTGAGTTGTAGCAAAAACAAGAAAACCAACATTCTGGATTAAAGCATTTATACAGGGAGTTTAATAACTCAAATTGAAATAAATCCAATTGGGTTAGCTTATAAAAATCAGTAGCTATCCATAGAATTTTAGTTCACATTTTTATGATCAACAGAACTTAAGTTATGCAATTAAACATGCACCACTAGTTTCTGCCATATTTAAGACCTAATTAAATAATAGATAATTAAATTAAATTGAAATCAAATTGTGTTGCTTTGTGAGTGCAGTAGCTATGTGTGATGTTTGAGATTGGTTGTGATGCTTGATTGAGTAGTTTGATAATGTATGTATTGCTTGTTTATTCTTAGGTTAGATCATTTCTGTGTAATTAATATGACTACCTTGCTTGTTAAACTTGGTGGTCCTTAAGTGAGAATCTAGTAATATCTCTACTTTAGCGTGGTAAAATATTTCGAATTACAGAAAAGAGTTGGTAACTTAACTTTTGTCTGAAGTATTTCCTGTTTAAATAAAAATGCTTAATCACAACTTTAACCATATTTTTACAAACATGAGTAGTGAGGTGACTGCCAAACTTGTTTGTTAATAGTCTTCTCTCATGATTGTTGTTTGTTAGTGTTGCTTGATGTTGGTTGTTGGAGTGTCCTACTGTATGTTGATTGTGTTCTTTCCTTTTTACGACGCTAGATGCAAACGCTATCAGAGGGAACCTTGGAAAGGAATTATTTGAGAAGAACCGGAGTTTATTTCTTTGATCAGTAAGGAGAAGTCCAGGGACATTATGCTGAAAACAGGCAAGCTACTTCACTGAGCTTGCATTTATATTCATCTATTTGATCACCTGAAGTATTCAAAAGTAGCGATGATTTTAAAAACCTTTTTACAAAGATATGAAAAACTATTTTGCCAAGAGTAGATATGTATAACTATAGGATGGAAAAATATGATTTATTCCAAAACTCCTTTTTAAAGTACTGGGAAGAATGTGGAATGCCGAATGGTCGGCATGGAAGTGGAAAAGAGGTGATCGGTAATGTTTATGAAAAATGCACATTGTGTCTTAGTACCATGACGACCAGCCGATAACCTGTGCGACCACATCTACCCAAATATGGGAACGGGCGTAGTCATATAGTTTGCTCGTGTTAGTACTGGATACCTCATCGACGGAGATGACTCCGTTATGCATGAGGGGATGAGCATGGCGACTCTAACCCCTGACCTGGGTCCCGGCAATATGTTGGCTTGCGGGATTGAAGGGCTTCGTGCTCGCCGGGCAAAACTGCGAGTCCTTACATCTAGGTTCCTCGACGGGGGATCCTGTACTAGGTGTTGAAGGAATGGTGAAATTGTAAGGGCAGGGTCCTATACTAGCATGAGCAAAGGAAAGGCTATGGCCGGTGGCTCAACTTCGCATACACCTTGTATGGCGGGACGTGGCAGACACGATGAGCTACCGGATGGGTGTGGGAAAAGCGTGCTACCTCTGCAGAGGGTAAAACTATTCGAATAGCCGAGTCCTCGGATATGGACAGTTGGGAGGCTGTACTAGGCCTATGTGCAAGTTTTGGAAAAAGGTTTGAGATTTGAAAGAGAAAATGATGTGAAGGATGTTTTATGCAACTATGCCAATGTGCTGGTATGAGTTGTTGGAAATAATTGGACCATGATGAGACATGGTCGGGAAAAAGGAGGAGTTTTGGGTAAATAAACAAAATGGTGATTTTCCAGGAAAAACGTTTTTAAAAAGGGACTTTTTATTTTAACAAACAGCTATTTTTCGGGAAAAATGTTTTAAAAGAAAACTCCTTACAAAGACAGTTTTATGGAAAAAAAAAAGGAATCTAAAGCCTTCTTTTCGTTTTCTTTAACAAAGGCTATAGATATTTTGAAAAATATACAAGGTTTATGAAAAGTTATAAAATTTCTCTTATTTTACTTCAACCAAAGTTATAGAGTTTTCAGACAAAGTTTTATTGAACAAAAGTCTATCATTCTCTTTTCAATAAAGATTAGAGTTTTCAAAGCAAACAAAGTTTTACTCAAACTATAAACAAAAAAAGAAAAGGGTAGTGCATGCTCTTTCGGGGGTAGTTTGCGAGTACAATTCCCATTGTACTCATAATGGTTTCGTCCCTGGCTATTGTCTTAGCCAGATTTTAAGGAAGAGTAGCTTGAAGGAGGAGAAGGAAATGACGTCAATGCGAACTAGGGCGCTTCCCAGTCAGTTGCCTGTAGGGTTAAGGCGAACGACTTGGGCCCCACGTTGTTTGGTGATTTTCCGCTGCAAGTACCTATTGAAGAGTATGACTTCAATCAAGTAAGTATATTCCTTCGGTATTTATGGATGTTCCTTGATTACCAGTTTGATTGTGCTCAGCGACACACTGATCATGGGATCGCTGATGTAGGCACAAGGGTATTTCGGACAGGCTAGTCCGGGGTCCCCACAGCGCGGGTGGAGCTCGAGCTTCTCTTTTTTTATAAGCGCAGCGGGTTGCGTTGCTTCAACGCAACGACATAGGTCAAGGATAAGATTGGAGAACTGGATAGGGAGGTCGAGCTGGACGCACAGCGCTCTACAGGGAAGTTACTGTGTGGGAAATTAGGCAGGGTTTAGGGCTAGGCAGATTTAGGTCACGCCTAAGCGTGCGTTCGGGACGTTCAGAGTGCGACGCGAGCGACATCGTCGCGTTCCCGATGACTCCGGGCACGAAAAGGAAAACAGGTCACACTACTAGGTTCGTAACGACGATAGCAACACAACAAAACAAGAATCACTCAAGAATTCTAAACTTCGTAAAACAAGATTTTCTGAAAACCGAGGGTCCACAAGGTGTTCGATGAAATGACAGAGGTCTTCCTCATCTCTGAAAAATCCCCAAAATTCACAGTAGACTAGAATAGGTGTATATAGTATGTGTGTGAAGTTTGAGCTCAATTGCGTACATGGAGAGTGGTCAAATAATTTGGTGTCCAAAAATGCCCTAACGACATGGGTGTGTCAAGTAAACCAAATTAAATGATCTTGACATGATCTTATGGATATGTGGTTATATATGGGAGTTGGTTAATTTGGCAAAGTTTCAATGCCCAATGCTTGTTTTCGCTAGGGGTTGCTTTGGAAATTGCTATTAGGCATAAAAAGGGCATTACAAAGGAAGTACCTCAAATATTACTCAAATGAGGTTGGGCCAATGGAGTGAAATGTTCAGGAGGTTAAATCATGCACCTCACCAAAATTTCAGAATTTTTGAATAAGTGGAAGGTGTCCAAATAATTTTTGGACTGAAAATGGCATAATAGGAAATATGAATAAACTTGAAAATATTGCATGGGAATATGGAATATTTTTGCATGGGAGGGATGTATCTCTATGAGGGAACCATATGGTTGTTTGGTAGAATTTATTTCAAGCTATAATTGGGACGGTGGCTTTTGGTGGGATAGATGGGAGGGGTTTTGGAATTTCCAAATGGAATCAAGGTTCGACCGGCAAAACAATGGTATGAAGTTATGGTGAGGGTCGACAAAGATCGGGAAATTGCTGGGAAATTTCTAAGAGAGCTAATGCAAAGTCAAGTCAAAGACCAACATGTTCAAAGAAAACATTTTGAAAATATGAAAAGTTTTTCAGGCGCGAGAAAATATTACTAAAATTAGGGACGAATTTTTTGGGATGTGACAAACCTTCCCCCCTTAAAATGAATCTCGTCCCGAGATTCAGAGACTTACGGAGATTACTGGAGTTATACGAGATACTTCTTGTATGGTTTAATATACCCCTATATTTGAAAAACTTTTTGCAAAACCTTTTCTATAAAAACTGAAGTTTAGCACTAAAAGGATCAACACTCGGTAGGATATTTTATTTAAACAAAACATTATCAAAGCATAACATTTCTATCACACTCAATGCATTCTAAGGATGGCATGGGAGGGGCTCACAAAATCAATCAACATAGGATTTGCTATTATGGTTATAAAAATTAAATCTAAAGTTTTTAGTTCCACCAAACACAAGCATGGCAAATCAAGCAAGATCTACACATGAATCATTAGGTGAGCGGGGAACCATGGGTACAGTGTATCCTCAAATACATCCACTTAATGGTTAAAGTCGTGCAACACATCAAAATATTTTTCCTACCAGAAAATAATATCCCATTCAAATGTTGTGTTAATTATACAGGTGGGCATATGTGTCTTGGTTCACATACACATCCTGTTTTAAGGGTTCTGTCATTTGTTCAAAACTTTTAAAAGGAAGAAAGGGCATGGTGTTTTGACGCACGTCAAGCAAGTAGTTAACAAGCGAACAAATAACATCATTTTTTCGAGGTGTGAATCACCTCAAACGGAGCTACGGATCAAAAGTTATGGCTCGGCGATGAATAGCTATCGCCTGCTCACTTCGGGAATAAAAACAGAACGGGCCGAATATGACTGGGCTGGGCTGGATCACGCATTCCAGCGATGACGTGGGGTTACCACGGCAAATCCCATCGGTAAGATACCTAGGGTTTCGTATAGAGGAAGAAGTTGGCGCGCTGGTAGTATCGGACGGCTGACAAGCAAGGATTTACCCAGGTTCGGCCCCTCATTGTGAGGTAAAGACCTACATCCTGCTTGTCTGATTATATTGATGATGACGATTACAGGGTGGCCCGGAGGCTATGGTGGTGGAGATTGGATCTCATCTATGTTGCCGCCGGTGGCGGGTATGGTGTCTAGTTTGTTGTCTCCCGTCTATCTCGCGTGTCCCCTAAAGGGTGCCCCTACCTGGCTTTATATATGCAACCAGGTAGGGTTTACATGTCTTGCGGGCTAAGAAATCATCAGTATCTTCTTGGGCTTCATTAGGCCGCCAGGTGGGCCTCCAAGTATATCCTCGGTTGAGCTGCACCGGGTATGCCAATGGTGGGGTGCCCGGAGGGTATGCCCACGTCAGTAGCCCCCGAGTGTCTGGTCGATTCGCAGAATCGGGCAGAGACTCAGAGCAGCAATGTCGAGCAAGCGTAGTCGATACGACAGGTATGTTGATGTCTTTGAGTAATCCGGTGCGAGCGTAAGAAACATGATAATAATAAATTTGATGCGGGTGTAAGGAAACCCGACTTTGAGAACTCCTGTGCGGGCTATAGAGAGCCCGACTTTGATAGGTCCGGTGCGGGTTATAGAGAACCCGACTTTGAGAATTCCGATGCGGGCTATAGAGAGCCCGACTTTGATAAGTCCGGTGCGGTTATAGAGAACCCGACTTTGAGAATTCCGATGCGGGCTATAGAGAGCCCGACTTTGATAATTCCGGTGCGGGTTATAGAGGACCGACTTTGATAATTCCGGTGCGGGTTATAGACAACCCGACTTTGATAATTCCGATGCGGGCTATAGAGAGCCCGACTTTGATAAGTCCTGTGCGATATGATCAACTCTGCTGAGGGCCGAGCGCAAATGCAAGTCCAACTCAATTCTCATCGGGTGCGCGACCAGCGCTCCCGATGGGAGTAGCCCCCGAGGCTATGTTCAACTATTTATAGTTGGGCATAGGCTCAATTTGCCTTGCTTCTTGTTGTAGTCGAGCACTTCGCGAGAGCGCTCTCCCGATGGGAGTGTACGACTCGTAGAGTCTGTATCTTTGCTGTTTTGTCGGGTGCTTCCAACTCGTAGACTCCTCCGCATTGTATCGTCCTGGTGCGAGTCATGATTTTAGTGATTTATTCGTATCCGTGTTTCAGGACGCTTAGTGGTGGATCTCGCATAATAAGCCTGGTACTCTCGACGGATCGGGACCAGTTAAGTGCTCTTGGGCACAAGCATTATTAGCGTACATCAAACTCGAGTCCCCAGGCTCGAGCTTGGAGGCTAGTCCCTTCGACTCCAGCCGCTTGGGATCTTACAGAGTCGGATTCGGCCTGAAAGGGTACCCAACGCGTCCGTCGGGATTTTTCTTCACACCTGTTGGTGCGGCATATCTGTTCAAGCTACCACGGCTGCTGCCAGTGGGCCTGGCCCTACACGACGGATCGGTGGGTCTTACCTTTACACTACGGAGTGCAGCATCCGAGGGTCAGCTGTATTTGATTCATCTCGGGTAATCTGTGTTCGTTGTTATACCGAAGTCGATAACCTTTCAAGTGCCCTTTAGTCTCTCAGTTATCGGGTGCGGCTGAAGAGGGCACCTTATGTATCGGGTACCGCTGAGGCGATGTAGTATCACTTTGTGCGGCGCAGCCCCCGAGTATCGGGTGCCGCTGACTCGATGTAGTATCGGGTGCCACTGAGCTGATGAGTTGTTGTAAGGCCTGTACAGCAGCCCCCAAGTATCGGGTGCCGCTCACCCGATGTAGTATCAGGTGCCGCTGAGGCGATGTTGTTGTAGGGCCTGTACAGCGTCGCCCCCGAGTATCGGGTGCCGCTCACCCGATGTAGTATCAGGTGCCGCTGAGGCGATGTTGTTGTAGGGCCTGTACAGCGTAGCCCCCGAGTATCGGGTTCCGCTCACCCGATGTAGTATCAGGTGCCGCTGAGGCGATGTTGTTGTAGGGCCTGTACAGCGTAGCCCCCGAGTATCGGGTGCCGCTCACCCGATGTAGTATCAGGTGCCGCTAAGGCGATGTAGTATCGGGTGCCGCTGGGTGACTCAACGCGGCGGACGGAGTCAACGCGGCGGAGTAGATATGAGGGACTCGGCGTGGCGGACGGAGTCAACGCGACGGAGTAGATGCGAGCGACTCGACGCGGCGGACCGAAGTCGACACGGTGGAGTAAATGCAGGGGACTCGACGCGGCGGACCGTAGTCGACACGGCGGAGTAGTTTGTTGTTGTTGTTGATGTCGAAACGCCAGCCCCCGAGGGTATGTGGTACCCTTCTAGGTAGCGGGCTCTTTGCAAAGCAGATGTAGCACACTCGACGCGGCAGACAAAGTCGACGCAGCGGAGTAAATGCGACGGACTCGAGGGGCGACTGCAACGTTCAGCCCCCGAGTCTATCTTGTCGAATTGGCGAGGGGTGCATCTGCAATAACTGAACGGAAAAATCGTGGTACCATATGTGGCGCAGCCTCCGAGTGTCGGGTGTGGCCATCAGGTTATATATGTATGGCTAAGTAGTCTTGTTGATTAAAGAAATTAAATATAAAAACGACTTAGCTGTTAATGATGCATAGGCTGTATGGCGACTAAGCCGGAATAGCGTGTTGTTGATGTCCGCGGCGGAGTCGGTGTAGCAGGAGGGGATGTCGAGTCCGCCTGACCCGACAGCCGGCCTGTCGATTATTGATGACGTGAAGCACATCTACGGACCGTCGGCTCGTCAAAGACGGCGCGGTCCGAGTTAGACTGGGCGAAGTTGTAGACGATCGTGGTGTCGACGAAGCCGGTCGCGATGCTGACGAGGCTGAAGTTGTTCACGACGGAGCGGCGTTGATGTCCCGTGGCGCACGCGATGGCTACGTCGAGGTCGGGCACCACGGCGCTGGAGACCTTGGCGATGCAGATGCTTGGCTGGAGGAAAACATTGATCTCCGCGACCTGTCGAGAGATTGAGCTGGCTCCTTGAACATTGATCCATACGAATACTAGTGCGTACTAGCTTGTATCTCTTTCTTCTTCTTTTCTTTCACGACTTAATTGCTTTTGGCCTTCACGTGAGTTCCCAACACACGAGGAGATAATCCATGTGCATCTGCTCCTTGGAACTTGATCCAGGAACGGATTTGTTTTGACTTAGATGCATCCACGTGAAGGTGCTGATCGATTTGGTGGTTGAAGTGTAGACGCATCCACGTGAAGCGCCCAGGTTGTTTCTCCCAGCTGGCCCGGTTTGGATGATGTAGCTGCCGCAACGACGTGGGTCGCCGGCTGTCCATGTGCGAACAACAGCGTTGCAGTCTGCCTCGAGGATCGAGGCGACTGGTGTTGGCTGGCCGCCACACGCGTCTTCAAGCCGATGTATATCGGTTCTGAAAAATAGATCCGATCGACCGATCAGCTGCATGCGTGGGCGAGGTTGGTGTCGATCTTCTAGCGCTCGCGTAGACGATCTGCATGCCGCCGTTGCTGCTGAAGTCTTTGTCGATTCCGTCAGCCGCACGGGCGAGGACAGTGGTGACGTTGAGCCTCCGCGCCGCGGGTGAGCCGACGGGCGATTTTTGTAGATTGGATCAGCCGCACGCGAGGATATCGCTGATGTCGACTCCCGCGCACGCGTTGACGAAGCAGCCTAGCCGCCGTTCGAGTCGTATGATTTGATGTGGCGATGATGTAGTCGCCGTTGTCGATGAAGATTGAAGCCGCCGACACCGCGATCCAGCGCGCGTTCTTCCCACAGACGGCGCCAATTGACGTGGGGTTACCACGGCAAATCCCATCGGTAAGATACCTAGGGTTTCGTATAGAGGAAGAAGTTGGCGCACTGGTAGTATCGGACGGCTGACAAGCAAGGATTTACCCAGGTTCGGCCCCTCATTGTGAGGTAAAGACCTACATCCTGCTTGTCTGATTATATTGATGATGACGATTACAGGGTGGCCCGGAGGCTATGGTGGTGGAGATTGGATCTCATCTATGTTGCCGCCGGTGGCGGGTATGGTGTCTAGTTTGTTGTCTCCCGTCTATCTCGCGTGTCCCCTAAAGGGTGCCCCTACCTGGCTTTATATATGCAGCCAGGTAGGGTTTACATGTCTTGCATGCTAAGAAATCATCAGTATCTTCTTGGGCTTCATTGGGCCGCCAGGTGGGCCTCCAAGTATATACTCGGTTGAGCTGCACCGGGTATGCCAATGGTGGGGTGCCCGGAGGGTATGCCCACGTCAAGCGAAGTACACCTTCTCAGGAGGAAAGTGGAAAGCGTAAAACACGCTTTTAGCTAGCCTCCTCTGGATCGATCGTGGGCTTCATCCCCACGTACGCAGGGAGCTTGTTGAGGACCGGCGCCGGCGACGGGTAGGCCAGGGACGGCACGACTGCGGCAGGGGTCGGCGGCGACGAACCGCGGAACGGTGGCGGCGTGCGTGGTCAGCCACGGAATGGATGGAGCTGGGGTCAGGGACGACGACACGGGGGCGGCGACGGCAGCGGCAGTGGGTTGGTCGGGGTGGCTTCGGGAGGCATGGGGGCACGCGGTGAGCTCGAGCTCGTCTCGGCCGCCGGTCAAGCGCGTCGACGTCCAGGGTCCATTCGAGACCGCTAGCGGCTCTGGCTCTGTGGTTTGAGTGGGGAGGCAGAGAGGAGGGTTTGGCGCGGGTGGAGCTCGAGCTTCTCTTTTTTTATAAGCGCAGCGGGTTGCGTTGCTTCAACGCAACGACATAGGTCAAGGATAAGATTGGAGAACTGGATAGGGAGGTCGAGCTGGACGCACAGCGCTCTACAGGGAAGTTACTGTGCGGGAAATTAGGCAGGGTTTAGGGCTAGGCAGATTTAGGTCACGCCTAAGCGTGCGTTCGGGACGTTCAGAGCGCGACGCGAGCGGCATCGTTGCGTTCCCGGTGACTCGGGGCACGAAAAGGAAAACGGGTCACACCACTAGGTTCGTAACGACGATAGCAACACAACAAAACAAGAATCACTCAAGAATTCTAAACTTCGTAAAACAAGATTTTCTGAAAACCGAGGGTCCACAAGGTGTTCAATGAAATGACAGAGGTCTTCCTCATCTCTGAAAAATCCCCAAAATTCACAGTAGGCTAGAATAGGTGTATATAGTATGTGTGTGAAGTTTGAGCTCAATTGGGTACATGGAGAGTGGTCAAATAATTTGGTGTCCAAAAATGCCCTAATGGCATGGGTTTGTCAAGTAAACCAAATTAAATGATCTTGACATGATCTTATGGATATGTGGTTATATATGGGAGTTGGTTAATTTGGCAAAGTTTCAATGCCCAATGATTGTTTTCGCTAGGGGTTGCTTTGGAAATTGCTATTAGGCATAAAAAGGGCATTACAAAGGAAGTACCTCAAATATTACTCAAATGAGGTTGGGCCAATGGAGTGAAATGTTCAGGAGGTTAAATCATGCACCTCACCAAAATTTCAGAATTTTTGAATGAGTGGAAGGTGTCCAAATAATTTTTGGACTGAAAATGGCATAATAGGAAATATGAATAAACTTGGAAATATTGCATGGGAATATGGAATATTTTTGCATGGGAGGGATGTATCTCTATGAGGGAACCATATGGTAGTTTGGTAGAATTTATTTCAAGCTATAATTGGGACGGTGGCTTTTGGTGGGATAGATGGGAGGGGTTTTGGAATTTCCAAATGGAATCAAGGTTCGACCGGCAAAACAATGGTATGAAGTTATGGTGAGGGTCGACAAAGATCGGGAAATTGCTGGGAAATTTCTAAGAGAGCTAAACCAAAGTCAAGTCAAAGACCAACATGTTCAAAGAAAACGTTTTGAAAATATGAAAAGTTTTTCAGGCGCGAGAAAATATTACTAACATTAGGGACGAATTTTTCGGGATGTGACAAAGGGTCTATGTATGATTCGCATAAATTTTCATATGAGTCATGAGAAAATGTGGTTTCATTAATTATAAGATAATTAGACACTATTGCGAATAATGTTGTAGTATATTCATAAGTATGACTATGAATGTGATTCCACAATATGAGACTAAAAGGGGCAAACCAATTTGTTGGTTGTGCTAAGTATTTTAGTGGTTTATCATGAAAAGGTTTCATTGATAAAGAGGATTGATGGAATAAATTGAGAGACTTAATCAAGGTGGTTGACCTTGCTTTTAATGTATCAAGTGGCACATTTTGAAAAGTGCAATGTTGGTTTAGACTTGACACTTAAAAGAGAAATTGATGATAGTGATCATTGAATTTCGAGTTGAGTTTTTTCTGAAAGAAGTAGGATTCAAGAATATTGTATTTTGTCAGGTTGCAAAATAATATTCATGATTTACTTGTCATGTTTGAGAAACAAGACATACCTACGAAACTACAAAGAAGAAATAGAAGCCTTAAATACGAAAGTGACTAAGAGTCATCCTATGTTAAGTTTAAATCACAAAGTAATTGTTACTTGATTTTGTGAAAGTGATGTTTCACATGTTGTAAATATTGTCATGGACCAATGCATAATTTATGAAGTTAGTTTGAACGTCAAATATCCATGGAGATGGATGTATCTATGGTGGATAGATATGTTTGATAAGCATTATGTCAGGATGTTTTTAACCTAAGTATGATTTTGAAGGAGTTCAAAAATAAAACAAGAGAAGAAAGGTTCATCTGCTTGTGAGAAATAGGTGAAACATTGAGTTGATAACTCAGTACAAAATTGATGGTTGGAGGATATGTTGGTATTCACTATGAATGGTTCATAGGTCTAAAATTATAAGAACCATGTGTTTGTATTTGACGAAATATGACCCAAGTTCTTGGTTAGAAGAACGTGTTAGAATGAGGAGTCATTTTAACATGAGGATGAGATAAATTGAATCTAGAAAGTGGTAGACTTGGTTGAAGTCATAAAACCAAACTAGATTGGGATCTCATAATAGCAGAAGCGCAGCGAAAGCATGATCGGAAATATCGAAGTGACATGGGTACACTGTCGATTTGTTAAAGTCTACAACATATAGGAGTATATGATTAATTCAAGGATTAAGTAGATATAATATTTTGGTTTGAGAAATGTTGTTTCAAGATTGAGTGAGTTCCGGATGCACATGCTATGTGAAGGTTCTTTTGACTGATCATACGTCATGTAGGCATAAAGGGAAACAAATATCTCACTCTATAACCAAACATAATATATTCATTATATGATGATGAGGTTTATCATGGGATGATAGGAAGTTTATCATGTGATGATTAAGTAATGTCAAGTTAGGTGACAGTTACAATTTTGCAAAGGACATAAAAGAACTGTATAGTACAGAGCACGGACAGAACCTCTTCCACATGCAAACATGATCAGCACTGGGACTTCATGAGTGAGACTCTATGGGTGTTGGATCAAGAAAAATGTAAACTAGATTATTGACTCTAGTGCAAGTGGGAGACTGTTGGGAATATGCCCTAGAGGCAATAATAAAATGGTTTATTAGCATATTCATGTTTATGATAATTGTTTATTCTCCATGCTATAATTGTATTAAATGGAAACATAATACATGTGTGGAATATAAACACCAGGAGTCCCTAGTGAGCCTCTACAAGACTGGTTCGTTGATCAAGAGATGGTTAGAGTTTCCAAACTATGGACTTATTATAGTCACTTGATAACGGAGTCACGTCAATGGGAGAATGACTTGATGGACATGACCCAAATTATAAAGAGTTACAATTAATCGTGTCACAATAGTTTCGTTGTCAACACTTTAATATATGCCAAGTATAGTTTCCTTAGACCATGAGATTACATCACTCCCGTTCACCGGAGGAATACCTTGTGGACATGAAACGTCACTTCGTAACTGGGTGATTATAAAGGTGGCTTTCAGGTATCTCCGACGGTGGGTTGTTGGGTGATATGAATCAAGAGTGGGATTTGTCCCTCCATGTGACGGAGAAGATATCTCCAGGCCTTCTCGATAATATAGCATCATAAAGTCTGTAGACATGTGATTAGGTTGTAATCACGGAGATCCTATGTTACGGACGAGTAAAGAGAACTTGCCGGTAACGAGATTAAACTAGACATGGGGATGTCAACGATTGAACCTCGGGCAAGCAAAATATCGCGAGACAAAGGGAATCGTATATGAGATTAATTGAATCTCCGGCATTGTGGTTCAATCGAGAAAGAGTTTTGTTGAGTGTATAGGAATTAATATGGGCATCCCGGTCCCGCTATTAATTATTGATATGATCACACACTTAACGCTCCGATGAAATTAGGTTTAGTGATGAATTAAGTGATGCAATGAACGAATGGTGATTCGGAGTCTCGAATAGGATCCCGGACATCACGAGGAGTTCCGGAGGAATCCGGAGAATAAGATTCATATAAGGAAAGTGTTTCCAGAGGTATCGGAAAAGTTCCGGAATATTTAAGTAGGGTACCGGAAGGTTCCGGAATGTTCTAGAAGAGTCTAGAAGTGAGGTCCATATTGTATGGAGGCCCACATGGACTAAGGCGGGGGGGGGGGGGTGCAGCAGCCCTAATGGGCCGGCCGCACCAAGCCCCTAGCCCAGCCGGCCAAGTCCTAGTTGGACTAGGCTTGGCCGCACCCCACAAGGAAAGGGGGGGGGGGGGCAAACCCTAGAGGGACACGGCTTGGCTTAGGGGCCAAGCAACCCCAGCTGGCCGGCCCTAGGGCTTGCCCCTCCACCTATATAAGGAGGTGAGGGGAGGGGGTGCGGCACACCTAAGAGGAGCCACCCCAAGCTGCCCTAGCCGCACCCCCACCTAAACCCTAACCCTAGCCGCACCCCTCTCCCTAGAGGGCTGCGCCACCACCACCTCCACCTTGAGCCGCCGCACCCTCTAGCCCTAGGGGCTCCGCCGCCCCTCTCCTCTTCTCCCTCTCCTCTTGCTTGGCTTGGCGAAGCCCTGTTCGTGGAGATCGTCATCATCACCAACACAACCATCGTGTTGCTGAGATCGTCAAGGCCACGTCTACCTCGCTTGCGGGATCAAGGAGTTGACATCTTCATCAAGCTGAACGTGTGGATACCGCGGAGGTGCTGCCCGTTGTGGCACTTCGACGGATTGGATCTCGAGGATAATACATCTCCACGCGACTAGACGAGTCTAGTTGCGAGGATCGACAGACCAACCCCTGCACCGACAAAACGCGTTGGATCGATCTTCAAGGGTAAGAGATTGGATCTCACCTTCGCTATCTTCATCTAGTAGATCTAGATCCTTGGGGTTTATTCCGCTTGTTGCGTAGGAATTTTTTTTGTTTTCTATGCCACGACCCCTTCAGGTGAACCCTGTTGAGCAGTTTGGTGTTGTGCGAAGGCCCCATAGCACTAATGGTAGTTCCTCAGCCCACGCGCTGGCAGCTCTTTCCAGAGGTGCAAGGAGTCGCTTCTTGAGGCCGCTACTGATGAGTCCGTTTGCACGTTCCACTTGGCCGTTGGTGAAAGAGCATTGATGCTCGATCATCCGTTTTGGAGTCTAATGACAACACACAACATCGGACTAATGTTTGTGTGTACATTTGCAGAATCTACAGATCACATCAGGTTCGGAAAAAGGGAGTCGATGCGAAGTGTTAAGGGGAAGGAATCTGACCTAGTTTGCCAAATTGCCTTCAGCGGTAGTACCGCTGGTGCAGCGGTAGTACCGCTCCAACCTGGAGCGGTGCCGCAGCTGCCCAGCAGTACAACCTCCAGCGGTAGTACCGCTGGTGCTACCGCCAGAGGTACCGCTGGGCAAGTTTTGGCTACGGGTATGCGGTTCGGTACTTCAGCGGTAGCTGCCTCGTTCTACCGCTGGGATCCATCATAGCTCCTGTGGCTAAGTCCCCAGTGGTAGTACCGGTGCCTTACCGGTAGTACCGCTGTGTCCCAGCAGCGGTACTACCACTAGTGGTACCGCGGGTCATACCGCTAGCCTCATTTTGGCTACAGGTATGCCCGTCGGTACCCCATCGGTAGGTGCATCGTTCTACCGCTGGGAAGGCTTAGCCCTCGTGACTAAGTGTCCAGCGGTAGTACCGGTGGCTCACCGGTAGTACCGCCACCTGGGGTCAGCGGCACCTCCCACAGGGTACCGCTGCCGCTGGAGTCGGTTTACTCGCAGTACCGTCCCACATACCTGTAGCGGTAGTACCGCTGCTCCAGCGGTAGTACCGCCGTGCAGTTTTTCTACACATAACGGTTGGATTTCGGGGGGCCCTATAAATTGCCCCCTTCTTCCCCATTGAAGGCTGCCCGACCCAGTTTCTCTCTCCTCGTGGATTGCAAATCTTAAATCCCCTAGATCTCCCAATCTACCCACTCAAACTTGTTGATCTTTGGAGGATTGAAGGAGAAGGCCAAGATCTAGATCTACACCAACCGGTTTTCCATTTCCCCCTCATTTGCTTGAGGGATTTGTGCCTAGGGTTTCCACAGGGAAAACCTAGGTGTTTGGTTGTACTCACTTTGATTGTTCTTGTTTTCAGTTGTTGTATTGACTTGAGAGCCCCCAATTAAGTTGTGGGTGTGTGCCTCAAAAACATTGTAAGGGCTCCGGGATCCGCCTTGAAGGACTCCGATAGTGGAAGGTGAACTAAGCCTTTGTGGCGAAGTTCATCGGAGAATAGGGTGAGGCCTTCGTGGCGTTGAGTAGGCCTTTGTGGCGAACTCACACCCCTCCAACGAGACGTACTCCCTTAACAAGGAGGAACTCGGGAATACATCCTTGTCTCCGCGTGCTTCCCTTTCGATTATCTCATTCCTCCCTTATCTCCCTATATTGTGCTTCTTGCTTAGTTGTTTGTGTACTTCTCATATAGATAAATTCACCGTAGTTGCATATCTAGAGAATTTATCTTTTGTGTCAAGCCTAAATTGAAAAAGAATTAAAAATTGGGTAGCACCTATTCACCCCCCCGCTAGGTGCTCATACGATCCCCTTTCAATTGGTATCAGAGCCTTGTCTCTATATCTAGGCTTCACCGCCTAAGAGAGTATGAGTACCACCGGTGATGGTGCGGATCCTAAACCCGGGGTGACCATGGAGGATCTTGATAACTTGGAAACACGTCTTAGATCCACCATGGACACTCAAATGAAGGAATTGCGTGAGATGATCGCGCAACTCCTTCCTAAGGGAGTAGGACCCACACCACCACCGCTAGAGGTAAATTCTTCCGCCGCGCAAGCATCGGAGGCTGAGGGTAGTGATGGAACTAAAGAATCCCCATCTAAAAATGCTAGTGGGAAGGAGAACTATAGTGAGGTACCTCACATATACTCCCCCGACCCACCTATCCCTCATCCTCATATAAACAATAGGGGTGATCCACCCAAGTTTAATCCATCTTGTTTTTCTAATTGGCAATTTCTTATGAGATCTTATATGAAGAGTGCTTCAATCGAGCTTTGGAGGATCATCGAGGTTGGCTTCAAGGCTCACGACCCCAACAACATGACAAGAAGAGAGGTTGTTGATTGTCAACTCAATGACTTGGCTCTCAACATGATCCAAACCGCCGTGGGGGAGAAGCACATGTCCCACATCGAGCTTGCCACCACCGCCAAAGAAGCTTGGGATACTCTCACCAATGAGTTCATCGGCAATGAGAGCATGAAGAGGAATAGGTTTGAGTCCTTGAGCAACCAAGCCGAGGGCTTTTTCATGTTAGAAGGTGAAGAGCATGAAGACATGTATCGAAGACTCAAGACTCTTGCCACTCAATTCCGGTCACTTGGGGCAACTCATGTGGATGATGCCTGGATCAAGAGGAAGTATGTGAGTGCTCTATGGCCCTTTGAGTCAACCGACTTGAAGAGTCTCCAAGGGAGGCACAACTATCACCTTATGTCATCAATGGAAGTCATGCAAGAGATGTCCGCTTTCAAGGTGGCCGCCAAGAACGCCGAAGATGCTCGTGCTAGAGCCATTGGAATGCACAAGAGTTCTCCCCTAGCTTTGAAGGCCGAGATGGTTGCACAAGACAGTGATGATGAAGAACAAGAAGATGTATCTCATTGGAATCCCAAGGAGCTTGAGGACACCCTCAAGGACTACTCGGCTCTCACTTTGTCTCACTCGCACAAGGATTTTTGGAAGAGTCCATCTAAGGCAAGAGAGTTTGTGAACAAGTCAAGTGGAAAGAAGGAGGGTGGCCAAAGGGTGCGTTCATGCTACAATTGCCAAGATCGCTATCACTTCGTAGCCGAATGTCCCTTTGAAAACCGTGACCACCCGGAGGCAATTGGCAAATTTTAGTGATCATCAAGCTCACATCGCCATGTTTGAGCCAAAGAAGGTTGCCGAAGCTCTTGAAGATCCGGATTGGTTGCTAGCAATGCATGAAGAGCTCAACAATTTCGAGCGCAACAAGGTTTGGAAGCTAGTTGAGAAGCCAAAGGAGTGCCGCAATGTTATAGGCACAAAGTGGATTTTCAAGAACAAGCAAGATGAGCATGGCATGGTGGTGAGGAACAAGGCTCGATTGGTAGCTCAAGGGTACTCTCAAGTTGAAGGCATTGATTTTGGAGAGACTTATGCTCCCGTGGCTCGCCTTGAGTCCATCCGTATCCTCCTTGCTTATGCATCTCGCTATAACTTCAAATTGCAACAAATGGATGTTAAAAGTGCTTTTCTTAATGGTCCTTTAAAAGAGTTGGTATTCGTTAAGCAACCCCCGGGGTTCGAGGACCCCAACTTCCCTAACCATGTCTACAAGCTCGATAAGGCGCTCTATGGACTTAAGCAAGCACCACGTGCGTGGTATGAGCACCTTAGAGAGTTATTGTTAGACCGTGGGTTTGAAGTTGGGCAAATCGATCCCACTCTTTTTACTAAGATGGGTTTTGCCGTCTTTATTGATGTTGATGTTGTGGTCATCTTGTGGAGCAAGACTCTAAAGGTCGCTTTCGTTGGGTACGTCGAGGATGATTTGTTTGTGGTTGACTTTTCGGGGAAAACCACTACAAATTCGATGTGCCTATTCGGAAAGGCCGACAAGGGTTGGTTGTGGCATCGCCGCCTAGCCCATGTCAACATGAGAACTTTGCAAAGTCTCCACAAGGGTGGCCACATACTCGGACTAAAAGAAGATGTCTCTTTTGCGCAAGGATCGTGTTAGTAGGGCATGTGTTGAAGGCAAGATGCATGATTCTCCTCACCCTAGCAAGACAATCATTTCATCCAAGAGAATCTTGGAGCTTCTCCATGTTGATCTTTTTGGTGCCGTTCCCGAAGCAAGTCTTGGTGGAAAGAAGTATTGCTTGGTGATTGTCGGTGATTATTCAAGATTCACTTGGGTTTATTTCTTCAAGTTGAAAAGTGAGACCCAACAAACCTTCATCGACTTCTCCACTGAAATGCAACGTCAACACAATGTCCCCATATTGGATATTAGGAGTGATAATGGCTCCGAGTTCAAGAACTACACCCTCAATTAGTTTCTTAGTGAAGAGGCTATTCGTCATCAATATTCCGCCGCATATACCCGTCAACAAAATGGTGTAGCCGAGAGGAAGAACCGGACTCTTATGGATATGGCAAGGTCCATGCTTGCGGAGTTTAAGACTCCGTTAAGTTTTTGGGCGGAGGCTATATCCACGGCATGTCACTCATCCAACCGGCTCTACTTCCGCAAAGGTTTGAACAAGACTCCGTATGAAATCCTCACCGGCAACAAGCCTAACATCTCCTACTTCCGTGTCTTCGGTTGTAAGTGTTTCTATTTGATCAAAGGTTGTCGCCTCACTAAATTCGCATCTAAATCTCTAGAGGGTATTTTTGTTGGTTATGGTGACGAATCCCACACTTATAGAATCTATGATAAAGCTTCACGGCGCATCATAGAATCTTGTAGTGTGGTGTTCGAAGAAAATGACGGCTCCCAAGTGGCGCAATTTCATGTTTCCGATGTAGATGATGTAATACCTCAAGAAGCCATAAGAAGAATGGGTGTGGGATTCTTCCGCCCCATTGAGGAACCCCTTGTGGTGGATCAAGAAGGACAATGCTCTACTCATGTGGAGCCTTCATCTACACAAGAAACCGTTGCCCAAGAAGAGCAAGTTGCACCAACCCAAGAACAAGTTGAAGACCCTCAACCCGTTGATCAAGTTGCTATGCAAGATTCAAACTCTCCATCTCCTGTCGCTAGCCAAGATCTAGACCTTGCTCAACCATCTTCTTCAAATGTTGAAGCCGAGCCCATTGATGATCAAGGTCAACCTACTGGTCAAGACGGGGACTCAAATGATCAAGATGATCAAGTGATACCTCCAAGATGCAATGAGGATATCGAAGCCCGTCGTCAAGCTCGAGTTGCAAGAACCATGGAACGTTGTGAACATTTCCTTGACAAGGTTATTGGTGATGTGAGAAGCAAGATGTCCACGCGTGATTTCTGTCAGGAGAGAAGGAAGAATCCGTATGAGGCTCCAAAGGATCGTAGATGTGCTGAAGGTTTTCACACCTTGTTCCAGGAGAAGATCTTTTATGAAGTGTTCCCTCAGTTCAAGACTGGGGTGGTGCAGCAGTTCTGCATCAACACAGACTACATGGAGAAGCATATGGATTATTTCTCAGAGGCTGTTGCCATCTGCAAGGAATTCGGGATTTATGAGTTCATTGGGCTGCAGGAGGACTACAATCTCCAGCTCATTATGCAGTTCTTTGCCACTGTTCACTTCTTTCCGGATGAGCCTAGGAGGATCCAGTGGATGACCAAGGATGTGGTGCTTGATGCCACTTGGAGTGACTTTGCTTCTTTGCTTGGCTTGGTTGACCTTGGCCATGACATGGATGAGGCCGCTAAGGAGCAGTATTTCAGGATACCTTATGGCCCCAAGCCTATGAAGCCCAATGTGCTGTTTGATTTGTACATCCCAGGACGTGCTGTTGTTGGTGAGCAGAAGCATCTGTTGAAGACTTGGGACATCATTCACCGTATCTACCGCAACACCATTGCTCCTCGTGTGGGCAACTTTGATCAAATCCATGGTATGCTTATCAACATTATGTATGAGTCCTCTCTCATGGTTGGTCAAGGAAAGAAGCTTGATGTGATGGATATTATTTGGCATGAGATCTATGCCGTGGTGATGAACCGTAGGGTTCCTATCTTTGGAGCTCTCTTAATGAAGCTCATTATTTCTGCGTGGGAGAAGAAGGTCCCTAACCTTAGCCTTTTGGCTTCTGATGATGAGCTTACTGAGCACAAGATCAAGGATTTGTTCATTAAGAAGCATGCCGCCCCACTTATTCCCAATGTTGAATCAAGCACCTCCAATGATGATGATGATGACCCTTCCTTTGAGCTTCCCCGCCGCCCAGACTGTGGGTTCAAGAAGTGGCTTGCATCTTCTCTCAAGACTATCTTCTGCCGTCAGGATGACATTGAAAAGAGGACTTATGCTGCTCACAGGAGGAGCAAGGAAGAGCGTGTGCGGTCTCGTCAGCGTTTTGAGCACTTGGGTGTTCCCGTGGTTGCAGGTTCTGAGGATAACATCACCTCCTATTCAGCTTGGGTGGCCGGTCCCAAGGGCAAACCTCGTAGCTCTTGGGTGGACTTTGATTTTGAGGATGATGCCACCTCTCGTGAGCCTTTCTACCGTGAGGGAGAGCAGCCAGAGCCCTCCCACCGCTTCATGACTCCAGATGATGACGACGAAGAAGAAGATGAGGAAGCTGATGAGGTTGAGAGTGATGAGGAGGAGGAGGCCGCTGCGACTAGCTCCGAGGAGTGACTTCCCTTGGGACGTTAGCATCGCCTCTCCCTTTTTGGCGTCATGATGACAAAGGGGGAGAGTGTTCTATTAGCTATCCGGGGATTTGCATGGGATGGGAGCACAAGCTTGTTTTTCTCTTTGCCTTCTATGTTTGTGCTTCTAGTTATCTTTGTTTAAGTTGATTTCGTTGAACTCATGGGGTGAGCCATGTGAACCTTGTTTTATTTATGTGAGACTTTGTGGTGTAATAACTCTATCTTGTCTTATAGCATGTTTCTTATCTCATGCTATTTTATCTTATGTGATCTTGGTCTACAAAATTAGGGGGAGCATTGATCCTATTGGTATGCATTTTGCATTCAAAAGCAAACTCAATTGGTGCATAGCTTTAGGGGGAGCTCCGTCTACATTTTGTATACCTCTTGGTTGTGTGTTGTCATCATACTCCAAAAAGGGGGAGATTGAAAGAGCATTGATGCTCGATCATCCGTTTTGGAGTCTAATGACAACACACAACATCGGACTAATGTTTGTGTGTACATTTGCAGAATCTACAGATCACATCAGGTTCGGAAAAAGGGAGTCGATGCGAAGTGTTAAGGGGAAGGAATCTGACCTAGTTTGCCAAATTGCCTTCAGCGGTAGTACCGCTGGTGCAGCGGTAGTACCGCTCCAACCTAGAGCGGTGCCACAGCTGCCCAGCAGTACAACCTCCAGCGGTAGTACCGCTGGTGCTACCGCCAGAGGTACCGCTGGGCAAGTTTTGGCTACGGGTATGCGGTTCGGTACTTCAGCGGTAGCTGCCTCGTTCTACCGCTGGGATCCATCATAGCTCCTGTGGCTAAGTCCCCAGCGGTAGTACCGGTGCCTTACCGGTAGTACCGCTGTGTCCCAGCAGCGGTACTACCACTGGTGGTACCGCGGGTCATACCGCTAGCCTCATTTTGGCTACGGGTATGCCCGTCGGTACCCCAGCGGTAGGTGCATCGTTCTACCGCTGGGAAGGCTTAGCCCTCGCGACTAAGTGTCCAGCGGTAGTACCGGTGGCTCACCGGTAGTACCGCCACCTGGGGTCAGCGGTACCTCCCACAGGGTACCGCTGCCGCTGGAGTCGGTTTACTCGCAGTACCGTCCCACATACCTGTAGCGGTAGTACCGCTGCTCCAGCGGTAGTACCGCCGTGCAGTTTTTCTGCACATAACGGTTGGATTTCGGGGGGCCCTATAAATTGCCCCCTTCTTCCCCATTGAAGGCTGCCCGACCCAGTTTCTCTCTCCTCGTGGATTGCAAATCTTAAATCCCCTAGATCTCCCAATCTACCCACTCAAACTTGTTGATCTTTGGAGGATTGAAGGAGAAGGCCAAGATCTAGATCTACACCAACCGGTTTTCCATTTCCCCCTCATTTGCTTGAGGGATTTGTGCCTAGGGTTTCCATTGGGAAAACCTAGGTGTTTGGTTGTACTCACTTTGATTGTTCTTGTTTTCAGTTGTTGTATTGACTTGAGAGCCCCCAATTAAGTTGTGGGTGTGTGCCTCAAAAACATTGTAAGGGCTCCGGGATCCGCCTTGAAGGACTCCGATAGTGGAAGGTGAACTAAGCCTTTGTGGCGAAGTTCATCGGAGAATAGGGTGAGGCCTTCGTGGCGTTGAGTAGGCCTTTGTGGCGAACTCACACCCCTCCAACGAGACGTACTCCCTTAACAAGGAGGAACTCGGGAATACATCCTTGTCTCCGTGTGCTTTCCTTTCGGTTATCTCATTCCTCCCTTATCTCCCTATATTGTGCTTCTTGCTTAGTTGTTCTTGTACTTGTCATATAGATAAATTCACCGTAGTTGCATATCTAGAGAATTTATCTTTTGTGTCAAGCCTAAATTGAAAAAGAATTAAAAATTGGGTAGCACTTATTCACCCCTCCTCTAGGTGCTCATACGATCCCCTTTCAGTTGGTTTGCGGGTGTGGGACAGAGGCGAAGCTGAGCTTGATTCCCTGTTGCTCGCAGTATGTTTGGACTTCGTCGGCGATAATGAAGTTGGACCCATTATCCGTGATGATGCTGTGGGGTACACCGAAGCGGAAAAAGATGGACTTGACGAAGTTTAAGGCTGTCGTTGCACCTGCGTTTGTGACAGGCTTGGCTTCAATCCATTTGGTGAACTTGTCGACTGCCACCAGAAGGAATATGTGACCCCCAGGAGAAGATTTTCTCAATGGGCCTACCATGTCGAGTCCCCATTGCGCGAAGGGCCAAGCGATGGGTATCATGTTTAGTTCCGTTGAGGGGCGTGAGGTTTGGTTGCAAACCGCTGACACCCTGCGCATCTTCGGACTATTTCTTTGGCGTCTTGCATGATGGATAGCCAGTAGAATCTAGCCCGTCGCGTTTTGGCTGCGAGTGCTCGACTACTCGCATGGTGTCCGCAGATGCCTTCATGAATGTCCAGTAGGATCTGCTTCCCTTCTTCAGGTTCGATGCATCGCAATAGTATCCCTGACGCGCTTCTTTTGTCCAGTTCTCCCTTGACCGTGATGAAGGATTTACTGCGGCGAGTTACTCGACGGGCTTCGACTGGGTCTTCTGGTAACTCTTTTCACAACAAATATGCTATGTAAGAAGTGGTTTCTGCTTCTTCAGCTTTCTCTTCGTTGCCTGTGGCTGCTTGTTCGGAGCCAACGGCCGGGGCTGCTGCTGCCGGTGCGTCGAGGTCCTTGTACTGTATTCAGCGTTTTCTTATTTGCTCAAGGAAAACCCCAGCGGGTATCGGTGCATAAGTAGAGCCGATGTTGGCCAATGTGTCGGCTTCCTCGTTGCTTCCTCGTGCAATGTGCAGAGCTCACACCCGTCAAAACTTCCCTCCAAAACATTGAATAGGTCGCGGTATGCTGCCATGTTGTCAGACACCGCGTCGCAAGCCTTCATTGTTTGCTGGACTACGTGGTTCGAGTCTCCGTAGATCATAAGTCTCATTGCCTCGCAAGCTTTTGCCATGCGCATGCCGTGCAGTAGGCCCTCGTACTCGGCTTCATTGTTGGATGCTTTTTTGAAGTTCATTTGCAGCACGTACTTCAACTTGTCTCCTTTGGGGGATATCAAGATGACCCCGGCTCCGGCTCCTTCTTGCGTCTTTGACCCATCGAAGTACATGATCCAAGTATTGGATAGGTCTGGAGGACTCGGAGTCTGTGTCTTTGTCCATTCTGCGAGGAAGTCTATCAGGGCTTGGGATTTGAGTGCGTCCCTGGGTCGATAGGTGATATCTAGGGGTGATAGCTCGATTCCCCACTTGGCTACTCGTCCTGTTGCTTCTGGATTGTTGAGTATCTCTGATAAGGGTGCACCCGTCAGTACCGTGACAGGGTGCTCGGTGAAGTAGTGCTTTAGCTTACGTGCTGTCATGAATATTCCGTATGCTAGCTTCTGATAATGTGGGTACCGCTGCTTGGAAGCCGACAGTACTTCGCTGACATAGTAAATCGGGCGCTGAATACCATGTACTTTTCCTTCCTCTGCGCGCTCGACGACCAGCACCGAGCTGACTACCTGTCTAGTCGCAACTAGGTATAGGTACAGGTGCTCCTACTCCTGAGGTTCCACTAGGACCGGTTTTGTTGACAGGGTCCACTTGAGCTCGGCGAGTGCTTGGCGAGCTTCTTCTGTCCACTCGAAGTTGTCAGTTTTCTTCAGCAACTGATAAAATGGAAGCGCCTTTTCTCCCAATCTGCTGATGAACCTGCAGAGTGCCGCGACGTGACCGGCAAGCCGCTGGACTCCTTTGAGGTTAGTTGGCTCCTCCATTGACAGGATCGCTTCTATCTTCTCTGGGTTCGCCTCGATGCCTCTGGCGAATACGAGGAACCCTAGCAACTGACCGGCGGGTACCCCGAATACGCACTTCGTCGGGTTGAGCTTGATGTGGTACTTGTTGAGTGCTGCGAAGGTCTCGGCTAGGTCGTCGAGGAGCGTGGCTCTGACCTTTGATTTAATGACAATGTCGTCGACGTATACTTGTATGTTTTTCCCGATTTGGTCCTTGAGGCAGGCTTGCATGCACCTTTGATAAGTTACACCCGCGTTTTTTAGGCCGAAGGGCATCGTGGTGTAGAAAAATACACCATAAGGTGTGATGAAGGCCGTTTTTTCTTCATCTTCTTGCTTCATGCGAATCTGGTTGTAGCCTAAGTAGGCATCCAGAAAGCACAGACGTTCGCATCCCGCGGTCGAGTCAATGATTTGATCGATGCGTGGGAGGGGAAAGTGGTCCTTTGGACAGTGTTTATTAAGGGCGGTGTAGTCTAAACACATGCGCAACACCTTCGAGTTCTTCTTCGGGACAAGCACGGGGTTTGCTACCCAGGTGCCTTGTTTAATTTTGCGGATGAACTTGGCTGCGAGGAGTCGGTTGATTTCTTCACCGATGGCCTTACGCTTCGGCTCCGTAAAACGTCGGAGGGACTGCTTTATTGGTCTAGCCTCAGGGCATATTTCAAGTGCGTGCTCGGCGAACTCTCTGGGTATACCTGGCATGTCAGATGGACACCATGCAAATATTTCCTAGTGCTCATGGAGGAATTTGACGAGCGCTCTTTCCTATGCGGGCGGTAGATTGGTGGATACGATGGCCGTTTTGGTCGGATCCGTTGGGTGCACCTGGTGAGTTCTTGTGTCACTGCTTTTGTTAAACTCCTTGTCGGGTGCCGTTGATTGAGTCAATGGGAGGAGGTTGTAGTCGGTTGATGACTCTAACTTCGAGAGCTCCTCCTACATCCCGAACGACTCGGAGATCTTGTTGAAGTCCCTGTCGCAGTTGTCCGATTTTCGGTAGTCTCCCCGGACGATGATCGTGCCATTTGGTCCTGGCATTTTGAGCAGGAGATTGGCATAATGTGGCACGGCCATGAACCGTGCAAACGCTGGTCAACCCAGTATAGCATGATACTGGGAGGGCCAGTCGACCACCTCGAACTCAACTTTCTCCCGGCGAAAGTTTGAAGGGTCTCTGAAGACCACATCCAGATGGATTTTTCCCAAGGGATAAACGGGCTTCCCGGGTACTATTCCGTGGAATGAGGTGTGAGAGGATACCAGGCTTGCTGCGAGTGAGATCTTCATGCGGCGTAATGTGTCGGCGAAGATGATGTTGATGCCGCTTCCACCGTCCATGAAGACTTTGCTCATGACGTACCCGCCGATCTGGGCTCCGAGTACTAGGGCAGCGTGGCCGGGTCGAGGCAGTTGGGGTGGGTGGTCCGCTCTTGAAAACGTGATGGTGTACTTGGACCAGTTGAGGTACTCCGGGGTAGCTGGGGGTGAGACCATGGCCAAGTGCACCTGTCGGGTAATCAGTTCGAGGGGCGCCCTTTTTGTATTATGCCTACGTGACCAACCGGGGCGGGGAAAGTTTCTGCCGCAGCCGGGGGTGGTAGTGTTAGTTGGGGTGTCTACTACACGCTGGATGATGGATGCTAACTGCGGTGGAGGGAGCGGTAGTGCTTCGGTTGCACCGTGCGCTGATGCTCCTGGATTTGTCAGGTAGCCCGAGTTCTTCGCAGCCTGTTGGATCCGTCTGTACGCCTCGAGTAGCTTCTCAAATTTGCGGCAGTATTTTAGCTGGTGCCATGAATTAATATTACCGTGCTCGTCCCTGTATGGGTGAAAGGGGCAAGGACCCGTGAGCATCTGTTCTCCATCATGTTCAGGTTGTCGCTGTCGCCATTCTCGCCTGCGGCGATTCCCTTCTCGGTCGTTGTGGAACCCTGCTGCTACCATCTCGATTAGCTCGTTTGTGTCATAGTTGGGGTACTTTCTCTTCTTTCGGTTATCGTAGCCGCGGTTACGTCCCGAGTCCTGCAGGTGCTCACGGTCGTCTGGTCCTCTGGACCGGTCACTACGCATGTAATCTTTGCCGTTTTCCCACTCATTGGCAATGTCCATCAGCTGGGCCACTGTTTTTTGCCTCCATCGCCCTAGTTCTTCCTTAAGCTCGCGTCTCCGCAGGCCACGTGTGAAGGCGTCTACCGCATTTTCTTCGGATATTTCTTCCACCGTGTTCTTCATAGCTGTCCAGCGCTGGATGTAAGCGCGTAATGACTCGCTCAAACTTTAGATGCAAGTCCGGAGCTCTTCCGCCGTGGCTGGCCGGTTATACGTTCCTTGGAAGTTTCGAGTGAATGTGGTGACCAAATCATTCCAGGACCCGATGGTGTCGGAGGGGAGGCTTTTGAGCCATGCTCGTGCTGATCCTGTGAGCTGCAGCTGTAGGTATTGCATCGCTGTGTTCCTTGTGCCCCCTTGACACTGCACCGCGGTGAGGTAGTCTTCGATCCATGTTTTTGGTTCTTGCAGAATGTCGTATTTCGGGGTTTCTAACGTTAACTTGAATCCTGTCGGCATGCGGGACTCGCGGATACGGCGGATGAAGCACTTGGCTCCGCACGGCTCGTCCTCTTCTTCCTCTTCCGGGTGCGCGGTTGTCCGGTCTTCTGCGTGGTGTCTGTCGACTCCCGTGTGGGTCGTAGCGTGGTCTTCTGCCCCGTCGGGCGCGACTACGGTCAACTGCTTCCTGTGCTCGCCTGTCGCATGCTGTCATTGCTGGGTGCTCATGATGTGGCTCGATGCGTGGCCGTGGTGAGGCTTCTCGGCGGTGCTCACGTCTGGGTGGTCGGTGCGCAGGTTCCACTACAGTGGCTGGTGAATTGGCTGACTGTAATGCTGTCCCCACCATGCCAGCTCCACGTATCATCTGCCGGTGCTGTTCAGCCCATGGATCGCCTTCCTGCGGTTGTGTGGTGAGCATGTATATTGCCAACGCGATGGCAGCGTCTTGCGGTGTTTTGGGCAACACGTAACCAGCTGCATCTATCGTGTTGAAGGACGACTCGAGGCTGCGGGTTGCTTCTCGCCTGGAGTCCTCGGGGATGCGGTCGAGTCGGGAGCGATGACGGCCGTGTTCTTGTGACCTAGGGGTGTGCACTAACGCGGAGGAGCGAAGAGATGATAGCTGGGCTCCCCGCTCGCTTGATTCCTCGGCGCGACATTGCCGCGTGTCGAGCTATTCGGCTCTCCTCCGAAGTCGCTGGGCTTGCTCGTGAAGAAGCTTCTGGTACGCCATCAACTCTTCTCTTGTTGCATCATGCCCAAGCGGGGTTCCTCTAGTCATAGCCGCTTGCACCCTAGCCATTGCGGACTCGGTGAGCGTGATAGTCTCGTGTCTCCTATGAGGGCTTCGCGAGTCACTAGTCCTCTCACCCGAGTTAGCCATGTAGACTTGAACGGGGCAGGTTGGGGAGGTCACAGATGAGTTGATGTGGCGGTTCTCGTCTTGGACGCAGTCGTCAGCGTCGTGTTCGACGGGACAGGTTGCATCCTTGGGGTAGAGATCGTCGTCCAAATAGACCGACGAGGACTCCGACTCCGTTGCTTCCAAGAAGTCACTGACGAGATCGGGTGAACAGGACTCCGCGACCGAGCTTGGTGATGAAGTCAAGGTCGCTGCTGGGCGGATTGCGTCGGGTAAGCGGAGAATGCCGAAGCGATCGGCGCGGAGTCGTATGATTCCGAGCGTCAGATCGACGCCACCCTGGAGAGTCTCGAAGATGGGGAGCGCCGCCGGCGCGTGCAGGGTGAAGCAGAGGGAACCGAAATAGATCGGATCCTCCGAGTGCGGCAAATCGCAGGCCGCCGGATTTGGGACCACAAGTGCCGTGATTCCTACGCCGAGCGTTCCCACAGACGGCGCCAACTGTCGAGGGATCATCTCGGCAGTGCCCCTCCGTGAGGGACTTGGGTTTTCGGAGAACATCATGGCGCAGGTGACACCGGCGGTTAACAAGAGGAACAAGATCCCACCGGAGTTTGGGTCCCCGGTGAGGTGAAAAATCTGTATTCTCTGTTGATCTCGTGAGTTGCAAGGTTTGCCGTAGGGGCTATGGTGGCGATGCGATCTGAGAACGTACCCTCTACCCGGCGGCTCCTCCCAGCCTTTATAGTAGGCTGGGTCTCGGGTGTCCTTGACCGGGTAGGTTACAGATTCTAGGGGGTAACCCTAAACCTAACTTGCTTAATAAGAAAAGTTAGCACCGCCTCTTACATGGGCCTGGGCCGTCCCACAAACGGTTTACCCGACAGGCCTTTCGAGTAACAGCTACCGGGTACCTGACAGGTAGGACCCGATATCCATATCCATGTCAATAATCCCCTCCAATCCTCTAAAATATGTTAGAAATAAATAAGGCCTAAGGGTGCAAGTGGGATCACATGCGGGAACCCGCGACTGCGCCGTGTATGTACATCATAATTGTGCACAGCCCACTAAATACTAATCAACCCTCAGGCCTTGTTTACTTCTAGTATATTTTAGGGGATCGGATGGAATTATTTCGAATCCCGAAAAAATCCGAGTAGGCCGTTTATTTCTCCGGGTTTGAACAGGATAATCCCCAAATATCCCCACAAATCCCCTCATTTTAGCCTAGATTAAGGCCTACAAAAACTTTACCTCGTACTAATATATTTTTTAGGAAACGTATTTGAGTGGATGGTAGGGGAGTGGGTGAACACCAAATCTCCTTCCATCCCCAAACTTTCTGGAATGGAAATACGAGATAAGTAAACAAGGCCTGAGGAGTCAGGAGCATCGGCTTTTCTGCTCTTTGGAACAAACACGTAGTCGCTTGCATTGTTGAACGTCCAAGAGATGGTAATTGAGTATGCCCCCTTGTCTAGAGAGATTGATACCACTCAGTCCAAACTACGGTCCGACAACTATCTGAGTAATTTGGGCTCCAGAGATATTGGGTTCCCTGAGTTACGACATATTACAACTCCACCTTATAAACACAGTTTTTCAGGTAGTTATAGAATTTACATGTTACCGTAACAAGTCTTTTTCTCGTAGGAAACGATTGCTGAGAAGGTGTTGGTGACTCGATGGTATTCCACACCACACTCACAAATCTTGTACACGGCCAAACAATCAAACTGTAAAAATGGGACTCTAAATTCTTTTTGAACAAATTAAGCACTCTCCGGATCGATCGATCGATCTACAAACTTGTTACTCTTCTAAAGCTTCAGCAATCAGCAGTGACGTAGGCCAGGAACTCCTTGAGGTGCTGGTTGTAGACGCAGGGCCTCTCCAGGTGCACGAGATGCCCGGCCTTATCGATGCTCTGCAGCATCGTTTTCTCGCCGAGCTGCCTGCAGCGTATATCCGAAAAGCCACCTGTTAGTATCTCAGCTCACATGCTATGCCTCTTGGTTACTATCCGGAAAGGGCTTTGCCTCCTTTTCGAGAAAAATGCTCACATGCTATATGCTACCTTCAGCTTACGCTTTGCAGTTTTCACGGTGGTGCGCTGATGCAAATATAGCTGAAAGTATGAGATTTCAAGAGCGTAGCTTACTCTTTCATTGTCTTGGCGAGCTCTATGTTGAAGATGTTGTCGTTCTCCCCCCAGAGCAGAAGTATTTTCTGCAGCGCGTACAAGTGCAAGAAAAAGAAACGCTCGTCAGAGATGGACTCATCACGCATGTGGCGTCAGTCAGGTTCACTTGTGTGAAGCATCAGCTCCATTTATGATGCCGTGATCGATGGGTTTCATTCCAAAAGGACGGCATGCACGAGATCTATATATCCATGAAAAAACTTGTGAACATAATCAAAGCAAAGACCTGAAACGCTGCACGCATACAGCTAGCTAGGACTGTTTTTTAAATGTCGTGCACTCTGTGCAGGTTCCCGTTACTGTGAAAGGAGAGCAGGTCAACTTGAAAACCTTCAATTCAAGAGTTATATACACTTTTGGTCCACAACTTACACGGCGGGAGCAGATTAGTCCCACATCTTGCAAATAGTGCAAAATTAGTCTCACAACTTGCATAGCTCGGACTAATTAGTCCAATTTCACCGAATTTCTCATTTTTGACAAAATTTGGATTGGACGCACGCTTTTGCAAAAAACCCCTCAGACTCTCGCTAACCCCACTAACCCGAAAACTTGACACGTGGCATTGTAATTAATATGAAAAGACCCCTATATATTTTTTTCTCTGTCATATGCGACCTGGGTGTTATCTTACATGCAGGTACCACTTGTTCTGTAGGTGAAAAATTAAATAAATTAAAAGATATAAGACGGGATTCGAACTTACGTGCAAACTAGATCTTGTGGCACAACTCGCGCATGCCACTACACCGCAGAACGATTCATGGTATGTTCTAGCATGTTAGGTTATTACACACTTAGCACATATACACACACACGTCACGAGAGCTCCCGTCGCATGACCTATACGCCATGCTTAGCTGGGGCACCCGCTCGTTTACCAAATTACGAAGATTATATCGAGCCAAGAGATTAATAGAGAAGTGGCACTACTTCATGTGGGACGGTGGCCATGGCAAGATGGCCAGGCTGGGGCGCCGGTGTGCATGTGGTAGCAGTGCTCTGGCAATGCTGAGTGCCTACATGGCCACGCCGTTCGCGTTCCCGGTGCTCCAGGGTGTCCACCCTACAGTAGTACGTGATGGCGCTACCGGCGTTCACGTGGCTCGAGCTCCAAGACAACCTGGTCAGCGAAACCACGTGCCTGCACTCCAAGTTCTACACGGTAAGGTGACGACATCGACGATTTACTGTGCACCGAAGTCCTGCACGGTGTGTGTGGCGGCGTGGGCGACGATGTCCGCGGCGACGTACGACATGGTGTGCTCAACAACGTGTGGTTCCCGTTGATTTCCTGTATGTCATGGCCGCAGGGACCGTGGTGGGCAGCGCCGACAGAGTCCGCAATGGCATTGTAGGCATGCACGTCTGCTAGACCGTGACAGGCAAGGCAGCTCGCAATGATTCAATGTGGATTGAGATAAAATAGTCACGTCCTACCGTACATCACAGTGCGAGCTGAACCTTTAGATGTGAGTTCGAATCCCGTCTCAAAGCATTTATTTTTAAATATTTCTACGGCTACTGACAGGTGGGACCCGATGTAAGACAACACCCAGGTCACATATGTCAGAGAAAAATATATAAGGGTCTTTTCACAAAAGCGTGCATCTAGTCCAAATTTGGTAAAAAATGGTGAAATTCGGTGAAATTGGACTAATTAGTCACGGCTATGCAAGTTGTGACTAATTTTACACTCTTTACAAGATGTGGGACTAATCTGCTCCTACCGTGCAAGTTGTGGGACCAAAATTGTATATACCATTCAATTCAACATATAGCCGCCATTCATTACCCCCAAATTAAGGAAAATGCCTAGTTTTAACTTTTATTTATAAAACTGGTCAAAACCTATTTCGAGAAGGGGAATGCCGATTAATGCTTCTCTCCTCCTGACTAATCAATTGGAGTACTACTAGTACAAACATATCTCAGATTTGGATATGCTGCACTACAACCAATCTGTATATTTGCACCTTTTTATCATAAGTATGGTTAAAAAGCCAATGTTTTTCTCTTTAGTAGAAAAGGTTGTTGAACTTTTATTTTTCAGTGCCGGAATGCAATCCGTAGCATATAGCATGGCATGAATGGGGGACGGTGACCAAAGGTACCTGTGGCAAGATGGGCACGGTGGCGTCTTTGTTGCTGACCACCAAACCTTCCAGCAGCTCCGCCCTTTCCTTGCGGTTGGTAAACATCACCTGCATGCGGCCGGAACTCACCACAGATCAGACCATGCACACATCAAAATTCAAAACGCGCACGCGCCAATTCAAATTCAAGTTGAAGCGGAGAGGAAAAACTTGTGTTGACCGACCTGGAGGTAGTCCCTGTGAAGGCGTTCCGGGAACCAGAGGTTCCTGTGCGTGGCGATGGAGAGCAGCGCCTTGAGCCCCTTGACGGAGTCCGGCAGCAGCAGCTCGGCCGACGACTTGACGCCGATCCTCTCGAGGGTGGTCTCGCTGATGGAGTCGGTCATGGCGACGACGGAGCCCGACACGACGAGCGACCGGACCAGCTCCGGGTGCGACTCGGCCATCTGGAAGGCCACCATGCCGCCGTAGCTGAACCCCACCACCGTGCACCGCTCGACGCCCAGCTTCCCGAGCGCCGCCACCAGGCACTCCGCCTGGAAACCCGGGGACCTGTCCGCCGACGGCGACGTGGACCCGCCGAAGTAGAGCAGGTCCGGGATGTACACGTCGTAGTGCTTCGCCAGCGCACCGGCCTGGAACTGCCACGTGACAATGCCTTCGGCGGCGAAGCCGTGCACGAGCACGACCGCCGGCCTCTCCTCCCTGGCTCTCGTCTCGGCGGCCGGCAGCGCCTTGTCTTCGGGCGTGATCTCGCGCACGGTGGACTTGTCCTTGGGGACCTTGTCCTTGGGCACCCAGAAGGTGAGCACCGTCCCGGCGCCGTCCACGTCGACCGTGTGTTGCCGGAGCCCGGCCAGCCGGACCAGGAAGTGCAGCAGCGGCTTCTGCGCCTCCACCAAGTTCACCATCCTCGTTGACTGTTGGAGTGGAGTAGCGAAGCTAGCTAGGTAGTTGTGTGTGTATGAATCTCGCTCGATCTTGGGGTTCTACGAACAATGCAATGCTGCCCTGTGGAAGATAGAGTATGGGCGGTGATCTTATATAAGAATGGCAGGGGGCCTGGCAGATGCAGGGCGCGTCATAACGATAGTGTAGTGCGAGGGAACTTTTCTTAAAGGCATTCATTTCCTTCCGGTGGTAGATGCGAGTTGTTAAGTCTGATCTTCTACCCGTTCTGAAGAAACAAACATTTCTTGGATTCGCATAATATGTGAACAGGTACTAGCGACTATGGAGACTTTGTTAATGCCCATCTCAGATTGGATGTTTATTAACTTCTTACCATCTCAGGCTATGGAGCTGCAGTATGTATGTACGTGCGTCACTGCAGATCCGTCGGTTAATAAAAGGGACTCCAACGAAATGATCATTTTGTGTGATCGTCTTGAAATCCATCACCTGAAGACCCCCGGTGGATGTCAACCGGTAGGCCAACCACACTCATGAACTCACTGATTTCGTCCTAAAGTTTGGGCCAGGCGGCTAGCTGCTGCATAAAAGTCACGTGCAACCCTGACCTGAAATTCAGTCAATTATCTGCAACGTTGATGGATCCTAACGGGACTTGACCGTCTGAAGTGCATTAGTAGATCGGCAGTGCCGTTATGAAAGCAGAACCAGACAGCGATCCGGTAGCGATGTTGGTTAGCAAATGTCGATGGACGGTGGTGTTAGATGAGCTGCTCTTGCCTACTCAAAACAACCGCAGGAATGCCGGCCAGCGGTCGCCTTTGCGTGCAGTACAGCCGTGGACGCGTATTATTCCCCGGCCACGGGGAAGAAACAGCTTCCTCACAGCTTTCGCGAAGACTCGAACGACCAACGCATTTAACTTCCTCCAGGGATCGAAGGCTCTAGCTGTTCTGGTTACTGAAATTTTGAAACACCAGTTACGGCCGGCCGGACTTTGTTCCTGTAATGCAGTTTAGAGAAAACGATACAGTTTCAGTGAAACTAGTTGAATTTGGTGGCGTCACGCCACGCCCTTGGTGAGATTTTTTTTTCTTTGTACAATATATATATTTTTTTGTTCACAAAAATGTCGGTTAAATTGAAATGTTCAGACATGTTTCTATTTTGTTGTGAGTAGGTAGCATTTTTTTTTTGTGAGCAGCAGAAATGCGTTTGAATTACCTCTAAATGGTGACAAAATTTGAGTATTCCTTTTTTTTTTGTCCTTCAGCATAACCTGTTTGTATGTAATTTCCTGATTGTTTTGATACATTACTTGTGTTTTCCCCTGGATATATTCAGAGATATTTATTTATAATCTGTTTGAATTTCAAAAATTGGTGAAAGTGGGAAGCTTTTAGTATGTTTTTCTTTTTTTTTCGTTTTTCAAATGCTCAGATTTGGATGACGCTGAAGGTTTTGAAATTTTCACATTTGAAATTTGATCATGTCGCATAAGTAGTAAATGCTTATTTTTTATGTAAATGTTAATATATTTGTCATATTTGTGAATACCGTGGTGGGGTAAATTTCAAAATTGGGAATATTTTTTTTTTAGAAAGTGTGGAAGTTTGGGAAACTTTTTTTAATTTGTAGCACATGTTTGTTTTAGCTGAATAATTAAAGGAAATAATTTTGTATGTAATTTTTAAAGGTTAATTTGCACAAATACGTAATTAGAAGACATGGTTTTTTTTTAAATAATGTTTAGAGGAAGTGCATCTAGATTTTCGTGAAATGCTGACCAAATTGGAATTTGATGTCATGTTTGTTTTCTTGCCATAAGTAGGTAGTATTTTTTTTTTTCCGATCGTTCGGATATGCTATGCATGTTTTTTCTGCTGGATGAAATGGACATATTTAGAGGAAGTTAATTTAGTTTTTGTTCCCAATATTTTGCTTAATTTGAGATGTTCAATTAGAGTCCATAATCAAAGGGAATACATAGTGTGAGCATCTGTTAAATACAACTCTACATAATTATGGAGAGCGCATATTGTTTCTTTTCAAATATTCACAATTTCAAAATGTTCCAACACTTTTTTTCTGTAAATAGTTGGCATTTTGTTTTTGTGAGCATGTTGATATATTTTAGAGTACCTCTATTTTTTTAAAGCAATTTGAAATGTTCAAAGATTATTAATCTTAAATTGAAGTCTATAATGGGTGGAAATGCACATTTATTCATTTGGATTCAATAGCTAGAGATTTTTTTGTGTTTTTTTTTAATGCATGTTTTGTGTGGAGAGTCTGGAAATATGTTAGTTTTTTTTTTTATATATTGTTTGCATTTTTTTTGGAGATTCATCTGATGTAGTAAAAATATTATCGTCTGGAAATTATTTAAACTATTTGGATTGTATTAGATTTTCAGTTTAGATCAATAGTTGGAGGAAATACCTTTTTTTTGAAATTTATTAGATGCAATTGAAATTCAATCCATAATTAGGAGATATGAATTTGTATTATATGCAATTATTCATGTAGTCAAGCATTTGTGGAAAAATTTACCTTTCACGTTAATTCGTCTGATGTAGTCAAATATTATCGTCTGGAAATTATTGTGTTTTTTTTAAATGCATATTTTGTGTGGAGAGTTTGAAGATATGTTAATTTTTTGTTGTTTTTTTGATATATTGTTTGCATTTTTCTATTGTTTGGAAATTCGTCTGGTGTAGTAAAAATATTATCGTCTGGAAATTATTTGAACTATTTGAATTGCTATTAGATTTTCAATTTAGATCAATAATTAGAGGAAATACTTTTTTAAAATTTATTAGATGCAATTCAAATTCAATCCATAATTAGGAGATATGAATTTGTATTATATGCAATTATTCATGTAGTCAAGCATTTGTGGAAAAATTTACCTTTCACGTTAATTCGTCCGATGTAGTCAAATATTATCGTCTGGAAATTATTGTGTTTTTGTAAATGCATATTTCGTGTGGAGAGTATGAAAATGTGTTTTTTTTTTTTGGAAATTCAGCTGATTTAGTCAAATATTATCAATTTTTTTTTAATATTTCATATTAAATTCAATTTGTAAGCACGGTACAGTTAGAGCAGTTGAATTTGCGTTTTTTTTTGCAAATATTCATTCGTTCGTTTTTTTTTCATGCTAATTTTGGCAATTCTTTTTTGTTTTGTAGTTTTTTTTTGTGGTTACATTCTTGTGTAATTTGGTTGTGTTTATTTTGGAAATGCTTTTTTTTGCCATGTTTTTTTTTACAATTTTTGTGGAATTTGGTATTTGTAGACGAATTTACATTTTATGGAAATATTCATCTAATCGATTTTTTTTTGTATGCATTGTTTTTTTCTCTTGTGGTTACATTATTGTGTAATTTGGTTGTGTTTATTTTGGAAATGTTTTTTTTTTGGCATGTTTTTTTTTATAATTTTGTGGAATTTGGTATTTGTAGACGAATTTGCATTTTTATGGAAATATTCATCTAATCGATTTTTTTTGTATGCATTGTTTTTTTTCTTGTGGTTACATTCTTGTGTAATTTGGTTGTGTTTATTTTGGAAATGTTTTTTTTGGCATGTTTTTTTTTTACAATTTTGTGGAATTTGGTATTTGTAGACGAATTTGCATTTTATGGAAATATTCATCTAATCGATTTTTTTGTATGCATTGTTTTTTTCTTGTAAATTATGTGGAATTTGGTCTCGTTTGATTTGGAAATGCACGTAATATTTTTTTATTTTATGTAGTGGATTTCAAATAGATTGGAAAAGGTCCCGAAGTATTTGAAATGACCATTTTGATTTTTAGAAATTGTTTATTTGGAGTTGTATTTTGAAAGTTATAAAAGTTTAAAAAAATAGGAAAACAAAAACAGAGGGGAAAAAAAGAAAGGGCCGGCCGAGCTGCACAGCAGCCCGGCCCAGCTAGCAGGCCGGCCTGGTCCAGCCCGGCCCACCATGACGCTGGCGTGACGTCAGCAACGGGCTGAGCTACTGCGGCAGCGACGACCTCGCCGGCGTCGATTGACGGCGAGGCAGGACGCGGGAGTAGGCGCGTCCGACGCGCGCGGACGCGAGGTGACCGTAGGTGGCGGCGTCGCCGCTTTTAGGTCGCTGAAGCGGCCGCGGCGGCGTGCGGATGCGGCGGCGGACGCCGAGCGCGCCGCGGGCGATTCCGCCGTGCTAGCGCCGTTCCGGCACGCGGCCGTGGGCGAGGAGGGGGAGGCGGCGACGGCGAAGCTCGCTGTGCGCTTCGATCTGAGCGGGGAGGGGCGGAGCGGCGAGGACGTGCGGCGGCGGCGGCGGCGGCGACCTGCGGCGTCGCGGGAGGGAGAAGGGGAAGGGGCCGATCTGCGGGCGGGTTTGCACCGAGGCCCTCGAAGTTTTTTCGTATTACGATCAGGTCCCTGTACACGGGAAATGTTGGACTGCGGGTTCTATTTGCGGCTTTGGGAGGGACCTTTCTGCAAAACCGTCACGAACGCCTCCCGCGGGCCGTCGGATCGACGACGGACGCCGCGGATCGCTCGGGCACTGTAGCTGCTGTAGTGCTACAGTAGCTACTGTTCCAGGAACAGTGCCCGAGCGCTGAGAGCTCGCCAAAAGGTTCGTCTTTTATATAGTTAGTAATTTCAAGAATGAAAAAATGATTTGCATAGAAGATAGGTTACAGCTTAGGCCCCCCCCTGGAATGTCATATAAACTTCCGCTCCGTAAACACAAAAAGCAAAAAAAAATGACCGTTACCCACCTCCCCTCCCGCGCTGCGCGGCCTTCGCTCTCGTCGGCGTCCTGCTTGCCTCCCCACGACCCAACCTACGCCTCTTGCGACCACCTCCCCCCCTCCCCTAGCCACCCTCCCAAAAAATTTCACCCCGGCTTTCCTGGGCGTTGCGCCGCTAAGCCCCATCGCGCCGTCCCGATCTGGATCTGCGGCCTCTCCGGCGGTGGTCGATGCGAGGCCAGCGGCGGCGTCGTATCGCGTCAGGAGCATCGTTGAAGGAGTCCTGGACTTGGGCCCTCTATCCCCTACGGTGTGCGGTGCGGTCAACGCGGTCCTCGGTGTCTGGCGTGACGTGGGCTGCCCACCGACCGCGCCTTCAATGGGGCGACCGCCACGGGCGTTGGTCGGCATCCTATGCCCCCCCTCCGCCATCAATGCGACGAAGCAAAGACGTCATTCGCGCTCGGTGCGCTTCTGCATCCCTACTCCCCGCATTCGAGAGAAGGTGTCCTGCACTCCTCCGCGGCTTCATTGCGCGTCCCGTCCATCCCCTCCGCTGCTGCGCTCGCCGGTGGCGGGGGGCTCGAGGCTCCCGCTCTCTGCTGGTGAGTGGACGCTCGTGCGCTCACGCCGCGCGCCGAGAGGATCTCCGTATGGCGCGTCAAGATCGCACTTCAATGCGCGGCCATGCCTCGGCTCGGCGCCACCCCCCTTATCTTGGCCAAGGCCACTCCTCTCCTCGCAACACACCTCCAAGAAACTCTGCCCTCGACGCCTCTGTTTTGGGTGTCAGGCCAAAGACCACGACATTGTTGACTGCCGCAACCCGCTGCAGTGCATAAGGATGCAAGTGGACGGTCCGCCGGGCGAGGCGGACCGTCCGTGTCCGTCAGAATAGCTAAGTTATAGTTCAATGGATCGCTAATTGAGCTGGGCCATGTATCGCTAATCAAGGAAGAACGCCTGGTTCAGGAACTTAACTCGACCCTGACGGACGTCCGTCAACATCCCTAGCGGTGCACGCTCTGCCGTCGGTGGGGTCACAGCAAGAGAGACTGCCCGCCGTCGCCGCCGTCTCCTCCTCCTGAGGTTGCGCGTCGCCTGCCCGCTCGTGCTCCATCGCCAGCCCTTCGCTCGCACCAACCAGAGCCTGCTGACCGCTCGCGCCAACCGGAGCCTGCTGCCCGACGACCTGCCCATCTGCCACCATTGGCGTTCCTGGGCGCCCCGTGCACCCGCATGGAGGAGGAGTCTTGCTTCCTCGCCACCTCCTTCAACCTGGACCGCGCGCGGCTCGACTGGGAGGGCACAGCCATCATGGCCTGGGTGCTTGATGATTACTGGCAGAGTTGTGTGGTGCCCCAAGCGAAGGCGTGGACGTAGCAAGTAGCAGTTTTCCGTCAGTGAAGAACCAAGGTTTAATCGAACCAGTAGGACTTTGAAATCAACAACGAGGTGAATGTCAACGGTCTCTGGCGCTTAACTGTGACGAACGTGGACCTGCACACACTCAAACAATTACTTTGCCCCCAACGGGGAAGGTTGTCAATCTTCCCGGTATGCTGAAAACAAAGCAGTTAAACATATAGTGTAGTGAAATGATTTATGAAAACGGACCAGCGAGCAAGTGATGATGGAAAGCAAGTAAACGTGGTTGTAAACAATGTAAAAAGAGGGACCGGGGGCCATGGGTTCACTAGCGGTGTCTCTCCAATAAATAAAATACTCGTATGAAGGGTAAACAAATTACAGTTGGGCAATTGACAGAATTATGACACAAACTTAACCAAGCTATATCAAAGTGTTCATGGTAATATTCATGTAGGCATCACAAAAAGGAACAAAGACCACCGTCCGACTGCATCTTTGTCTAAAAAGTCCACCTAGGGATCACTATCCAGCCTGTCACCCATCGGTATTAAGTTGCAAGCTACAGACAATTGCATTAAGTAAAGTGCATGACGTAAGCAACATTTATAATCACGTAGATATAAACATCGCTGTTTTATCCTTAGTCGCAATAGCACACCCTCGTCCTTAGACGTTTCTGTCACTCGTGCCCAGGCACAAAAGGGGGCATGAACCAACTATCTAAAATAAATACTCCCTCTTGGAGACACGCGCAATTACTTGGCCAAAGCAACTACACACATCGGAGAGCATGCAAGAACATAAATTAACATATTAGAATCATGCACAATCTGAGGATAACTTCATAATCCATCGGATCTCAACAAACACATCATATAGCATTACACATAGTCGATCTTGATCATGTAGGGAAGCTCACAAGACCATAAACATGAAGCACAAGGGAGAGAGACAACCATCTCGCTACTGACATGGACCCGTAGTCCAAGGTGGAACTACTCACACTTCATCCCGGTGGAAGGCATGGTGACGTAGAGCCCTCCGAGATCGATCTCCCCTCCGGCAGCATGCCGGGAGCAGCTTCCGAATCTCCCCGAACTAGGGTTCGGGGTAGCGGCAGCGTCAGGTCGTGTTTCTGGAAAATAGTCCTCGCCCCGATGATTTTAGGTCAAAGGGGTTTTATATGCGTCGGAGGGGGCCGAGGCGGCGCCCGAGGGGCAGGGGTGCGTTCCCACCCACGGGTGCAGGTGGGGTCGTGGCCACAGCCCACCCCTGGCCCCTGGGTTGCCCCCAGGTCGACCTTCGGTCTCGGGCTTCCTTTCGTCGAATAAAAAATCCTTGTAAATTATTGTCCAATTCCGAGAATATTTCCTGAAGTAACTTTTCTGAAATAGAAAACATCAAAAACAGGGAACTGGCACTGGGCATCTTGTCAATAGGTTAGTCCGACAAAAAACCGAAAAATGATGTAATTAGGTAATGAAAACATGTAACAATGACATATAAGTAGCATGGAACAATCAAAAATTATAGATACGTTTGACACGTATCAGTGCTCTCCCCGCTGTCGGGGCTCGACCGCACCGACGTCGACGTGTCTTTCCGCTGCAAATTCAGCCTCCACCCCTCTGATCTCTTGGTGAGTGAGCACCATCCTGAACCCTTCCTCGTCAAGTTCTTATCCAGCAAGATCCGCGAAAAGGTGATGTGGACGGAGCGATGCACCTTCAAGGAGGATGGCCTCGAGGTGGATTTCCGGTGGTGGCGCGCCGTCTCCCACGCATACAACGCCAACTTCTACAACCGAGTTCACCTGGTGGTGGACGGGCTGCCGCCATATGCTTGGAGGCCAGACATCGTCGACACCCTCCTTTCTCGGAGGTGCGCCGTGCAGAAGCTGGATGCCGGCTTTGCCACCATAAAGGTCACCTCCTCCTTCGGCTTCTGGGCATGGACGTCGGACCCCACCTCATCCCCGAGGTGCTGTGGTGCACCTTCGCGAACAAGGCTCCCGGCAGCCTATCTTTGCTGGTACGCGTCTCGGAGGATCGCCCGGACCAGTGGTGTTCCGGGTCCTCCTACACCTGGAATGCATCGAGGACTTCTCCGACGCCCCGGTGCTCGACGGCACTGAGCCAATCATGGAGTTCCGCCCGTCATCTCGTGCTCTCCAACAATGGAGGGTGGGTGTAATCGACAGCACGCCGGCCGTCGCGTCCATCAGACCAGTCGCATTCCCGCCTTTTCGCCAGCGCTCGCAGAGCAGGGGCTGTGAGCGTGACGGCGACAACAACTTCACGCCCATCATCGGCCGTGCTCACGGCGAGAGCGCGCGACGGGTTGAAAGCTGTGCGCCTTCCCTCGACCAGGGGAGCCATAGCCGCAGTCGTTCGTGCCGGGCAGCGTTGTGACGACCACGAGCCATCACGCCATCGACGCCGCGACGACGACAGAGAAGATATGCATGGAGGTCGTGGTAGCCGTGCCGCTTCAAGGGCGCCGAGCGCCAACCGCCGCATCCGCTCCAAGGGAAACCGCGACCGCGGTCAATCCTCCCGCCATGACTAAGGCTGGACGCTCAGACCGAGTTTTCAGGCTCGGCCCGAGTTTGGGCTGGCTTGGCCTGAGTTGGGATCGGCCCGCTGAAATGTTGGACTGAGCCGAGTCTTCTTTCCTAGACCGCAGAGAGCTCGGGCCGAGCCAGGCTCGGCTTGGGCCAGCTCATTTGGCTCGTTTTTTTCCAAAATTAAGGCGTAGGAGAGAAATGGGCTGAAACTGTGGCCCAATTAAGTTAGTCTGCTTATTTCCCAGCGATACATACACGCGAACGAGGAGCTAGGTCACGCGAGTGACAAGCTCGTGCGCCGCCGCCGCCCTCTCCAGGCAGCTGCTCTGCCCCGCCGCTGCCGCTGCCGCTGGTCGAGGTCGTCCAGCACCGCCTCCCACGCGACGCCGCTCCGTCCCGCACCAGCTCGCACACGGCGCGACACCGACGCTAGCACGCCGCGCTCGCGGACTCCTCCACCCTCCTCTGCGGGCTTTCTCCGCAACAAGCACCGCCACGAGCGAGCACCGCCGCACCGCCGCCGCTGTACTGCGCCGCTGCTAGGAAGACTGACCCCACTTGTCAGTGACCGCGGCCGCCAGGGTGGCGAGCTGCACCGAGTTTGACCGAGCTTTTGGGAACTCGGGCCGAGCTCTATTTGGCGGCTCGCTGATACGTGTCAAACGTATCTATAATTTTTGATTGATCCATGCTAGTTATGTGATGTTGTCACATGTTTCTACTATCTTATTACATTATTATTATGCATTTTGTCGGACTAACCTATTGACAAGATGCCTAGTGCCAGTTTCCTGTTTTTCCTGTCTTTTCGTTTCAGAAACTTACCACAGGAAATATTCTCGGAATGCGCTGAAAATTTATGAGGATTTTTTATTCGTCAAGACGGAGTTTCAGTCCAGAGGGCAGCCCTGGGGGCCAGCCACAGGGTAGGGACGACCCCCAGCCACGACCTGCCCTAGGGCGGCGGGTGGGACCCGCCCCTGCTCCTGGTGGGTCCCCTCGGCCCCCTCCGACACCTATAAATCAGATTAATCCCAAAAACGTCGAGATGGGCATTATTTTCCAGAGAAGTCACCCGAGGCGCCGCCACCATAAACCCTAATTCGGGGGTGATTCTGAAGCTAATCCCGGCACCCTGCCAGAGGGGAGATCGATCCCGGAGGGCTCTTCATCGCCATGCCTTCCTCCGGGATGGTTTGTGAGTAGTCCCACCTTGGACTACGGGTCCATGGCTGTAGCTAGATGGTAGTCTCTCTCCCTTGTGCTTCATGTATTATGATCTTGTGAGCTGCCTAACATGATCAAGATCGATTATTGTAATGCTATGTGATGTGTTTGCTGGGATCTGATGGATTATGAAGTTATGATCAGATTGTGCATGATTCTTATATGTTGATTTATGTTCTTGCATCTTTTCCGATGTGCGTAGCTACTTTGGCCAAGTGATTGTGTGTATCTCCAAGAGGGAGTATTTATGCTAGATAGTGGGTTCAGGCCCCCTTTTGATCCTGGGCACGAGTGACAGAAACGTCTAAGGCGAGGGTGTGCTGTTGCTACTAAGGGTAAAATAGCGGTGTTAATGTCTCTTTTGATATTAGTATTTCTTATTTCATGCGCTTTACTTAATGCAAATGTCTGTTGCTTGCAACTTAATACCGTTGGGTGACAGGCTGGATAGCGATCCCACGGTGGACTTTTTAGACAAAGATGCAGTTGGACTCAACGGTCTTTGTTCATTGTCGTGATTCCTATATAAATATTATCATGTTCTCTATGTCATAGCTAGATTAAGCTTGTGTTATAATCTTGTCAATTGCCTAGCTGTAATTTGTTTACCCATCATGTTAGTGTTTTATTTACTTGAGAGACTCCACTAGTGAACCCATGGCCACCGGTCCATCTTTTTACATTGATTGCAACCTTTATTCATCACTTTTTATCATCATTACTCCACTGGTCCACTTTCATATTTTCATCTATTTCACTATACAATTAACCGCTTTGTTTTCTGCGAGACCGGAAAGATTGACAACCTTTCCGCCATTGGGGGCAAAGTAATTGGTTGAGTGTGTGCAGGTCCACGTCTGTTGAAGATTAAGTGCCCAAGATTTTCAACATTCATTTTGTTGTTGATTTCAATGTCCTACTGATTCGATAAACCTCGGTTTGTTAACGAGGGAAAACTGCTACTTACTACATCCACGCCTTCGCTTGGGGCACAACCCAACGATACCATCACCGATCATCAAGCAGTTTTCTGGCGCCGTTGTCGGGGACTTTGGAGCTACAGCAAGGGGAGTCTCATACTCTCAATCACTTTACTTTGTTTTTGTCTTGCTTGCTTTATTTCTCGTTTAGTTTATTTTTCTTGTTTCAAAATTTTAAAACCCAAAAAAAATTAGTGTAGTATTTTATCCTGTTTTATTAGTATGCTTAGTTCTTTGGTTGTTCTTAATGGCTACTTTCTTTGAAACTAGATCTTTTTGTGGCTTTACAGAAGATCAACAAAAATACAATAAGGAACACCGCTTGTCGCAAACAGGGAAACAACTTTGGGAATTTCTGAAAAAAGTGAACTTGTATGCTGAAAATATAAGTTTCCTCTATGATATAAAATGTTCTTGTGGGAGGCGCACTCCACAACTCCCCTTCCAGTGTAAGGACAAAGAAAATGAAACCTTATCTTCTTATGCTAGGGAAAATTTTGATTTCTTTGATGTAGAACAGATTGAAGAATTTGTTGCTTTTAAGGGTGCCTATGAAATTGCTTCTTTGCTGGAGAACATTGATAATGCTCGTTATCAAACTGAGAATTTTACTATACTAAAATATTGCTTTGAGAATTACAATGATAATTATTATATTACTGAATATGTTAAGAAAGTCTCTCATCCAAAAGGAGAGACCGATGCTTTGCAGGAACGTATGGAGGAGGAAATTGCTGAAACTAAGATCCCATTAGGTGAAAAAGAGGAGGAGAGTGAGGAACAAAAGGAGGACCTACCTTCTAATGAAAGTAAATCTTTAACTCTTACTTTTTATGATATGCAACAACTTCCATGGCTCAAGAAAGACAAAAATAAACTGTCAAATGCTTTTCCTATAGTTATTTGTGATGAATTTAATGATACTCCTTTATCTATGCCTCCAATTGATATTTATGATAATAAAAAGCATGTTTTATGTGATAGCTACATCGTTGAATTTTTTAATAATGCCACTGAAAATTATTATGAGAGAGGAAATTATGGTTGTTGGAGTTCTCATGTTACTAAGACACCTCTCTTTTTGTTGCATGTTTTGAAGCTGCATTTGCTTTGTCTTCCTATGCTACTAGGTTTATGCTCCAATGAATTATTTTCGTACAAGATGCCTATGCATAGGAAGTGGGATAGGCTTAAATATGTTTGGTATTTGTTTCTTGATGCTCTCTTTTGTCAAATCTTATTCTTATTAGAGCATCATTGAAATCATTGCGCCTAGCAAAAAGGCGTTAAAGAAAAACGCTTTTGGGAGGCAACCCATTATTTTTTTCCTTTCAGTTTTCCTTAGTTATGGAGTTGTTGCCTCTGTAGCAACTTCATTGTATCTTTTTGTTTTGGTTTTTTGTGTCAAGTTTAGCCTCTAATGCATTGAAAGTGCGAGGTATTGTTTTGCCGTCCAGAAACAGATTCTATGCGCCTGCTGCAGAAAATCTCGAACAATCCCTGAATTTTATCTTTTTCTGATATTTTTAGACAGCAAGCCTGATACTTTTATCTATCTTTCGTTAGTTTTGAGTTTTCTGATTTGAGCTACAGAAGTGCCTTGAAAAATTCGATCTTTACAGACTGTTCAGTTTTTGACAGATTCTGCTTTTATTTTGTATTCGTCTCTTTTACTATCGTCAAATGTGATACTCTAGAGGTGGAGTGTCATATTGAGGCTTAGTAAACAGTAGCTAATGCCCAATAAAGTTTTTTGCAATTTGTTTTGAGTTGAACACATGTGCATTTTAATTTATGAGCACTAACCCTCTAATCAGTTTATGAGAAGTTTTGTGTGAAGGGAGTTTTTAAGTTCCGAATGAGAGGATAATGAAGAAATTGAAGATGGATCAAAGCTCAATCTTGGGGATGCCCCATGGCACCCCCTCTGAGTATCAAGAACCATCAAGCGTCTAAGTTTGGGGATGCCTTGGGCATCCCCTCCTCTTCAGACTATCATAACGTCGTCTTCGTTGAACTACGTTTTTATCACTTTACATATTATGTGCTATGCTTGGAGCGTCTTTTTGCTTTCAGTTTTATTTTGTTTGTTTGCTGGTCATATCCTTGTTGGATCCTAGCTTTATATGTGTGGGAGAGAGGCACGCTCCGCTTTTTCATTTGAATACTCCATTGCTTCGCTTATATCTTGTTTCGTACTCTTAGCAACTGTTTGTTTGCTAGTAAGCTCTCGCTTTTAGCTTTTATCTTGTTTTGAGCTGCTAGTTGTTGATGTTAAACTCTCTTGTTCTTCACTTATACTTGTTGGAGAGTTGTTATTAAAAAATTGCTCGAATTGTCAAAGTGACAAAATGCTATCCATGTGATATTGGAATGAAATGAAAGCCTGCATAGTCTTATAGATCATTGTGTGGATACTTGATGCTTCTCAATTGTTTCGAGATATTAAGATGAATGCTTAAACTTGCTGGTTATTTGAGTAGAAATTGATTAGTAAAGAAATGCAATTAAAAGCTTGAAACTGTGTGGTGTTTCGTAGTTGTTAATTCATAAAGCTAATCTTTCCATCAAAAAGAACTGTTTGGTCAACAAGGGAGACAGTGTGGAGTGTTTATGGTTATGATTGACTGATATCTTATGTGACTCTGTTACCGGTTAATGTTGGATGTTTGCTTCAAATACCATTTTTGCGAAGCCAGAAAACTCTGTACTAAGTGTGATGTCGACTCGTGCATCCAAATCCCAAAGCCAAACTATCTTGCCAGCTGAGTCCATCATATCTACCTATGCATGGTATTTCCTACCATTCCAAGTAAATTTGTCATGTGCTACCTTTGAAACCTTCAAAATATTCTCGTTTTGGTGCCTCTGTTTTCAAGCTCATGAGGAACTAAGGAGGGGGTGATGTCTACTACACGCATCTATTCTTGTAGACTTGTTGGGCCTCCAAGCGCAGAGGTTTGTAGGACAGCGGCAAATTTCCCTTAAGTGAGTAACCCAAGGTTTATCGAATCCACGGGAGGTAGAGGTCAAAGATATCCCTCTCAAGCAACCCTGCAATTAAGATACAAGAAGTCTCTTGTGTCCCCAACACACCTAATACAATTGTCAGTTGTATAGGTGCACTAGTTCGGCGAAGAGATGGTAAAATGCAAGTGATATGGATGATAAAAGGTGATTTGTAATTCTGTAATAAAAATGGCAGCAAGCAAACAAGTGACAAAAGTGGCTTAAAACGGTGTATCAATGCTTGGAAATAAGGCCTAGGCTTCATAATTTCACTAGTGACTACTCTCAACATCATTAACATAATTAAACACATGATAGTTCCCACAAAAATATATGCGTGGTAGACGTTACTCGGAGATAATTATTTTGTGGATCAAATAGGATGAGAATTGCGTAGGGCTACAAAAAGCACACCTTAAAGTTCGTATTCCACATCTATGGACACTTTATGCTGTTGACTTAGGTTGTTTAGTTCAGAGAAGTACGGCTCCACGCTTTACTAACACATCTCCACTAATCAGTTCTAACACCATTAACCAACAAATTTTAACCATTAGTTATTTTAATGCCTCAAAACAATTGAAGAGTATCAAATTATCCACATAGTGATCTACAAGACTATGCAGGTTTTTCTATTTCATACCACTACCACATGCATAGCATTTTACCATTCTAACAAATTAACCAAGCAACCATAACAACTCTCTAACAAATATAAGTGAAGAACAAGAGGGTTTAACATCAACAACTAGCAGCTTTAAACAAGATAAAAGCTAAAAGTGAGAGCTTACTAGCAAACAAATAGTAGCTAAGAATACTCAACAAGATATAAGAGAAGCAAAGGAGTATTCAAACGAAAAAGCGGAGCGTGTTTCTCTCCCACACAAGATGGATAGGATCCAACATGAATATGACCAGCAAACAAACAAAACAAAACTCAAAGCAAAATAAAATGATGCTCCAAGCATAGCACATAATATGTAAAGTGATAAAAACTTAGTTAAATGAAGATGACCTTATGATAGTCGATGAAGAGGAGGGGATGCCTTGGGCATCCCCAAGCTTAGATGCTTGATGGTTCTTGATATTCAGAGGGGTGCCATGGGGGCATCCCCAAGCGTGAGCTTTGATCCATCTTAAATTTCTTCATTATCCTCTCCTTTCGAACTTAAAAACTCCCTTCACACAAAACTTCTCATAAGCTGATTAGAGGGTTAGTGCTCATAAATTAAAAATACACATGTGTTCAACTCAAGACAAATTGAAAACAACTTTATTGGGTATTAGCTATTGTTTACTAAGCCTCAATGTGGCACTCCTCCTCAAGAGTATCACAGTTGACGATAGTAAAGAGACGAATACAAAATAAAAGCAGAATTTGTCAAAAACTGAACAGTCTGTAAAAATTGATTTTCGAGGCACTTCTGTTGCTCAAATCAGAAAACTCAAAACTAAAGAAAGATAGATAAAAGTATCAGGCTTGCTATCTAAAATTATCAGAAAAATATAAAATTCAGGGCTTTTCTAGATTTTTGAACAGTGAAGGACAGAAATCTATTTCTGGACAGCAAAACAACACCTCACACTTTCAATGCATTAGAGGCTAAACTTGGCACAAAAAACCAAAACAAAAAGATACAATGAAGTTGCTACATAGGCAACAACTTCATGACTCAAGAAAAATAAAAAAAACAAACTGAAAGTAAAAGATGGGTTGTCTCCCAACAAGCGCTTTTCTTTTAAGCCTTTTAGCTAGGCATGATAATTTTAATGATGCTCTCATAAGAATAAGAGTTGGAACGCAAAAGAGAGCATCATGAAGCAAATATCAAACACATTTAAGTCTAACTCTCTTCCTATGCATAGGCATCTTGTAAGAAAATAAATCATTGGAGCATAAAACATTAAGCATAGGAAGGTAAAGCGAGTGCAACATTAAAACCTTCAACATAAAGAGGGGAAACTTCATAAGATGAAAAATTATATAACCACTCTTCCCTCTCTCATAATAACTTTCAGTAGAATCATAAGAAAACTCAATAACATAACCATCACATAAAGTATTTTTCTCATGATTCAAATGCATAAAAGTATTATTATTACTCTCCACAGAAGTAAAATCTTTATTATTAGTAGCATTGAGAGTAGGACTATCATATAGAACTTGGACATGATAGACTAATTGTGTATTAGAAAGATGATGTTCAGTAGGAGAGTAATAATTATGACGAGTCTCGTAGGGATGATTAAAATCATTGTTTATGGCATAGTTATCATCACAATAATCATCAAAAACTAGAGGCATAATATCATCATAAGCAAGGGGATATCATCTTTCCAAGCATGTATTTTTGTAAACAAATCATCATGAATTTCAATACCAAAAGGATTTTCAAACCCATCATCCCCAAGCTTGGGGTTTTCGATTAGAAGAAACATGAATATTCCCAACAGTGTAACAATTATCAATATCATCATTTTCAAAATTGGTGCCAAAAAGATTTTCAAGATCATAAGTAGTATTATTTTCCCAATCATGATCATCACAATAAGTAATAAGCATAACATAATCTTCTTCAATAGTGCATATAGACTTAACATCAAGATAATAATGAATACAATTAAGTGGATCATCTTCAATAATTTTTGATTCATGCTCATTAGGAACAACCATGATGGGAGAAATATGCTTAGGGGATGATACCGTTTCCTCTTTATTTTTACTCCTCCCTCTCTTCTTCTTCTTCTTCGCCACCTTAGGAGGGAGTGGTTGGAAAGGAAGATTCTCCACATAATCTGATTCATTATTAGAAAAGACAGGAGAAACTTGGGAGAATCTCTCCCTTTCATTATTGGCAACATAAGAAACATATGTCCTTTTATACTTTGGTGAAGTGATATTCTTTCTAATTTTTGCAATGTAAGCATTGTCACGGCAATTCACAACACAATAATGATAAGCTCCCTTGAGAATGCTATTTTTCCCAAAAGTACTACTATCTAACCAAGAAGTTTTTTCTGATAACTCTTCACACCCCAAAAACAAATTAAGTTCATCATAAAGACTAGAGGTGATCATGTTATCACAAAACTGGCTAATAATTCTATCATTAAGAACGAGCATTGGAAATTAAAATGACCTTCTTCATTGCAAAGTTCACACATAAAAGGATAGAGGTCATTTAATTCTCTAGCAAATTTATATAAATCCTTAAGCCATTTGCTTGTTCTTTCATGCTTATGTTGCTTACAATATTTATCTTCTTCAACCCGAGTGCTTTCACAAGGTCTATGCACTCCACAAAAATTAACATGCTTATATGGAACATTATTTGTAGAGATTGGATCATGTCTATTGCAATCATCATTAACAATTTCATTTTGTTTGCAAATGTCTTTGAAAGGTTCATGATGCTTAGACCATTTCTCTTTAGGAATATTAATATGAGAAGCAAAAGATTTATAGATATCAACAACTATATGAGAGTCAAGTCCAAACTTAGCACTAAGCTTATTAAAACTATCAGTTTCAACAAAAGACTTAATGCAATTATACTCATAATTTATACCTGACTCTTTACCTTTGTCGATCTCCCAATCTTCATTGTTTTGTTGAATCTTTTCAATAAGAACCCATTTAGCATCAATCTTCTTACATGTAAAAGAACCCATAGAAGAAGCATCAAGTATTTCCTTGTCATGACGAGATAGCCTTGCATAAACATTCTTAACAATAATATCCTTGGAAAGATCATGGTTAGGATATTTAAGCATTAATGATTTCAATCTCCCCAAAGCTTGAGCAATGCTCTCTCCGTCATGTGGCCAAAAATTGTAGATATAATTTCTATCTCGATGAATTTCATGAAGAGGATAAAATTTAGAATAAAAGAGAGACATAAGCTCCTTCCAATCCAACAAGTGAGAATTGTCTAGCAGCCTATACCACTCCAATGCTTTCTCCTTAAGTGATAAGGAAAATAATTTCCTCATGATTACCTCTCTTGATACACCTGCAATCTCAAACAACTCACATAACTCTTTGATATAAAGCAGATGATAACTAGGATGTATAGCTCCATCTCCTGCATAGCAATTGCTCATAACACGATCAATTATCCCCATCGGTATCTTGAAAGGAATACATTCAGTATGTGGAGTAACCTTATCCACCATGGGAGTGGTGGAGAGGTCACTCTCAAAAAGCAAATTCAAAGAACAACGTTCCATAAGCCAAACTAGTGAAATAAAAACAAGAAACAAAAAGATATAACTGCAGAATCTAAAGAAGATACCTTCAAGCGCTCACCTCCCTGCCAACGGCGCTACAAATTAGCTTGATGTCTACTACACGCTTCTATTCTTGTAGACTTGTTGGGCCTCCAAGCGCAGAGGTTTGTAGGACAGCGACAAATTTCCCTTAAGTGAGTAACCCAGGGTTTATCGAATCCACGGGAGGTAGAGGTCAAAGATATCCCTCTCAAGCAACCCTGCAATTAAGATACAAGAAGTCTCTTGTGTTCCCAACACACCTAATACAATTGTCAGTTGTATAGGTGCACTAGTTCGGCGAAGAGATGGTAAAATGCAAGTGATATGGATGATAAAAGGTGATTTTGTAATTCTGTAATAAAAATGGTAGCAAGCAAACAAGTGACAAAAGTGGCTAAAAACGGTGTATCAATGCTTGGAAGCAAGGCCTAGGCTTCATACTTTCACTAGTGACTACTCTCAACATCATTAACATAATTAAACACATGATAGTTCCCACAAAAATACATGCATGGTAGACGATACATGGAGATAATTCTTTTGTGGATCAAATAGGATGAGAATTGCATAGGGCTACGAAAAGCGGACCTTAAAGTTCGTATTCCACATCTATGGACACTTTGTGCTGTCACTATCCGCATCCAAAGATAGTACTAACAAACACCACAACCTATTTCTTGAATAGTCTCTTTCTTCAATAACACAAGCATCAAGAAACCTCATGATCAATTCAATCCAACAAATAAAGAACAAACTCATGATGAAGATCCTTCCAATCTATTATCCATAGAGTCACACACGGCACCCATCCTGTCACCGAGGTACCATGATCACAACGGTGGCTTCGGAAATTGTACTAAATAACACCACTTGAGCAACATCATATCCATTACACATAGGAAAACATCATGTATTCAACTACACTAACAAAGCTCATGATCACAGCAAAGATCACATCATGGGAGAGAGAGATAACCACATAGCTACTTGTATAAGCCTCAGCCCCGGTGAGGGACTACTCCCACCTCATCGCGGGAAGCAGCAGTGTCGATGGAGATGGCTCCGGCGGTCGATCCCCCCTCCGGCAGGGTGCCGGAACAGGATAAATTTGACCCCCGAAACTTATCGGCGATGGCGGCGGAGCTCTGTTGTGTATTTGGGAAAATCCTTCGGGGGTTAGGGTTTTTGCGTCGGGGATGATTTTATAAGCGTCAGAGGCGGCCAAGAGGTGCCCCACAGGGCAGGGGCGACCTGTGGCCGCGGCCTCCCCCTAGCCCGCGGGTGGGACCCGCCCCTGGCCTATGGGTCCCTACCGGGGTCGCCCTTCTGGCTCCGGTCCTTATTTCCTCAATAAAAAATCTCCGTAAATTTTCGTCCAATTCCGAGAATATTTCCAGAAGTAACTTTCTGCAACAAAATCAGCACAAAAACAGGGAACTAGCACTGGGCATCTTGTCAATAGGTTAGTCCAATAAAGTACCTTAAAATGATATAACAAGATGGCAAAAACATGTGACAATGACATAAAACAAGCATGGATCACTCAAAAATTATAGATACGTTTGAGACGTATCAGGGGGTTCGTTATAGCTTATGTCGAGCAAGGTTTTTCTTTTATTTTTATTTTCCCCCCTCTATTTCACCCGGTGTTGATGGTTTACGTCCTCACTTGAATCAACCCGAGAGCGGCTTAAGAAAAATATAAATATAACTCACCATTCTCCTCCGCACAATGAAAATCTGATAAATCATCTCGAACCTTGGTTAGTGGTGAAACAAAGGAGAAAGAGGAATGTACTCGTTCCTCTAAAACCAGCCGCTCTCACAACTCTAAAGACCTTGCTTGACATAGGGGACTAATGAGCTTCTAAGCTATGGAATCGTTGACGGAATTATGCATCTCTCAAAATTGTTTTTATCTCTGTTTTTCAAAATCAAAAAGCTCTAGCACATGAATAATCCCTGCTTCCTTCTGCGAAGGGCCTTTCTTTTACTTTTAAATGTTGAGTCAGTTTTCCTTTTCCTTCTATCTCCACCAAAGCAAACATACAACATTGACCCTGGGTATCATTGATCATATTGCATCGTCGGATTAAACATGAATCTTTATATTGACTTTATTTATAAGATAAGCCATTGGAAGTAGAAGCTTTTTGCTAATACTTACATCTTCCTTTGTGTTGATTCTCAAACTCTTTTGTCATGGAACCATTGCCTTTGAGAATTAGTCAAATATGTGGGTCACATTGCTTTCATGTCTTTAACGTACTATTTATGAAAGGTTTTGCTTGAACGATTCAACTTGGTTATTCATTGCTTTCTTGCTATCAACTATAGACAATTGTTTTGTATCACTTCATTCACGTCATATGCTTTACATTACTATCTTGATCAAGATTGTGTTGGTTGCATGTCTCATCAAAAATTATTTTGTTATCACGTACCTACTCGAGGACGAGTATTAGTTAAGCTTGGGGATGCTGATACGTGTCAAACGTATCCATAATTTTTTATTGATCCATGCTAGTTTTGTGATGTTGTCACATGTTTCAACTATCTTATTACATTATTTTTATGCATTTTGTCGAACTAACCTATTGACAAGATGCCTAGTGTGAGTTTCCTGTATTTGCTGTCTTTTCGTTTCAGAAACTTACCATAGGAAATATTCTCGGAATGCGCTGAAAATTTACGAGGATTTTTTGTTCGCCAAGACGGAGTTTCAGTCCAGAGGGCAGCCCAGGGGGCCACCCACAGGGCAGGGACGACTCCCAGCCACGGCCAGCCCTAGGGCGGCGGGTGGGACCCGTCCCTGCTCCTGGTGGGTCCGCTCAGCCCCCTCCGACGCCTATAAAATCAGATTAATCCCAAAAACGTCGAGGCGGCCATTATTTTCCAGAGAAGTCGCCCCGAGGCGCCGCCACCATAAACCCTAGTTCGGGGGTGATTCTGAAGCTAATCCCGGCACCCTGCCGGAGGGGAGATCGATCCCGGAGGGCTCTTCATCGCCATGCCTTCCTCCGAGATGATTTGTGAGTAGTCCCACCTTGGACTACGGGTCCATGGCAGTAGCTAGATGGTAGTATCTCTCCCTTGTGCTTCATGTATTATGATCTTGTGAGCTGCCTAACATGATCAAGATCGATTATTGTAATGCTATGTGATGTGTTTGCTGGGATCTGATGGATTATAAAGTTATGATCAGATTGTGTATGATTCTTATATGTTGATTTATGTTCTTGCATGCACTCCTATGTGCATAGGTACTTTTGCCAAGTGATTGTGTGTATCTCCAAGAGGGAGTATTTATGCTAGATAGTGGGTTCATGCCCCCTTTTGTTCCTGGGCACGAGTGACAGAAACGTCTAAGGGCGAGGGTGTGTTGTTGCTACTAAGGGTAAAACAGCTGTGTTAATGTCTCTTTTGATATTAGTATTGCTTACTTCATGCGCTTTACTTAATGCAAATGTCTGTTGCTTGCAACTTAATACCATTGGGTGACAAGCTGGATAGCGATCCCACGGTGGACTTTTTAGACAAAGATGCAGTTGGACTCAACGGTCTTTGTTCATTGTCGTGATGCCTATATAAATATTATCATGTTCTCTATGTAATAGCTAGATTAAGTTTGTGTTATAATCTTGTCAATTGCCTAGCTATAATTTGTTTACCCATCATATGAGTGTTTTATTTACTTGAGAGACTCCACTAGTGAACCCATGGCCCCCGGTCCATCTTTTTAGATTGATTGCAACCTTTATTCATCACTTTTCATCATCATTACTCCTCTGGTCCACCTTCATATTTTCATCTATTTCACTATACAATTAACCGCTTTGTTTTCTACGAGACTGGAAAGATTGACAATCTTTCCACCGTTGGGGGCAAAGTAATTGGTTGAGTGTGTGCAGGTCCACGTCTGTTGAAGATTAAGCGCTAGAGATTTTCAACATTCACTTTGTTGTTGATTTCAAAGTCCTACTAGTTCAATAAACCTCGGTTCGTTAACGAGGGAAAATGCTACTTACTACATCCACGCCTTCGCTTGGGGCACAACCCAACGCTACTATCACCGATCATCACTCGCCGACGACCTCGAGCTGGCTCGCAGCTTGCCATTTTGGCTCGGGCTTTTCTCCGGGTCGGCCCGAGTTGGACCGAGCCAGCTCGCGTCCCGGCTTAGCTATGAACATTGGCATAGCGGACGGCACCACGCTCGTGCTCCACTGCCATCCATCATCATCGGCACCGTCCCGCCGCTGCTCCTTGCCACGCCACCAATGCTCCATGCCATGCCACCAGCGGGTTTCGCTTCACGGCCGTCCCTCACTGATGATGAAGTCACCGAGAAGATTCAAGTCATGTTCAAAGAGGAGTTCACTAATACGTCTCCGACGTATCTATAATTTTTTATGTTCCATGCTTGCTTACATATCAGTGCCACATGTTTTTACAATGTTTTTATATCATTTTGGCATAATTTATGGAACTAACCTATTAACAAGATGCCCAATGCCAGTTCTTATTTTTTGCTGTCTTTTTGTTTCAGAAAAGTTGTTCTGAGAAGTTTCTCGGATTGCCCTCAAAATTTACAGGAATTATTTCCAATATGAAAGAAGACGGAGACCGAAGGACAGCCGGATTGGAGGCACAGGGGCTCTAGGAGCCACCTGGCCGCCCCCCCTTGGCCGCACGTGGGGCCCACCTGGGGCCCCTGTCCATCGCCACACGTCGCCCCTTCGCCTATAAATTCCCCTCTGACCTAAAAACAGAGGAGAGCCGATCACAATTTTCAGAATACGTCCGAGGCCGCCGCCATCTCAAACCCTAGTTCAGGAGGGTTCAGAAGCTCTTCCCGGCATCCTGCCGGAGAATCGACGCCGGAGGCATCTACATCAACATGCCTGCCTCCGGAGTGATGTGTGAGTAGTCAACCACATGACTACGGGTCCATAGCAGTAGCTAGATGGTTGTCTCTCCTCCTTTTACTCCATTGCTTAGATCTTGTGAGCTGCCTATCATGATCAAGATCATCTATTTGTAATTGCTACATGATTGTGTTTGCATGGATCCGATGAATTGTGGAAGTCATTACTTTTGTTTAGTTATGTGTTTCGTCTATGATCTTGCATGATCTCCGATGCTAGTGGTTGCTTTCGCTGAGTAATTGTTAGTGTTGTATGAGGGAGTATTTATGCTAGATAGTGGATTCATGCCTCTCTTTGTCTAAGTTCGGTGACAGGAACGGTCAAGGCTAGAGATGTGCTGTTGCCACTAGGGAGAAAATAACGGTGAGATTTCTTCGTGTTATCTACATTGCTTACATTATGCACTTTGCTTATTGCAATGATCTGTTGCTTGCAACTTAATACTTTTGGGTGACATGTTGGATAGCGATCCCAGAGTGGATTATTAGTCATAGATGCAGTTGGATGACGGTCCATGTATTTTGGCGTAATGCCCATATTAGATGAAGCGGTGAACTATATTGTTTTATGATAGCCTTGTTGTGCGCCTACAATTCTGTCAATTGCCATGCTGTAATTTGTTTACCCATCTTGTATATCTTTTGGAGAGACACCTCTAGTGAACTATGGACCCCGGTCCTATTTTTCTACATTGCTTACAACCATTTTCATAGATTTTCATCATCATTTGATCGCTGGTCATATTTCATCCTCATCATATTTTACCTCCACACATTTAATTCTTTGTGTTTGCCAAGCCAGAGAGATTGACAACCTCTCTGTTTTGTTGGGGCAAAGTATTTTGTTAGTGATTGTGTGCAGGTTCACGTCAATAATCGAGAAACTGCGCTATTGACACCTTGCTAAGCCTTCTCCAAGTCCTACTGGATTCGATAACCTTGGTTTTGTAATCAGGGGAAAACTTCTTCTGTGCTGCATCATACCTTCCTCTTGGGGTCTACCAACATCACGCCATCAAGAAGTTTTCTGGTGCCATTGCCGGGGAACTTGGAAGCTTCAGCTAGGGGAGTTTCACACATCCTTTCACTTTACTTTGTTATTGTCTTGCTTAGTATATTTTTTGTTAGCCTTGTTTTGTCTTTTGTTTGCCTTAAAACTGAAAAACACAAAAAAATTAAAAATTCCAGCAACTAGTTTAATTCGGTTTGCTTTGTTATCATGTCTAGTCCTTTGCCCTTTAAGATGACACCAGAAGATGAAGTCTTCACATCCCGTCAAGGAAGTGGAGAAACTTTTAAAGATTCTTGGGCTAGAATTATGAGGTCTTATGAAAAAACAGAGCCTAGGATTACTTTGAGTATTCTGCTTAGTAATTTTTACTTTGGTCTCATCCTTTGTTATAGATATGCTTTGGATACTATTGTGGGAGCAGATTTCCTTCGCAACAATGGTGATCAAGCTTTTAATGCTATCAAAAGTCTAATATCATCGTCTCCTTCAGATAATAAAATTGAATCAACTTTGGAGAATGTTTCTAATAAATTGGACGTTCTTGACAAAAACATATCTAGCATGAAAGAAATTGGAAGCATGGTTCAAGAGCTTCATGAGAGTGCTCTCTTCAGGGCACCTGAAATTATGTTGGAACCCAAAAACACTATGACAAATTGGTACCCTTTTGTTAAAATTGAAATAAATGGAAAATGTTTTAATGCAATCTGTGATATGACTGAATTTTCTATTATGCTTGAAACTATTTATAAATCCTTAGGTTTGTGGGGACTTTCTGAAAGTGCTAGCTATCTAAAACTTGCTGATAACTCTAGTAGAATTCCTTTGGGAAAAATAGAGGATGTCCAAATAAAATTTTGTGGTAATTCATTCCCTATTGATTATTATGTTGTTGAATGCATAGGGGAAGGACAAATCACACTTGGAAGATCATTCTTGAAATCTGTTGGGGCCATCATTAATATGCATGAAGGGGTTGTGACTTTCAGCTCCACAAGAAGACGCCACATCTTTCCAAAGGGTCATGGTAAGAATATTAAGGAAAGGCAATTGGGGATCATTAAATTTGATAAAACTTGAATTTGCCCTGTCTGCCTAGCTAAAAGGCGTTAAAAGAAAAGCGCTTATGGGAGGCAACCCATTTTTACCTTCTGTTTATTTATGGTTTCTTTGAGTTTTGGGAGATGTTACTTCTGTAACAACTCCCTTGTATTATTTTTGTTTTGGGTTTTGGTGCCAAGAATAGCCTGTAAAGAGAGGAAGAATAATTTGTGAGTTTGCTGTCCAGAAACAGATTTCTGTTCCTCACTGTTCGAAAATCCAAAAAATCACAGAACATCATCTATGGCTGCAAAGTTTTGACAGCAAGCATTAGGGTTTTTTCTACCTTTTTCTAGTTTTAAGTTTTCTGATTTGAGGTCCAGAAGTGCCTCGAAAAAATCTATCTTTACAGTCTGTTCTGTTTTTGACAGATTCTGTCCTCAGTTTTGCATTGCTTCTGTCGGCACAGTGGAAACCAGGGTACCACGGGCCGGCCTGCCAGGGCCCACGAGATTCTTTGGATGATTTTCGCTAAGGACCAGGCTCTCCAAGCCTGGCGAGCTTCGCAAGGATTTTTCCCCTCGCGAAGGGTTTTTTCTCCTCGCCAAGGATTCTCTCCCTTGGCGAGGGATCGCTCCTCGACAAGGACGCCTCCGACGTCACCCGCAATTCCGCTAAGGACCCAGCCGGAGGGCTCGGCGAGGCTTTTCACCTCGCGAAGCTCCTTCCTCACGAAGCCATCTCTGCCCCTGCGGCAGAGCGCACATGGGCTCTGCGCCATGTGCAGAATGACGCGCGTGCCTACGCGTGATGACGACGACGCCGCAGTTGCCGTTTCCATGTATAAAGCAGTCAACAAAGCGGAGCCAAGCAAAGTGGACAACGAGTATTGCCTCTTTGGTGATAAGGGGACCGTCTGCAGCTACGCTCCAAGGACGACGTCACCGTGGGTCACCTCCCACCTCGACAAGCGCCAGCCCACCGTCCAGCTGGTCGGTGCCCCCTTTTCAGCTTTGGTGACGCCGTTCCCCTGCCGTGGACCGCGTCCACGAGCTTTACCTTTATGGTGGACTTCACCTTTACGGTGCACTGCGCCTCCTCCTTCGTCGCCATGTGGTAACCCTTCCCGCCCAAATGTTTGGGCAGAAGAGGTCCAGGACGCCTATAAAAGGAGGAGGAGCACGCCCAAGCAAAGGGTTCGACTCTCCACTAGGTTCGGTTTTTGGAGTCTAGGAGCTTACCCAAGAACCCTAGGTCTGAAGACTAGCAAGTAGCCATTGTTAGCCACCTCGAGCTCGACAAGCTCTCCTTGTACTGTGAACTCTCCAAGCAGTGCAATACACCAAAGCAGGACGTAGGGGTTTTACCTCCACAAGAGGGCCCTGAACCTGGGTAAGACCGAGCGTTCCATCTCTGCAGTGCTGTCCCGCAGCGAGACCGACGAGCACCGTCGCCGGAGCACGTTGAGGGTTGTTTGATCCCGTGTTCAGCCCCTTACTCGATCCTTCTCGAGACACACCCAGTTCCTGGGACAGTTCTCCGACATTTGGCACGCCAGGTAGGGGGCTGAGGCGCGTCTTCATCCTCGACACAGCCATGGCCGGCTCTCGTGCCGAACGTCTCGCTCGCCGGACGGCTAGCGCCGCCACCGCTCCCGCAGGCCGCCCGCGCGGCCGCCCGCGTGGGAGCTCCGCTCCGGAGCGCCGTGTCGACCCCGAGCCCCGTGTCGAGCACCCGGACGACGACGACATCGACCACGCTGAGGACGACCTCGGCGAAGAGGAGGCCTCCTCCCTGCCCCCGTCGCGGGACCGTGCTGCCTCCTCGCTGGGCCGCCCTGCGCCCAGCCCGGCGACTGCGCTTCTCATGGCGCAGGAGCTGCTGCAGTATCGCCCCACGCTGGCGGCTCAGGAGGCCTGGCTCAACCGCGTTGCCGAGCTCATCGGCGCCGCTCGCGCCGCGGCACCCGCGCCGTCTCGTTCCTTGGTTCCTTCTGCACTCGTGGGGGACGTGGCACACGGCGCACCTCCCGCGCCTCCTCGTCAGCCCGCGCCCGCTCCAGCTCCACCGGTTCCACCGCAACCTGCTCCAGCGGGGGCTCCTCCTCGCGACGGCCGCGCTGCATCGCACGCGTCGTCGCCGCATGACTGCCAGATCGTGCAGCGAGCCCCCGAGGATGCACGCGTGAGCATCGAGCGCGGGCAAGAACGTCGCAACCGCGCCGTCCAGGACGTCGCCACCGCCGGGCGCCACCTCCGCGCTACCCTCGCCAACGGCACGGTCACCTATGGCACGACGGCCGCGTTCACTCGCAGCATCCGTCGCGTCGTCTGGCCGGTCAAGTTCAGGCCGGACCTCCCTCCGCGCTACGATGGCAAGAACAACCCCCTGAAGTTCCTGCAGCTCTACTCTCTGGCCATCCAGGCCGCCGGGGGCGACGACAAGGTCATGGCGAACTGGTTCCCCATGGCCCTCAAGGACTCTGCGTCCTCATGGCTTACCAACCTCCCCGCCGAGTCCATCAACACCTGGGAGGAGCTCTGCCGGTGCTTCGTCGCCAACTTCAAGGGCACGTACGAGCGCGGTCTCTCCGCAAGTACATCCAGCGCTTCAGCCAAGTGCGCAACAAGATCCCCAACGCCACCGACGCACAGGTCATTTCGGCCTTCCAGGCTGGAGTCACAGACGTGCGGATGCTCGAGAAGCTCGGCATCCACGACAACATCACCACCGTCGTCAAGCTTTTCGACTTGGCGGACAAGTGCGCCAAGGCTGAAGAGGGCCGCTTGTTCGTCAAGAACGAGCCAGGGGACCCTGCCGAGGGGTCCAAGAAGAAGAAATCCTCCGAGAAGCGCAAGACCACTGCGGTCCTCGCGGCAGAGCCCGACGCCAAGCAACCTCGCCAAGCTGCCACTCCAGCCGCAGGACATGAGAAGAAGGATGATCGTCCCTTCTGCATCTACCACAACAGGCACTCTCACACCACCGAGGACTGCTTCGACATCAAGAGGCTTCGCGAGGCTCGCGAGGCAAATGGAGGCCGCGGAGGCCGCGGTGGAGGCCGCGGCGGCCGCGGGGGGCGACGCTGGAACAACAACTACAACGACAACTACCAGCAGAACCCCCAGGCCAACGCCGCTCAGCCCGCGAACGACAACCTGCCTGCCGAGGCTGACGAGGGCTACCAGGTGCCTCGTGGGGCTGCTTGCATCCTCGGCGGGGCTCAGGCCCCTCGCTCCAACCGCCACTTCAAGCAACTCGCTCGCGAGGTCGCAGCAGCCCTTCCTGGAGTCGAGGCCTCCAGGCCCCTCAAGTGGTCTCAGTGCCCCATTACTTTCGACTCCGGCGACCACCCCAAGTCCACTTCAACCGTTGGCACCATCCCGTTGGTCTACACCCCCACCATCAACAACATCGCCGTCTCTAAGACGCTCATTGATTGGGGTGCCGTCCTCAACGTCATCTCCGTCGAGACATTCGAGAAGATGCAGGTGCCCTACGAGCGGCTCATGCCTACCAGGCCCTTCTCGGGAGTGACAGAGGGTCTTACCACCCCTTTGGGGCAGGTGAGGCTCGCCGTCACTTTCGGTACCCAGGCCAACTACCGCACCGAGCTGATCGACTTTGACGTCGCGCACATCGGCCTGCCCTACAACGCCATACTCGGCTACCCCGCCCTCGCCAAATTCATGGCGGTGACCCACCACGCCTACAACCTCGTCAAGCTCCCTGGCTCGGGTGGCACTATTGTCATCCGCGGCGTGGTCTCGGACGCCCTGTACGCTGCGCAAGCGGCCTACAAGGCTGCCGCGGTGGCGTCACCCGCTGACGAGGACGTGGAACCCCTCCCGAGGCCCCCCACGAAGAAGAAGCAGCTGTTCTCCCAGGAGAAGGCCGCGACAAAGCAGGTGTCTCTGGAGGCGAGCGGCTCGGGGGCTTGCGTCACCATCAGCGCCAACCTGCCTCCCAAATAGGAAAGCGCGCTCGTCGCCTTCCTCAGGGCAAACTCTGACATGTTCGCCTGGACACCGTCAGATATGTCCGGAGTACCGAGGGAGGTGATCGAGCACCACTTAGCCGTGTGTCCAAATGCACGCCCCGTCAAGCAAAAAGCGCGGCGCCAAGCGCCAGAGAAGCAAGACTTCATCGTCAAGGAAGTAGACAAGCTGAAGAAGGCCAGCATCATCAATGAAGTGGTCCACCCCACTTGGCTCGCCAACGGTGTGGTCGTCCCCAAGCACACTGGAGGGAGCCGCCCCTGCATCGACTTCACCGACCTCAACAAGGCCTGCCCCAAGGACCCCTATCCCCTCCCGAGGATCGACCAGATCGTAGACTCCACCGCCGGCTGCGCACTCCTCTATTTTCTGGATGCCTTCTCTGGTTATCACCAGATCAAGATGGCGAAGGAGGACGAGGAGAAGACAGCATTTCTCACCCCTTGCGGTGTGTTTTGCTACGTCTGCATGCCCTTCGGTCTGAAGAACGCTGGCGCCACTTTCCAGCGCCTCATGAGGATCGCCTTGGGAGCTCAAATGGGGAGGAATGCAGAGGCCTGCGTCGACGACATCGTCGTCAAGACCAACGAGAAGGACACGCTTATCCAGGACCTCGAGGAGACCTTTGCCAACCTACGCAAGGTCAACATCAAGCTGAACCCCGCCAAGTGCGTCTTCGGGGTCCCTTCAGGCAAGCTCCTCGGGTTCCTGGTATCCCACCGCGGCATTGAGGCCAACCCCGACAAGATCAAGGCCATAGAGCAGATGCAGGCCCCCTCGTCGCCTCAAGGACATGCAACGCTTAGCGGGATGTATGGCCAGCCTTGGCCGTTTCATCTCCAAGTTCGGCGAGAGGGCGCTGCCATTTTTCAAGATCATGAAGAGGTCCGGTCCCTTCAAGTGGACCCCCAAAGCAGCAAAGGCCTTTGAGGACTTGAAGAAATATCTGGCGAGCCCACCCATCATGGTTGCCCCACGCCCTCGCGAGCCTCTCAAGCTGTACCTTGCAGCCACTCCTCAGATGGCAAGCGCGGTCTTGGTGGCCGAAAGAGAAGAGCCAGCCCTCGACAAGCAGAACTCCGCCTCGCCAAGCCCAGAACCCCCCGACAAGGAAGCAGCCTCGTCAAGCCTCCAGCCCCAAGAAAACCTCGCCAAGGACCCCACCGAGCCTGGGGAGGAGCCAGCCGCTGCCTCACCAATGACTACCCTCGTCGAGCACCCCGTGTACTTCGTCAGCACAGTGCTGCGGGACGCTCGCGAGCGCTACCCCATGCAGTAAAAGCTCCTTTTCTCGCTCCTCATCGCCTCTAGGAAGCTGCGCCACTACTTCCAGGGTCACCCCATCAAGGTGGTCACCTCATATCCCCTGGAGCAGGTCCTGCGCAACCCGAACGCGACAGATCGCGTCGCAGGCTAGGGCATTGAGCTACAACCTTTCGAGCTGGAGTTTGACACCACCAGGGTCATCAAGGGCAGAGTGCTGGCTGATTTCATGGCCGAATGGACGGACACGCGCAAAGAAGAAGAGCTTCCAGAGGAGGAGGCTACAGCCTCAGGAGGAACGACACCAAGCCACTGGACCATGCACTTTGACGGCGCCTTTGCGGCCAGGAGTGCAGGGGCTGGCGCCGTTCTCACCTCACCGATAGGCGACAAGCTCTACTACGCCGTCCAACTGTGCTTCAAGGACAACGACAAGGTCTCCAACAACATCGCTGAGTATGAAGGCCTCCTCGCTGGGCTCAGAGCCGCCATCGCCCTCGGCATCAAGTACATCCTCATCAAGGGCGACTCCCAGCTCCTCGTCAACTTCTCCAACAAAAGCTACACACCTAAGGACACCTACATGGTGGCCTACCTTGAAGAGGTACGCAAGCTGGAGAAACACTTCAGGGGCATGGAGCTCAAGCACATTCTACGGGAAGAAAACCAAGAGGCAGATGAAATTGCTCGGCGAGCAGCAAGAAGAGAAGCCCAGAAGCCTGGAGTATTCGAGGAGAGGCTCACCAAGGCCTCGGTCAAGCAACCTGTGGTCAACATCAGCATCGACGAGGAGCTCCCACCTGCCCCACCAAGCGGAGCACCAAACTGTGGGTTGCCCTCGGGCGATCGCTTGCTGCTGACTCTAGTACGACAAGACACTGGTTGGATCGACGAAATCAAGAACTACCTGCAAAACCGAGCCCTTCCCGAAGACGACGCAGAGGCCGAGAGAATTGCTCGCCAGGCCAAGTCCTATTGCCTCCACGACGGAGACCTGTACCGCAAGCGACCCAATGGGGTCGCGCTGCGGTGCGTCCCTGCCGAGGAAGGCCGCCAGCTCATCAACAACATACACAGCGGCGAGTGCGGCCACCACTCTTCCTCGCGCACCATTGCAGGCAAGGTCTTCCGGAGTGGTTTCTACTGGCCCTCAGTGCTTCAAGATGCTGCCGAAATCGTCCAATCCTGCGACGCATGCCAATTCCACGCCAAGCAAATCCACCAGCCCGCGCAAGGACTCCAGACGATCCCGCTCTCCTGGCCATTCGCGGTCTGGGGGCTGGACCTGCTGGGACCCTTCCCGCGAGCGCTCGGGGGCTACCGCTACCTCTACGTCGCCATCGACAAATTCACCAAGTGGCCTGAGGTGGAGCCCGTGCGCACCATTCCGGCGAAGTCAGCGGTAAAATTCATAAGGAGCCTGGTCTGCCGCTTCGGCGTGCCCAATCGCATCATCACCGACAACGGCTCACAATTCATCAGTGGAGCCTTCAAGTCCTACTGCGGCAGCATCGGCGCCCAAATCTGCTACGCCTCAGTGGCGCATCCACGAAGCAACGGGCAGGCCGAACGAGCCAACGCCGAGGTGCTCAAGGGCCTCAAGATGAGAAGCTTCAACCGCCTCAAGGCCAGCGGCAAGCATTGGATCGATGAGCTCCCCTCGGTGCTCTAGTCCATCCGCACCACGCCAACAAAGCCAACTGGTGAGACGCCGTTCTCCCTCGTCTATGGCGCTGAAGCCGTCCTCCCCAGCGAGATCACTCATGGCTCTCCGCGAGTCTTGGCCTTCAAGGAGGCTGAGGTGGACGAACTCTGCAACGACGACCTGCTGCTGCTCGAAGGGCTCCATCGCAATGCGGCCTGAGAGCGGCAAGGTACCAGCAAGACCTCCGTCGCTACCACAGCCGCCACATCCGGCTGCGCACTCTCGAAGCAGGAGACCTTGTCCTGAGGAGAATCCTCTCCAGGGCAGGCCTCCACAAGCTCTCACCAATGTGGGAAGGCCCCTACAGAGTCGTGCACATCACCAGGCCTGGCTCCGCGCGGCTCGAGACGGAGGACGGCATCCCTGTCGCCAACCCCTGGAACATCCAGCACCTGCGCAAGTTCTACCCCTGATCGCCCTCGGCGAGCAATTTTTTGCATCAAGGGAGAGCCACGCGCCATCATCCTCCACGAGGAAAAACTTCGGGCTCCCCTCTCTACTATACGTTGCCGCGGGCCGTTCGAGAAGACTCCCAAGCCACCAAGCCTCGGCATGGTAACCTCTTCAGGCACCATGTCTTGGCGAGGTGGATCCCCATGCCGGTCATGGTGGAACGCAGGCTAAAAGCCACCCCCGCATAGGGGCCCCCTGAGCTCTCTCTACATGCGTCTGCCTCGGGCACGCCTCTCGAGAGTCTCAGCCACAGAATGTGGACCCCATGCCAAGAGCATGGCGGATTTTTTGTGTCTCTGGCCACGCCAGTGTAATGAACCTATGTCTCAGGTCAATTTGAACTCTCGCGCATCGCGCCAACATATTTTGCGGCTTCGGCAAAGCTGTTATTGCTATTTATTCTTGCTCGTATGATCCCTCCTGTGTATCTCACGAGCGGGGGCTAGCAGGGTGCCATGCCATGGGAGCATCCCGGCAGCACCTTAAAACCAAGGGATCTGAGCTCTGAACTCGCGGATCGGCTCTCATGCATGTCAACTCCCAAGGAGCTCTGAACTCATGGGTCAGCTCCCGCGCACGTCAACTCACCAAGGATCACCAAAACCTTGGTGCTTGTTCTCCTCGTGAGACACACATGAAGGAACCTACGGGCTCAAGTTATAGCTATCTATTGCTTGTGGGTATGCCTATCTGTCCAAGTGCAGGTAACAAGCATCAGGCACCCTCTCCAAGGCAACAACGCCTCGCCAGGGAACCAACACCCTCTCCAAGGCGAAAACGCCTCGTCAAGCTAAGTACAAGAACTTGGTCGAATTTCCTCTTGCTGGTTTTTGCCCCTCGAGTCTCTTTTCTCTCTCCCACGCCTCATGGGCTGCTTGCACGTCAAAGGAGAGCCCCAAGCATCGCGCTTCGCAGAGCTCTTACTTCTTGAGGCCTCACGCACCCCCCGGACTTGTGGAGCACTAACTCGCACATACCGAAGCGGCGGTGGTGTAGCGCTAAGAGAGGGTCCTAAGACGTAGAGCGAAAAAGACATGAAGGAAAAAGACAAAAGCCACCCGAGGGACATTCACAAGCACGTTCCAAAGCTAAAAGCAAGTCTTTACAAAAGTTATTACAACCAAAATACCACGATAATGTGCCTCGTGCACGACCAGCTACAGGAAGGAGTTCAGGCCGTCGCGCCTCCTGAGGTCCCCGCTCCATCCGCGGCAGCTCCCGCCTCCAGGGCGCCTTCCTCGCCGTCGCCTTCGTCTTCATCGACCAAGACTTGGTCGTACTTCTTGGCGAGCACCTCAGCGGCCTCCCCCGCCTTGCTGCGGATCTCGACCGGCTCCATCACGGCCTCGAGGTTGAATGAGGGCCAGAGCTTCAGGAGGTTGCTAAAGACGCGGCTGGTGGCAAGGACGAGGAGATCGCGGCTCTCCGCCACGACGCGCTCGTCGAAGCGCTTCGCGACCTTTTCAATCTCCCCGAGGAATTGCCCGAAGAATTGCGTGTGTGCTGCCTCGTCGTCGATCCCTCCGGAGGGAAGGTGGGGGACCTCAATCCTCATATCGTCCCCGATGGCATTCGCGCGGCGAACCAACTCGTGGAGCATGAGCTGGCGCTGGCGCGTCATGGCCCGGCTGTGCCGCGCGGAGTCTTGCGCTTGCTCCGCACGGTCCGCGGCCAGCCCCACCTGCTGCTGGAGGTCGCTCAGGTCTGCCTTCAGGGCCACGATCTCCTTCTCCGCGCGAGTCAGCGCCTCCTTGGCGCGCTGGAGGCGAGAGGTCAACTCCCTCTCCGACTTCTCGAGCCCTTCGATCTGATGCAGGAACTCGTTGCGTTTCTTTGTGAAGCGCTCTTCCTGCATCTTGGCTTTGGCATCATAGTCGTTGGCGAGGCTCTCGCGGATGCGCTCAACCCTGGCGTCGGCATCCTCCTGGGTCCGTTTCTGCTTCAGCGCAAGGTCGGCGTTGGCCTTGTCGTGGCGCTCCTTGCGGGTGGCCTCACTCCTGGCTACCGAATTCTCGCGCTCTTGCAGTTGCCCCTCGCGGATGGCCTGGGCCGCCTCGAGCAGTTGGATTTGCTCCTCGCGTTGGTGCAACTCGTTCTCCTGGAGGGAGAGCTCTTCCTCGCGCCGCTTCAGCTCGGCCTCGCGAGGCGCTAGCTGCCCCTCGCGGGCATCCAGCTGCTCGCGCAACTCCTTCAAGCTGGTCCTCGCGGCCTCGGACTCGTTGGCGAACTTCTGCTTCGCAGCCGCCAGATCCTGGTGCTTGGTGGTGGTCTCCTCCTCGAGTGCCTCCCTGGCGGCGCTGAGCTCATCCATCACCTCCTACGCATCCCGCTTGACGCTGTCGCGGGTCTCTTTGGCGAAGCGGATCGCTTCCTCGCGTGCCGCCTTTGCCGCCGCGTTCTGCCGGCGGCACATCTCCACCCTCTCGTGGAGAAGAGTCCAGGCTTCGCCGAGCCTTGCCCTTTCCTCCGCCAGGGCGTCTTCTTCCTTGGCGAGCTACTCCTCCAGCCCGTCGAGCGCCCGCCGCGCCCGGTTGAGGATGATCCGGCGATGGGCTGCTTGACGCTGCGGCGCTTGCAGCGCCAGGGAGACTCCCGCGCTGCTGCTGGGTGCAGTCCCCTCGATCCTCGTCGAGGCGCCCGGGTCCTGCCTCGGACCCACGACCGCCTCTGGTGCGATCCGGGGGCTTGTGGGGGCGCCTTCTTCGGCGCTCGCTTCGGTTGCCCTCTGGGGGCTGGGCGCCCTCTCGCGCTCAGCTTCAGCGCCAGTGGGCTCCGGCGGCACCACCGCCTCCTGCTCCTCAGGGGCGCCTCCGGCCCCCTCTGCAACGACCGCGTCTGCCGCGGCCTCGGGCGCGTCAGCCCTTCTCGAGGAGGCCTCCTCCTCTGGAGGCGGCTCCACGACAATGTCCTCATCCACCCTCTCCTCCTCCGTCTCCTGCTGGACGGGAGGGGTTGCCGCCCTGGTTGGCGACGGCGGCGTTGCCTCCGCCCTCGCCTCCCCTGCGCGGTGCTCCATCGCTGGAGGAGACGCCGCCCTGATTGGCGATGGCATGGCCTCCTCGGCCACCACCGCCTTCGCGCGGTGCTCGACCTCAGGAGGAACGACTGCCTGCTGTGGCTCGCCAGCCGCAGGCGTCTCCGCGACGACGCTGGTGGTCTCTCCAGCCTGGCCGAGCCGCCGCCTCTTTGGCTCCGCAGGCTACCTGAAGGGAAGCCAAGTTGGAGATCCATCAAGGAGTTTTTCTCAGACAAAATGTTGAGGGAAAAAGAAAGATCAAAGACTTACTCGCCGGCCATCACCCACACCCTCTTCTTCGCCTTGGGTGGCTGGGTGTGGCTTGCTCCAGCCTCCTCCCGGGCCGCTCTTGTCTCCACGCGAGGGATGTCTCTCGCGGTTGCGGCCCTCCTGTCGTGGACGGCCTTGGAGCGGGGTTCGCAGCGCCCTCTTCCGCCGCCGCTCGTCTCCTCCTCCTCCTCGGCGCGCTGGGAGCGGACGACGCGGAAGGCATCCTCCTCGTCGCCGGAGGAGAGCACCTGGAGATCCACCTCGGCGTGGGCGCTCCTGGAGGAGCCGATGCCCTCACCAACGGGGTCAGTGCCCCTCGAAGCCTCGTCCTCGCCGAGGGGGTCCTCGCTTCTCGAGGCCTCCTCCTCGGCGGACCCCTCCGCTTCCTCAGGCTCCGGGGGCTCGTCCATGTACTCCGGCTCCGCCGCCCACGGGTTAGGGCGAGGCCCGTGGTGCCCCGCGGGCACAATTCCCCACTCGTCGAACGTGGGCATGTGCGCGCGCTGCTCCGCGATGCTTTCCTCGGCGAAGCAGATGAGCGGCTTGGCCGCCTCCTTCTTGGCGGACGGGATCTCCGACGTCGTGAAGAGAACGCCCATGATCTGGCGAAGTACATCAGGCTCGAAGCCGTCCCTGCTTAGCCGCATTGCGTCATCCTTGCCGTCGTATCGCCACACCGGCTCGGCGTGCTGTTGGAGGGGGGCGATGCGGCGCCTGGTGAAGTCCTTTGCCACCATCTGGCTGGTGACCCCTGCCTCGCGGATGCGCCGGATATACTCGTACACCACGTCAAGCCTCGAGCCCCTGAAGTTCGCGCTCGCCCAGCGCGCCCACTTCCTCGGGGGCCCCTCGGGCACCTCCAGGAGAGGGTGTGTGGCCTTGGCGTCGACGAAGAGCCACTTCTCGTGGAACTTGTCCACTTTCTTCGTCACCTTGGTGATGGCGTCCTCACCGCACCAGGCGATGGGGATGTAGTTATCGCTCCTGGCGTCGGCGATGCGGAAGGAGACGCATCCGAGCCGTTCGCCCTGGGCGGAGTTCCGAAGGGAATAGAAGCTGCGGAAGAGCGCCACCGAGGGGCGGATGCCGACGTAGGCCTCGCAGAAGTGGGCGAAGATGGCAAGGATGAGGATGGAATTGGGATGAAGATGGAGCAGTTGGATCTGGTACACCTCCAAGATCGCCAGGAGGAAATCGGAGAAGGGTGGCACCAGGCCGGCGTAGAGAGTATGGAGGAAGATGGGGAAGAACGACTCGGTGAGCCTGCTGCCAGCCGGCCTCATTTCGGTGGCGCCGTTCTCGTTGGTTTTCGCCACCTCCAGGTGGCGCACCGTCGCTATCGTCGCCGCGGTGACACGCGTCTGTGGCAGAGCTCTCTCGAAAGCAGCGGCGCGCGCCATCGCCGCGGACGTGCCTGCCTGCACCGTGGCCTTGCCCTTCGGGTCGGTGGCTGCTTTCTTGGGCGCCATCGGTCGACCGGAGAAGAAGAAGAGTACTCTGGGGTTGGAGCGCTCTGGAGAGATTGGAGGCGTGGGGAGAAGTGTGCGGAGGAGTTATGGGAGAAGTAACGGGCGCTGCCTGCGCGCCCAGGCTTTATTGACCGGCTCCCAAGTCGTGGCGGGCCCCGCCACGTCGCCCGTTGGAGCCGAGGAGGTCGTGGCCGCGGGCGCAACCGCTGCGTGCCACGTGTCGCGGCCCTGTCAGGCATCTTTGGCCCCTCGACGGTTCGCCTTTGTCATGGGCCTCGGCGTGCCCGTCGCGGGCCCGGGGGCTACTGTCGGCACAGTGGAAACCAGGGTACCACGGGCCGGCCTGCCAGGGCCCACGAGATTCTTTGGATGATTTTCGCTAAGGACCAGGCTCTCCAAGCCTGGCGAGCTTCGCGAGGATTTTTCCCCTCGCGAAGGGTTTTTTCTCCTCGCCAAGGATTCTCTCCCTTGGCGAGGGATCGCTCCTCGACAAGGACGCCTCCGACGTCACCCGCAATTCCGCTAAGGACCCAGCCGGAGGGCTCGGCGAGGCTTTTCGCCTCGCGAAGCTCCTTCCTCACGAAGCCATCTCTGCCCCTGCGGCAGAGCGCACATGGGCTCTGCGCCATGTGCAGAGTGACGCGCGTGCCTACGCGTGATGACGACGACGCCGCAGTTGCCGTTTCCATGTATAAAGCAGTCAACAAAGCGGAGCGAAGCAAAGCGGACAACGAGTATTGCCTCTTTGGTGATAAGGGGACCGTCTGCAGCTACGCTACAAGGACGACGTCACCGTGGGTCACCTCCCACCTCGACAAGCGCCAGCCCACCGTCCAGCTGGTCGGTGCCCCCTTTTCAGCTTTGGTGACGCCGTTCCCCTGCCGTGGACCGCGTCCACGAGCTTTACCTTTATGGTGGACTTCACCTTTACGGTGCACCGCGCCTCCTCCTTCGTCGCCATGTGGTAACCCTTCCCGCCCAAATGTTTGGGCAGAAGAGGTCCAGGACGCCTATAAAAGGAGGAGGAGCACGCCCAAGCAAAGGGTTCGACTCTCCACTAGGTTCGGTTTTTGGAGTCTAGGAGCTTACCCAAGAACCCTAGATCTGAAGACTAGCAAGTAGCCATTGTTAGCCACCTCGAGCTCGACAAGCTCTCCTTGTACTGTGAACTCTCCAAGCAGTGCAATACACCAAAGCAGGACGTAGGGGTTTTACCTCCACAAGAGGGCCCTGAACCTGGGTAAGACCGAGCGTTCCATCTCTGCAGTGCTGTCCCGCAGCGAGACCGACGAGCACCGTCGCCGGAGCACGTTGAGGGTTGTTTGATCCCGTGTTCAGCCCCTTACTCGATCCTTCTCGAGACACACCCAGTTCCTGGGACAGTTCTCCGACAGCGTCTTTCGTGGGCAAAGTGAAGTTTTTTCAAATATAGAGCTTTACTTAGACCTTTATGACAGTTGCTAATGTTGTATAAAATGAGTTCTTGATATGTGCTTTGGAACTGAAGGAAGATATTGTTTTTGTGGACTAACCCCTTAATGAAGTTGCTATAAGTTTTGCGTGAAGTAAGTTTTCAAGTATCCAAGTGCGAGGTGATGAAGGAAGATCGAGAAGGAACAAAAGCCTAAGCTTGGGGAGGCTCCCCATGGACCCTCCTCTGAAATATTCAAGAAGTTACAAGAGTCTAAGCTTGGGGATGCCCAAGGCATCCCCTTCTTCATCAACAATCATCGGCTTTTCTCATGGTACTATATTTTTATTCCTTTACACATTACGTGCTGTTCTTGGAGCGTCGGTTTGTTTTTACTTTTAGTTTGTTTGTGTTAGTTTTCTGGTCCTTACAATAATTCGGATCCATGCATTCTTGTTTGGGAGAGAGACACGCTCCGCTTTTTCATTATACACTCCTGTGTGCTTCACTTATATGTGTTGACTGTTTAGGCTTTGTATTTTACGCTTTTAGCTCTTGTTTTCAAGCATCTCTTGTTCAGAGCTGTTAGCTTTTGTAGTTAGGAAGTTTTGCTCATGTTGCTTCACCCTTTTAGTTTTGTTTCAAATAAGTTGATTGGTGTTTGGTTAAGTGGAAATTATCATGTAGGAAGTGTAAAAAGTGCTGCTTAATCTTGTAGACCATTGTCTTGAATCTTTGATACTTGGCAATTGTTTAGAGATATGAAGTAGATTAATGCTTAAACTTGTGGATCATCTAGTAAGAATAAATTAGTAAAGAATTACCGTAAGGCTTTAAAATTGTGGTGCTTGTCCTGCTTGGTAGTTCTCAAAGTCTAGATATTCTTTTGCAAAGAGTTTGTTTGGCTAACAAGGCAGACGGTGTGAAGTCTAGTGGTTATGCATGATGTATATCTGTAGTCATTCATTGAACCAAGTTGATGTTATGTGTTTGCTTGATATCCTGCTAAGCCCAAACATTCCGTACTGAGAGGGAATACTTCTCATGCATCCAACTCCCTGAGCCAAAAATCTTTGCCATTTGTGTCCACCATACCTACCTACATGTGGTATGTCCCTGCCACTCCAAGTAAAAATTTCATGTTCTATCTTTAAAATATTCAAAATTCTCCTTTTTGTGCCTCTGTTTTTAAGCTCATGAGGAAGCAGTAAGAAGTTGGTTATAACTTGTGATAGGCAAGGTCATTTCCCCCTTTCACCCGGTGTTGATGGTTTACGTCCTCACTTGAATCAACCCGAGAGCGGCTTAAGCAAAATATAAATACAACTCACCATTCTCCTCCGCACAATAAAAATTTGAGAAATCAGCTCAAACAGTGGTTAGTGGTGAAACAAAGGAGATAGAGGAATGTACTTGTTCCTCTAAAACCAGCCGCTCTCAAAAGTCTAAAAGCCTTGCTTGTTATGGGGGACTAGCTAGTTTCTTTGCTGTGAAGTCGTAGACGAAAGCATGCATGTCTCAAAACTGTTTTACTTCTATCAAAAATCAAAAAATAAAAGCTCTAGCACATAATTAATCCCTGCTTCCCTCTGCGAAGGGCCTATCTTTTACTTTTATGTTGAGTCAGTCTTCCTCCTCCTTCTAAACTCCTCAAGCAATCACTTGATATCAACTTTGGTTCATGTTTTAATTCATGTTATCTTTGTGTCTAACTGTGAAAACTTTGTATTGACTTTATCTTGAGATAAATAAGTTGCAAGTTGAAGCTTTTGCTGAAAACTTAAATCTTACTTTGTGTTGGCCAAACTCCTTTGTTGAATCAATATTGCATTGTGATTTATCAATCATTGTCAAGTGTTATGCTTTTAAAACTTGAAACTACTCTTTGCTAGTAGATTCTTATTTAGATGTTTTACCTGGTTAATCATTGTTTGTTTCATTCAATGAACCTTTGTTTTGGATCATTGCATTCAGTTCATATGCTTTACAAGATAATTTGATCATGTTTGTGATTGGTAGCATGTCACTTCAAAAATTATTTTGTTATCACTTACCTACTTGTGGACTAGCATGAGTTAAGCTTGGGGATGCTCATATGTCTCCGACGTATCTATAATTTTTATGTTCCCATGCTTGATTATATATCAGTGCCACATGTTTTTACAAAGTTTTATATCATTTTGGCATAATTTATGGAACTAACCTATTTAACAAGATGCCCAGTGCCAGTTCCTGTTTTCTGCTGTCTTTTTTTTAGAAAAGTTGTTCTAAGAAGTTTCTCGGATTGCCCTCAAAATTTACGGGAATTATTTCCAATATGAAACGAAGCCGGAGGGGAGGCACAGGGGCTCCAGGAGGCACTGGGGCTCCAGGAGCCACCTGGCCGCGTCCCCCTTGGCCGCGCGTGGGGCCCCTGTCCATCGCCTCGCGTCGCCCATTCGCCTATAAATTCCCCTCTGACCTAAAAACAGAGGAGAGCCGATCACAATTTCCAGAATACGTCTGAGGCCGCCGCCATCTCAAACCCTAGTTCGGGAGGGTACATAAGCTCTTCCCGGCATCCTGCCGGAGAGGGGAATCGACGCCGGAGGCATCTACATCACCATGCCTGACTCCGGAGTGATGCGTGAGTAGTCCACCACGGGAATACTAGTCCATAGCAGTAGCTAGATGGTTGTCTCTCCTCCTTGTACTCCATTGCTTAGATCTTGTGAGCTACTTATCATGATCAAGATCATCTATTTGTAATTGTTACATGATTATGTTTGCATGGATCCGAAGAATTGTGGAAGTCGTTACTTTTGTTCAGTTATGTGTTTCATCTATGATCTTGCATGCTCTCCGATGCTAGTGGTTGCTTTGGCCGAGTAACTGTTAGTGTTGTATGAGGGATTATTTATGCTAAATAGTGGGTTCATGCCTCTCTTTTTCTAAGTTCGGTGACAGGAACGGTCAAGGCTAGAGATGTGCTATTGCCACTAGGGAGAAAACAGCGGTGAGATTTCTTCGTGTTATCTACAATGCTTACATTATTGCAATGATCTGTTGCTTGCAACTTAATACTTTTGGGTGACATGCTGGATAGCGATCCCAGAGTGGATTATTAGTCATAGATGCAGTTGGATGACGGTCCATGTATTTTGGCGTAATGCCCATATTAGATGAAGCGGTGAACTATATTGTTTTATGATAGCCTTGTTGTGCGCCTACAATTCTGTCAATTGCCATGCTGTAATTTATTTACCCATCATGTATATCTTTCGGAGAGACACCTCTAGTGAACTGTGGACCCCGGCCCTATTTTCCTACATTGCATACAACCGTTTTCATAGCTTTTCATCATCATTTGCTCGCTGGTCATATTTCATCCTCACCATATTTTACATCCACACATTTAATTCTTTGTGTTTGGCAAGTCGGAGAGATTGACAACCTCTCTGTTTTGTTGGGGCAAAGTAGTTTGTTAGTGATTGTGTGCAGGTCCACGTCAATAATCGAGAAACGGCGCTATTGACACCTTGCTAAGCCTTCTCCAAGTCCTACTG